>OX387330.1:1606315-2206315 GCA_947562085.1 Eudonia lacustrata
GTAATAATTTGGCGTAATCCATCGAGATGTTGCTATTCAGTAACTTTGCTTCAACGACCTCTAAACAATCCGCTACCGGCATGTTCTACAGAAAAATGGATATAAAGGGAAGATAGTACCATTTAGACACAGACTCAAACACCTTAAGTACAAGGTAGACAGGCAACCAGTATATTTGCCGTATATGAAGGGAGTGACAGATAAGGTCTCAAACATACTTAATAAGTACTCAATCAATACTATCTTCACTCCTTTTAGAAAAGTAGCACAATGTTTACGGTCGCCGAAAGATAGTTTTCCCTTGGAAAAGCCGGGTGTATATAAGATCGATTGCAGCTGCGGTAGCTCCTATATTGGCCAAACGAAACGTACAGTTGCTTGCCGAATTAAGGAGCACATCAAAGCTGTCAAGAACAACGATACGCAAAAATCGGCCATTGCTGAACATCTGGTCTAGTCGTGTCCTAATCACTGGATTGAGTTTTACAACCCTCAGATAATTTCGACAGAACGCCACTACGTACCTAGATTGGTGAGAGAAGCGATTGAAATTACGAAATACAAAAATTTCAATCGTGAAGATGGATTCAAACTGTCGCGTGTCTGGAACCCAGTGATTAGTCTTCTTAAAAACTGCAAAAACATCAAAAAAGTCGTTTCGCGTCCTGATAATGTGAGTGTAGTGTGTCGTGAGCAATTTCGAGTGAATAGTGACTTAAAAATCAGTGGTACGGGCATCGAGCGCAAAAAACGACTAAGGAAGAGGGTAGATCGTTTTGTCTGCTCATAAAAAACTCACCTGCATTAACTTCAGTAATTCCGTGATCATGGCGCATGCAACTGCGCCGAAATATCGGATACTCATAAATAATAAACATGGTAAGAATCCCGTTAATAATTACTCTATTGCAAGTGACCATGATAGTTTAAATAGTTATATTTGACTTTGACTTTGACCTTGTACCATATTTGAGTTTTAGAAGGTACGAAAGCATACACCAGCGGAACTAGTCGTCGTGAGGATTCTTCATTTCCTACTAACGCATGGATTGTATACATCTGTAGAAATCTACTAGGAGTGCACTGAAAAGTGCCATCCATTATCCAGTACAATGCGCAATCTAAGTACCGTAAATTTTCGTCCCTTGTAAATATTAACATCCGCCCGTCATTTGTCTCTTCGTAGTAATAAAGAAATTGTTTGTCATTAATTTTAGTAACCCAATCAGGGGGGCTTTCAATTATCAAATTATAACTTGAATTACTTTTTCGTCTCACTCTGTTAATAACTTGTCTCAGACAGTTTTTGTTAGGTAAGTACGGCCTGCTTGTACTAGGAACGTTTTCTAAAGAATTTTGGATAATTTGCACGGGACAGTCATTAGATGTTCCTGCTAATTCTTTAACTTGATTAAATAATTGAAGTTTCACTTTACGTTCTGGTTCTGGCAAATGATTGTGGTGTATTTTGTCGACATCAGACATAAGGAAGATACTATTATCTTTACTTACAGTCTTTGCGAAACAGGAACAATGGTCAGATTTCCCTTTAGTACACTTCCAATACGTAATATTATTGCGCGTATTGTTTTTCACAAATAAATAACCTTTCACATCTAATAAACCGCGCCCTTTTTGGGATTTCACAAATTCTGCTTCTAACATTTTAATTAAGCTCATCACTACAACATAAACCCTGCAGAAGTGAGGCCTTGTCAAGATTTTTGTCACAATAATATTAAACTACCTTCAATTTAAAACTATAACAGCGGCGCAAGAAAAAAATAAAGCGAACATTCTTTTTACTTATGTAAGTAATATATAATATTAAAAAGCAATAAATTATACTACATTAAGACCTGAAATATCATACGCATGTAACTCATTTATGTAATAACTAGCGGCCGCTCGCGGTTTCACCCGCGTGGTTCCCGTTCCCATGGCAATATCGGGATAAAAATTTAATGTTTTAATCCAGGTTATAATCTATCTGTATGCCGAATTTTATCCAAATCCATCCATCCGTTGCAGCGTGAAGAAGCAACAAATACACACAAATACCTACCTACACACAAACTTTCGCATTTATAATATAAGTGTGATAATATTACAATATAAATATTATCTCCTTAGAGGGAAGGATAATAATTTAACACCTAACCAGCACTAGAAAGACTAATTAATATACATATCCAGCACAAGATGGCGCTAAAGCCATAAAAGTAAGTTTGTTTCAGTAATGTAGCAAATAAAACTATAAAAGATAATATTATAGTGTTCACTACCAGTTAAAACAAAAAGTATCTTCAAACTGAATTTGGTCGGACAACCTACTGGTATTATTAGTACTATGATATATTATTATGTTGATTAAAACAACCTTTTATACCTAAATTGTTGTCAGTTTGCCTGTAGATCAAATGAACTGTCGATCTTTTGAACTGTTGATATTTTAAACTGTTGATATTATGATCTGTCGATCTTTTGAATCGTTGGTCTTTTAAGTTGCTGGTATTAGGGCGTTGATTATTTAAACGTTGATGACTGTTGAAATTCAGTACCAATTCCATTCAGAACCCTCGACGTCCTCGCTTTCGAAGTTGCTTATAAGTTTATTATGTGTATCATCAAATGTAGACCATTGCTTCTCCAAAGTCTCAAGTCTTGTTTCTATGTACAATTCTGTTAGCCTTTCTTTTGGAGATTTTTTTAAATTTATTAAATATCTGTTTATTTTCTTACTAATATCTTCTTGAATCTTTATTAAAGAATCCATTTTATATAATTATCAGTTATTGTTTATGTTTATTTATCTATTTCTTGTGAACTTATATGTGTAATTCTTCTAAGTGTTTATGACCCAGGCAATATTGGGTATGGATTCCTCGTCTCAACCACTATTTGCCTAAAATTTCACAAGTCCATCCATTCATCAATCTTCTTAAGTTATTTATAAAATGTACTTACAGATTAGCTTCCTTTGCTAATTTTGCAATTATATTCTTTGTTAGGTTAGATATTCATCAGTTTGTTTGTTACCTTGATTCGATACCCATAGAATAGAAATCCTTCCTCAGTTATATGGTTGGTTCGGTTAAATATATTTCATCCGGCTACGATGAACTATGAATAAAACTGCAGGTTTCAATTTGAGTACAAACTTAATGTATTATAATCTTGTAGTTGTAGGCATTGCGAAAACGAAACCATAGCGCGATGCAGGTTTACACCGCCCAACGCCATCTATTAGTTTGATAAGTAACAAAACTTTGCTTTCAAAACTATAATAAATATAAATTGTGGTATGATTTGAAATGTTAAGTTAATTATTATGCTATTTGAGAAAATACATTTAATAATCATTAATATTAATTGTATATTAATATTAATACGATATATTGCAATGTTATCATTACATAAGGTATAACGAGCATTAAACACCACTGACATAGATATTTTTTTCGGAAACACGTAAAAGTTTTAAGAACAAAATTTTGTTACAACCTATTATTTAATTTATTTAACTTATTTTTCATTGTAGTAAATTTTTATATTATTTCGTTTCTAAGGGATGTCTGTTACTTGAGATTGAATTTATAATAATTATGTTATTTGCATGTAGTGGTACCTATAAGTAAATATATACTCATTTTTTGTAAGATGCAATGTATGTTATAGTAAGTTTTTGTGTAATTGCTTTGTTGGTTACCCCAATAAATAAATAAATAAATATAATTGAGGTTTTAAGTAACTCAAGTTTTGAATCTAACAAAATACTAAATTGCTCATACGTTATAGTGCCGCCGGTTGAAACGGGAACATTTTGTTATCAGAGGTGTAGTTGTCTGCATATTAGTAGTTTAAGCAGGGCAAGTACAGATTGTTGTATTCAACTGGGTTGTTGTATTCAACTGTAGGTCATCACAAGACATATTAGCCAATCCGGTATCTCGAATTGGTTGCGCACGAGTGTGCTGTCGTTTTTGCGCCGTGTTATGTTGACACAGGAGTTACATTTCCACACTCTAGTTCACTATTATCTTGCGTGAAGTAGTCCAATGTCATATTTAGGCACGCATAATGGTATACACCCTTGCATGTGACACAGCGTAAAGCATCCCCGCGATTAACAGCCGAGTTACAGGCTGAACAGTTCATTCTTAACACACACGTATATGATCAATCACAACTAGGTCAAATTCAAAACGGTCTTGCGCATCGAACTATGATTTGTCACACAATCCTCATATAACGCCGACTATACAATTATCACACATAAGTAAAGGTGCTAAGGACGCCTCTTCCGCGGCAATGACAAGGACTAACAGCTGTTTGGGTCGCGCGCGGCATGTAACAGGCGGCCGAGGCGTTAACGTCACAGTGTTAATGAGATTAAACAGACGGTTCAGTTCACACTGTGATTACTCCAACACAAAATTATTGTTTATGAGAACTGTTCACTGCGCTTGAAATTCCGTAACTTCAGCTTTATTTGGTATAAAATACAGCACCAAAGTAGCACTTTTACTTACACTATTTAATTAAAATGTACGGAGCACCGATTTCCAAATGCTTTCGTCGTGACTACCCACTAAAAGTTGGGCTTCATAGCTTACCTCCTACATTGCTTATCTTATCTTATCTTATCTATATGTACTTCAATTGTCGTTATTAAAATATTATAGGCCCGCACCGATCTCACCTAGAGAAAAAGACACCACGAGAAAACGCAGGCGTACCTCACCGCATCGCGTCTCCTTCGACGAAAACTGTGACTATACTGCCTATTATTGCTTAAAAGCATCCGAGTAAGAAATATTGATGATTTTTTTCTTGAACATGCTTGTTATAGGCCGTTATTACCCGACTGCGTCAGAAAGAGGGTTATGTTTTTCGAGTGTATGTATGTATGTTATGTATGTATGTATGTATGTCTGTTTCTTTGGCACGCCCTACAGCCCAAACGGCATGGTGGATTTTAACATTTGAGGTGTCGTTAAATTTGTTTTGACTGTGGGAGTGACAGGCTATAAAAAAAATTAAAAAAAATAAAAAGAAGTAAAAACATTGGCCGGGTTAGCTATTAGTATTCTTGACCCCAAAAAACTGTTAGATCGACCACACGATCAAAATTCTTTAAATGAACTACAACATCTACGGAATTTAAGGGCGTTTACGCCGCACACTACCGCACACAAAAACATATCTAGTAATTAGAGATAGAAAATCAAATTATGCTCAACAAACTATCTGAATGAAGTAATTTAGCATTTTTACGTCACCTAATTAACGCCTCACATGTTATGGTTTAGTTAAATAAGACGTTACGGCCACTTTTAACTATAACGTCTTATTTAACTAAACCATAACATGTCAGGTGTTCATTAGGTGACGTAAAAATGCTAAATTACTTCATTCAGATAGTTTGTTGAGCATAATTTGATTTTCTATCTCTAATTACTAGATATGTTTATTTTTTCATTAGTGGCGCTAGTGTGCGGCGTAAACGCTCTTAAAGGATATGGCCAATTTTTCTATGAAAGTAGATGTACTTAATAATTTTCATTTACAGCAATGTATTATGGTGTTTTGTTTTCGGAAAGATTAGCAGATATTTTTTCTATGTTTAAAAAACTCAAAGAACTTGTCAGTCAAAAGTACTAGACGTCAAGAGTTTTGTCTTTACGCCCTAATCAGATTATTGGCAATTGGTGTATGCGCTATGAATTTGCTATTTAAAAGAGTTAGGCGTTTTAATATAATTATTTTATGTTGGTTTTGAAATGTTTGGTTATTTGCTTTACAAAACTTAACAGTTAAAAATAAATCAAATATTTAAAATAAAACAAAAAACCCGATTGCTAAAACAAATATATAAAAACAATTATTATATACTCCTAAAAACCGAACTAACATAAAAAAATAACTGCAAAGAGAATCCCAGAATTCAATTTGAGCAATGCAACGTGAAATATTTCCTTGTCCGATACCTATACTTAAGGCGACGCACCGCTAAACAATAAATCTCATACGTTTTGATACGAGCGTTTGCGCCCCGTCCCATAAGAAAAACTGTTTTTTTCCTTCAAATTAAAACTACAAATTATTTAAAAAAATTAACTACAATTTTGAAGTGTTTGTTAAGACTAATCTACTAAGAAAATTTAGATGCTTAAATCGGTCTGGTTAGCCTGTAAAATGCAAATCCATGTTTTAAAAGAGGTTACTTTGATATTTTTTTCTCTGTTATAAAAGTTGACAAATCGTGTTTCTGGAACTAGCAAAATGAAGTCAATTGAATGAAAAATCATGTCATCAAATATCACTTTCATATGTTTTGTAATTGTTGGAAAAAATCAAGATCCCTGCCACGTGAATTACCAATGCGTCGTCTTAAGACGACACCTCGATTTGTGAACATTCAAAAAGGCTGTCCTTACTAACGTTGTCATAAAGTCGATAATACGTAGCGCCTGCGACAATGTTTTTAAAAAAAATATTGGTTTTAGTTATCAAAATATGCAGCTACTAAATTACGAATATTGATGTTATCAATATATTTGAGTGGTTTCCAAGCATATAAATTAAGTAATTTTGTTGTAATTTCAACAATAATTATAATATATTTATAAATATTTAGTGGTGTTTTCGAAAATAATTATGATCGAGTCGAAATTATACAATCGTGTATTTGAGCAAGCAAATTCAAGATAAAGACATGAATTTACCTATATCAACATTTCAGATTCGTAGTTAGTGCCTCACAAATAAACAAAGAATAACGCTACGCTATATTAAATTTTTACTTTTTATTTTCAAGTGCTAATTGCTGCACTGAAGCTAAATTAAATATTTATAAAATTTATAAAATACAGTTAAAAAATTAAACGCCTACCCGACCCAGCCAGGAATCGAACTGGGTTATAGCGTTGTGTTATCAAATTAGTGGTATTTCACCTGCAAAGATGAATCTGCATAGCTATCGGTTGCAATTACCGTTGGATAGATGGCGCGCTGTGCCGTTATTAGCACTCAAAAAGCATTATAAAGCAGTGACAAAATTCAGCGCTTACGTTAGCCTTCCCGGTAGCATAGCGGTCAGTGCAGCCGCCCGGATTGCGGAAGACCCAGGTTCGATTCCTGGCCGGGTCGGGTAGACGTTTAATTTTTTCACTGTATTTTATAAATTTTATAAATAATTATTTATTATAGATTTTATTATTTAAGTATAGGTATCGGACAAGGAAATATATCAAGTTGCATTCAACATTGTTCAAATTGAATTTTGGGATCGCCGAGCTTGTTTTTTTCTTTTCAGCCTTTTTCTCTTTGCAGTAATTTTTTATGTTAGTCCGGTTTTATGTATAATTGATTTTATATAGTTGTTTTAGCAGTCGGTTTAAGTGATTTTTTTTTCAAAATTCAAAATTCAAAATCTTTTATTCAGTGTAGGCTACAAGTAGCTCTTGTGAATGTCACTATACCGGTTCGTAAGTCTACTCTGGGCGGGAGATCTTGTACTGAGACGAACCGGCAAAAACTCAGCAAGTGTCCAGCTCTTTTCTCCCTTACAGGCAGCGTCAAAAATATTGGAAAATGCCCTATCATAGCTGGACACTTTCCATTACAAATAAACACAAAAAATATAGAAGACAACCACAAAATGTAAAAAAAAACAAAATAAAAAACCTTAGTTAACTTTACATCAGGTAAAAGTTTCAATCTACAAAAAGTACCACTACAGTACTCTACGACTCTAGTAAAAGTCAAAAAAAGTCAAACTATAGTGAATAATACTATATATAATAAGATAAGTATGCAAGAGCAGACGGCTGGTCTGCGGCACCACAGTCCACAGGCGGCACCCGTTCACGAGTATGACATATTTTCGCGCCGCGGTTGAGTTATATATAGTATATGATCATTTTGATCATATCGAAGCGTCAATCGCCGTGCCTACTTGACTTGAAGAGCTGAGTAGCATGAATGTCGGATGTCGCATTGATTATATAAGTGTTAATAATATTAGTTATGCTGACGACATGGTGCTGCTGAGCCCTTCGATCAACGGTTTGAGAAAACTATTAGACCACTGCAAGGCCTATGTTGAGCGACATGGTTTGGGGTACAACGAAAAGAAGAGTGAGTTTCTGTTATTTAAAGGTAATAATAAGTAGGTTCTCTGCGTGGTGCCGAGGATAAATAATTGCACCACCCCATCTCAACCCGTGGGTGTCATAAAAGGCGACAAAGGGACCATTCCAGAGGATGGGCAGCAGCATCTCTCTGAGGTTACCTTCAACCTATTGCGATCGCCAACCCGCCTGCCAAGCGTGGCGTTTATGGAAAATACCCCCCATGATATAAAACACAAAACTACACTTGATTTCGCACCAGCAAAAACTGGCCCCTAGTCCCCGGCGGCCCCGCTCGCCCTAGCTACGGAAGCGGCCAAGGCAGCGACGGGGCAGGGGGTGCTAAGAATCTCCGGCAGAGACCTGGCTACCGCCAACAACGAACTCTGGCCCTGGCAACATTTAACACGCGCACATTACGGACTGACGAGACGATATACGAACTGGAGGAAGAATTGAGCAAGATACGGTGGGACATAGTTGGATTATCTGAAGTCCGAAGAGAGGGGGAGGACTCGATAATCCTCAAGTCCGGTAACTTGCTCTATTTCCGGGAGGGCAAAAACTGTCCCAAGGTGTTGTCGGGTTCATCTTCCACAAGTCCCTCGTGAACAACGTTGTCGAGACCGGGAGTGTGTCGCCTAGGGTAGCGTACGTTATACTCAGAATAACCAAACGGTATTCGTTGAAGGTCATACAGGATTATGCTCCTACTACGACACACCCTGACGATGAGGTGGAAGCTACGTATGAGGACATCTCTAGAGCCATACAAGCCTCCAAAACTCATTACACCGTTGTCATGGGAGCTTTTAACGCAAAACTGGGCAAACGAAGCGGTGATGAGATGAGAGTGGGACGATTTGGGGTTTGTAATCGGAACTCCCGGGGCCAACTGCTGGCGGATTTTCTTGTGAGGGGGGGCCTCTTTATGATGAATTCCTTTTTCAGGAAGGCTGAACACCGCAAGTGGACTTGGATGAGTCCCGATGGTGCAACAAAAAACGAGATTGACTTTATCATGTCGACGAGGAAGCAAATATTCAATGATGTCACTGTGATCAATGCGTTTAAAACTGGCAGCGATCACCGGTTGGTAAGAGGCACATTGAATATCAAGAAAGACGTCGATTGGTAAGGTCTATGCTCCGTCCTGCACCCATCCAAATCCTAAAACCCGAAAGCTTTCAGCTCGAATTGCAGAATCGCTTCGAATTCGAAAAAGTTCTCAGACCATACCCTAAAACTAATGGAAGAGCGGCGCGCAATGCTTCTGCTTTCCTCAGGTGATGCGTCTCAGATTCGGCGGCTAAATAGGCAGATCTCGAAGTCTATGACTCGCGACACGCGCCAATTTAATACTAACCGTATTAAAGAGGCCATTGAGCGGAACAAAGGCTCAAAAGTGTTCGCAAGAGATCTGGGTATTGGGCAGTGCCAACTGACGACGCTGAAAACCGAGGACGGCAGAACTGTCACGACCAGGTCCGATGTTATGGGAGAGGTCGAGAGGTTCTATGGACAGCTTTACACATCCACACGGCCACCTGTACAAAGCTTAGCTAAAGGCCCTAGAGCTAAGTTAACCCGGCACTATACCGAAGACATCCCGGGCATCAGCCTATACGAGATTAGTATAGCTCTCAACAGCTCAAAAACGGCAGGGCACCAGGTGCTGACGGAATTACGGCCGAGCTTCTGAAAGCAGGTGGAAGACCGGTACTCGTAGCTCTTCAGAAGCTATTTAATTCCGTCGTACTAGGGGGCAGAACGCCAGAGACGTGGCACGAAGGTATGGTGGTACTATTCTTCAAAAAGGGCGACAAAACCCTGCTGAAGAACTACAGGCCCATCTCACTTCTAAGCCACGTCTACAAGCTGTTTTCGAGAGTCATAACGAATCGTCTCGCACGCAGATTTGATGACTTCCAGCCTTTTTATTTAGAGTATCTTGAGTGTGTCATGCTCTCTTTATTGTCTCTGCGGTGGTGGCGTGTGCGTCGGGTCGTTACGTTTCCTAAAATATGGTTGAGCGAAGCGATGGCTGATTCATATGTCATGCTCGTGAACGGGTGCCGCCTGTGGAGGCTGGTCTGCTCTTGCATACTTATCTTATTTTTAGTATTATTAATTATAGTTTGACTTTGTTTTACCTAAACAATTTTTGACTTTTACTAGAGTACTGTAGTGGTGCTGTATGACATTGTGGAAATTGAAACTTTTACATAATTATCTGATGTTAATTTATTAACTTACATTTTTAATTTTGTTTTTTTACATGTTGTGGTTGTCTTATACATATTTTTTGTGTTTATTTGTAATGGAAAGTGTCCTGCTATGATAGGGCATTTTCCAATATTTTTGACGCTGTAAGGGAGAAAAGAGCTGGACACTTGCTGAGTTTCTTGCCGGTTCTTCTCAGTACAAGATCTCCCACCCAGAGTAGACTTACGAACCGATGGCATAGTGATATTCACAAGAGTTACTTGTAGCCTAAACTGAATAAATGATTTTGAATTTTGAATTTTGAATTTTATCGAACAAGCCGGTTTCCGAAAAGGCTTCAGCACCATAGACCACATACATAAGCTGCGGCAGGTTATACAGAAGACCGAAGAGTATAACCAGCCTCTTTGCTTAGCGTTTGTGAACTATGAAAAAGCCTTCGAATCGATTGAAACATGGGCCGAGCTACAGTCTCTCCAGCGGTGCCACATTGACTATCGGTACATCGAAGTGTTGAGGTGTTTGTATGAATGCGCCACTATGTCAGTCCGTCTTCAGGACAAGAGCTCGAAACCTATCCAGTTGCAGCGAGGAGTGAGACAGGGATATGTGATTTCTCCGAAACTGTTCACTGCTGCTTTGGAAGATGTTTTCAAGCTTCATGTTTCAAGCTTCTGGACTGTAAAGGACTCGGCATCAACGTCAACGGCGTATACATCACTCACCTTCGATTTGCTGACGATATAGTCATGGCTGAGACCCTTGAAGACTTCGGCGCAATGCTCGGTGACCTCAAAAGAGTCTCTCAACAAGTGGGTCATAAAATGAACATAGAGAAGACGAAAGTTATGTCGAACTCACGTGTCGTACCCACTCCTCTGAAGGTTGGGGACTCTGCCCTTGAAGTTGTGAACGAGTATGTTTACCTGTCCAGCTAGGTAGGTCCAATTTGAGCAAAGAGGTCAATCGTCGAATCCAATTAGGCTGGGCAGCGTTCGGTAAGCTACGAAATATCTTCTCGTCCGATATACCGCAGTGTCTCAAGACGAAAGTCTTTGACCAGTGTGTGTTGCCAGTGATGACATACGGGACTGAGACGTGGTCGCTCACTATGGGCCTCATAAAAAGGCTCAAGGTCACTCAAAGAGCAATGGAGAGGGCTATGCTCGGGGTTTCTCTGCGTGATCGAATCAGAAATGAGGAGATCCGCAGAAGAACAAAGGTAACCGACATAGCCCGAAGAGTTGCTAAGCTCAAGTGGCAGTGGGCAGGTCACATTGCTCGCAGGACTGATGGCCGCTGGGGCGGGATAGTCCTGGAGTGGCGACAGCGTACCGAAAAGCGCAGTGTGGGCAGGCCTCCAACAAGGTGGACCGACGATCTGGTGAAGGTCGCGGGAAGCCGCTGGATGCAAGCAGCACAAAACCGGTCGTTGTGGAGATCCTTGGGGGAGGCCATTGTCCAGCAGTGGACGTCTTTTGGCTGAGATGATGATGATGATGATGATGAATATTAAGGAGCCTGTCTATATACCACCAACCTTTCTAAACGATGTACCTCGGAGGCGCGTTGCTCAATTTAGGTACCTTGGTCATATTGTTACTGAGAATTTAAAAGATGTGGATGACATTGAAAGGGAGCGCAGAGCATTGTCGATAAAGGGTAATATGTTGGATCGTAGATTCATGAGGTGTATGGCCGGCGTCAGTAAAGATAACACTTTTCAGAGCATATACTGTCAGAGTTTCTACACCTGTGGTTTATGGACTAGCTTTACCCTGAAATCGTATAGTGCCCTACGAGTCCAGTATAATAATACTTTCAGGGCCCTGTTCCAGCTTCCTCGTTTTTGTAGTGCGCCGGGTATGTTCGCGGATGCACATGTCGATGATTTTTTTGCCATCATGCGCAGGAAGTCATCGTCATTAGTGGGCAAAGCAGCAACACGATCCTGAAGATGATAGCTGACAGGATGAATGCAGCTGTCTTCCGGAGGTTCACTGAATTGCATGTTTTACATGTAAGCCAGTGAGTCTCCGGGTTGGGATGTTGGCGTTCTGTTTGTTATTTAGTTACTAACATAGTTGTAAGTCTATTGCTACTAACATACTCTACTTTATTTTATTTATTTAATGGATTTTAATTATAGTGTCATCTAGTTTTAATTAATAATTTAATGTAATTTTATTGTATTTGAATTTGGTAATTGTGAATATGGACCATCATAGTCGAAAATGAAAGTATTTTATTTTTATTTTTATTATATTTCCCTTATTTTTACGGTTTGAGGTGAGATTAGAGCTATTTATAGCCTTAAAACTGAATAAATGACTTTGAATTCTGTTTTTTTTTAATTTAATCTAATTTACAAAAACACAAATGTTGAAAAAATTTCCACGAGCAGGGTTTGAACCTGCACCCTTCTGACATACCGGGTCAGGTGCTCTTCCAATTGAGCTATCGTGGTTCTAACCAGCCCGCCGAACCCTGACCCGGTATGTCAGAAGGGTGCAGGTTCAAACCCTGCTCGTGAAATTTTTTTCAACATTTGTGTTTTTGTAATTTGTTCGCAACAAAATTTGCGTTAAAAATTATATAAACATTTAATCTAATTTGTTAAATTTTAGCACTGGCGAACTCTGCGCGCGTACCTTGTACAATTTGTTCTCCACGTTCCAGAACTACTGCATGTTGCAATTCGTTAATTGTATGGAACGATACGAAGGTATTGGGTCATTCAAATTAGTAGCCGGCTTAGACCGAAACGCCCCGTGTTCGATTTGGGTGGTACATGTATGTGTACTCGGTTTGGAAGGTCCGCCGGGCTAGCTATGGTGGTAACTAGCCAGGCGGACCTTCTAAACATGTTGCCATAACATCAATAATTGTAGCATTGTTGTGTTTCGGTAGCAAGAGATAAGATAGCCAGTGCCTCAGTGGTTGAGGAATCCGGGTGAAGTGCGCTTCCACCTTCGGCCTTGTCATCACTTACATCAGGTGATATGAGGGCCAGATTTGTTAGATGACTTTCCCAAACGCATTTTTTCTTTGAAGCTAATTTTCTTTTCGCATTTTTCCCCGAACGCGATTATTCTAGTCGCCTTTTTCCACCGCAGCTTATTTTCACAGTCGTGTTGGTCCCTTACTTTATTTTATCCCGTCTCCATTTTAACCTGCAGCTTATTTCCCCGTTAGTGGTTTTTCCGTGTCGTGCTTTTTTCTGTAGCGTTTTTTGTCCGCAGCTAGTTTTCCTAATAGTTTTCTTTCCTAGGCACATTTTTTCAAGGTAACCAAATTGATCTTTCACGAGCTACTACACTTCATCCTCGTCAATCTCGTCATGTACTTACATAGAAAAGATTGGGACGAGGTTATCAACGGGATTGTCTGTCAGAGGGTTTAAATGGTGTATTTTTTTTTTATATTTCCTTAATATCTCGAATAATAGGCGTGCTAGAAAAAACACTTCATGTACCAGTTGCCATCAGTAACACCTGAGCGAACAAGATGGTCAAAATAGTAGTGACTAAGTAAGAGTGCTTACGCCTTGACAATAGAGTCGTATTTAGATAGAAGTGCCTGTGCGGCCTACTTACTGAATCTGAATCTCTGAATCTTTTAAACAAACATAATTGTTCCCGATTCGTCGATTCGTTGGATTCTTGTTTCGTCGGAATAACTTAGGTATACATCTATACTAATATTATAAAGCTGAAGAGTTTGTTTGTTTGTTTGTTTGTTTGTTTGTTTGAACGCGCTAATCTCAGGAACTACTGGTTCGAATTGAATAATTCTTTTTGTGTTGGATAGTCCATTTATCGAGGAAGGCTTTAGGCTATATAACATCACGCTGCGACCAATAGGAGCGAAGCATCAGTGAAAAATGTTGCAAAAACGGGAAAAGAGCCTAAAAAAATTAAAAATGCTGCCGAAAGTCACTATTCCACGCGGACGAAGTCGCGAGCACAGCTAGTATATTATAAAACAATAAGAAGAAAAAAACCCTATTACCACCATTGGTGGCGATCGAGGTGGTGGCATTCAAGAATAGACGGACCCACCTACCTGAAAAGGAGGGTTAATGTTTTCGGGTGGAGGTATGCATGCATTATTTATTTATTTATTTATTTCTTGGTACACACACAGAGATTCAACAACAACACACAAAGCAAATGACAAAAAAACAAACACGATATGTTGCAGCTCCAAAACAATTGTGAAAGAAATGCTGAACAGAACAGTGATTTTAAAATAGAAATAAGGATATAAAATTACAATTGATTGCTTCATTACATTCACAAAGCTACATTACAAATTAAATTATTATTTGCACTAAAATTACATATAATTTATAAAAGAATAACAATATAAATATACCTACTCGATGATAATAATAATAATAATCATAATAAAACAAGAAAAGTAAATTAATTTAAATTAAATTAATTGGTTACAACAATAGAATTAAAATTAAAATTACCTACGTATTAAAATTACGCTGGCAGAAGTTGGCTGACATCCTTTTTAAATTTTGATAGTGACGAGTTGTAGACGTCAGGCACTTCGCTAATATCAGAAGACAAGTTGTCAAAGTCACGACAGGTGCGATGTATGGGGTTATAGAATAACTATATATAGGTTATAGAATAACTATATATAGGTTATAGCTAAATTATTGGAGCACAGTGGCACCACAAAGGTTACCTGCTGCCTAACTGATCTTGTCGGAACCTTTAGCTGAAGTCTACTAAGCATTGAGGTTGACACGAGTCCGTTCAGTATCTTGTGGAGATAGGAGATACCATTTGCGACGCCTCTGCAAGCTCAACAGCCCTAAATGTTCCAAACGGTCTGCGTACGTAAGGAGTTTACGATCGAGCCGATACGTCAGCACGCGGAGAAAACGTCTCTGTACCGCTTCCAACCGGTCAATATCCGTCTGATAATGGGGCGACCAGATTACGAAAGCGTATTCAAGTCTGCTTAGTATAAGGGAACGGTACAAATGAAGCGCACTCTTATAGGACTTGAATTCCCTAGAAGTCCGGCATACAAATCCCAACAACTGGTTACATTTTAACTAACATTAATTATTGAGTCACATTTGAATACCTATTGTTGCAAAATATCAATATTATAATATTCTTTTATTTTTAATACTTATATAAGTGGAGCCAAGGTAATTTCATAGTTGCATTTGATATTGAAAATCTGACGAAACCGGAATCCGACGAAACAGGATACTTTGTCTATTTAACGTCAAACTTAAACATAATAATATATATATATAATATAATATATAATATAGAATATGGCAATATTATTATATGAAATTCTCTTAGTGAATGAAAGTGGCAAGGTTCTAAAGTGTGAACTTATTATGACTTCGACTTCGACTAATTATTGTTAAAAAAGTGTTTCGGAATAATTGGGAGGAAAGAAAAATTATGTTAGGGAATAAATAGCAAGCTAAAAATAAAAATATGCTACCAAAAAATAAAACGAATGTGAAAAAACGCGTTTGTAAATAAATGCGAGCATAAATTTCGCTACCAAAAAATAGTAAGAAAAGGAAATTTTAAGAATGGGAAATTATGCGACTAGGGATAATGGCGAAAAGAAAATTAGCTTCAAAGAAAAAATGCGTTTGGGAAAGTCATCTAACAAATCTCCTCAAAGTAGTAGCCGTGAACTGAGTAGTATAGAAGAGTCGCTGAACTAAATCGTCTTAATCCACTTCGACAACAAATCGTTTTTCGATCGCCGATCGTTTAAATTCGTAATTTTCAGCCATTGCTAGATCTAACTGAAAAGTCTGTGGTTCTCAAACATCTCCTTCAAAAATCGCTTTAAAATGAAATCTCGGATCGTAAACGGATTAATTCCATAGAAAAATACTTAAAAAATATTCGTATCATTTAATTGCAACAAAATCAACTAAATCATTTGAAGGAATATACTTTGAATATTTCTGCGGAACAAAACCGGGTAAATACATATTTTTGAGATGCCCTTTTTCAGTTATTGATTAAATCGATATTACACAATCGATATCGTACTAAAATACAAAGTGTCAAGAGTCACAAAAAAAAAAAAATCGATCGGAGAAGACGACGTGATTATGTTTTTAGTGATTTTTAACGATTAATAAAAGTGATGGCACTGCCACCACATGAGTAAATACCCCAACAGAGTCCAAGCTTCTCTAAAGCGCGCCAAATTTACACTTACCGTGGTAGGGTTGTCACGTCATGACGATAAGATAAATGAAACAAAATATTTTATTTTATTTTTCATACATTTATAATTTACTTACTCTAAATATTTTCTTTTTATTATTTTTGTTTTTCAATAACTTGGTTTTTTATTTTACAGATTAAGATAAATTGTAATCTGACATAAAGTCTTTTTAAAATACTAAATTGGAAAACACTCACATGTCAGATCAAATGTACAATAATTACATAATTAAACGAACTTACCTGAAGTGAAGTTCTATTGTAATTATACGAGATGCTTAGTCCGAGATCTTCTATTTCACTTTGTAGTTCCACAATCTTGCATTGTGCGTGCCGCGAATATTTAGAGAATCCAAAGCCGAAAAAGGGCTACTTACTGGCAACACTATATCTGTGAACTCATTCTTTTCAGAGCATTAATATAAAAAGGACTATGATTTCCAACTTGACTTCTAGGGACATTGTAATCTATAAGCTTTCAATAAAGGCGGGTGGGAGATTGATATCTCGGACTAAGCATCTCGTATAATTACAATAGAACTTCACTTCAGGTAAGTTCGTTTAATTATGTAATTATACTCAAGCTTAGTCCGAGATCTTCTATTTCACTTTGTAGATGTTTAGAGAATTGTTAGAAATCATAACTTAGTACAACAGTAACGAATTAATAATAAGATAAAGAATTAAGGACATAAGAAAATTTTAATGTGATTTATTTGGCAATAAAGAAAGGCACTTAAATCTAATTATTTGACATTTTTGAGCATGCTCTTACAAATAATTAACAGAATCATATTAATTAAGATAAAAGTATTAATTACTTACTTAATATTAGCGTTACATATAGCCTTTGCAAATGTGTAGCTATTGCTATCCGTATTTAAGGGTCTGTTATAATGATTAGCAAAAACTCTAGATCCTGTAGACCAACCAGCAGATTTAAAAATGGAATCTAATGTTACGCCTTCTCTACACGCCATAGATGTAGACTCATGGCGCGTGGAGTGAGGGGTAAATTTTTTAACATCTATACCACACTCCGTCATAACTTGCCTTATCCAGCGACTAATTGTCTGGTTACTGGCACAGGTATGAGGTTTTTATAACAAATTAATAGTTTATCTGTGTTATTAGCATCCACTTTTTTGAGTGGTTTAGTCTGATCAATATCCGTCTTGCGCCGCACGCGCCGGCGATAGGTCGAGTTGCGTATGGCCTGGTGTCCGTGAAAAAATGTCGTCTAACGTTGTAAAGTGTACAGGTTGCAACATTGTTATAAACGAAGTGTTATCCTTCATATCTAACAAAATTGACGTTATGGATGAAGAAAGCATAAATCGAATTTGTGTTAGTGCTTTTACCTAGTCTGAGATTGTTAACGCAAAAAATATAATTTTTGACTCAATATCGACTGCGAAGGGTAAGAAAACTCGCAAAAGGGATGGAAAATCATTACGTGACGTATTGATATCATACAGCTGTTGAAGAAGACGGATCCAGAAGAACTACCTATATTTGTGGCGCGGGACCTTCACAAACTTCCACCCGTATTATTTGACCATGTCGATGTTACACGGCTGCTCAAAGATATTGTTTTGCTCAAAAGCAAAATTACCGAAATTAAGGATAAATATGCTACAAGTGATCAAGTTCATCTCTTAAAAGTTGATCTCGAGTGTTTGAAAAGTACCTCAGTAGTAAACAATTTCCCGTGTAATGCCAATGTTAATTTGAAGAAGCGAAGTGTTTACAAAATAGATAGCTGCGATTATGAGGAGTGCAATAGTGGACCCATGGGACTAATACCTGAGTCTTCTGAAAAAGATTTTGGTGATAAAAGTACCAATGTATTGCAGTCATCATCAACGACAAATGTGGGTATCTGTGAAAAATCCGTGGTAACGGTCGCGGTGAACGATGAAAAAAGCCCCCGGCCGCCTCCGCCGCCGCAGCCGCTGCGGCGAACAAATGCCAGTGGGTCAATGAGTCATTCGAAACAGCTGCTCGAGACAGCGTTATCATACGCCGGCACAGTCACCTGTATCGCACGGTATGGAGCCACTAAAACCAAGTAAAACTATGGCAGACATAGCTCGCGGAGGTGAATTTAAAACGCAGCTGCCTAGTAAAGATTGGATTTTAGTACAGAAGCGAAAACTAAGAAATCGCTTTATTGGCAAACGAGGAGCAGCTATAACGGATTCGGAATTATGGGGAGCTGATGGCAGGTAGGATGCCACATTGAGGAAGGCAAAGGGAAGATCTTCCTCCGAGCTGGGTGGTATAGCTCGGGGACCGAAGTCCGACGGATGTTAGTTGGAGGTGTCATATGTAGCGAAGGAGATGGTGACACTTCGCTACCGCGATGCAGGCTTCCCATACTATTTCATCGTCGTAGTATGGCGAACGTCGTTGGTATGCGTTTCTGGCGCCATCTGTTGACACGGTTGAGAAGGTGTTTGCTTCGTGTCGATTAATGTGCGGCGTATGCGGTAGGTGGAGCCGCCACAGAATCAAAGTTCAAAGCAGCTGACGTAAAAATCCCATTATATATTTACAATGTATTAAAAGACGTCAGTTCAACTGATATTGTGAACTACAAATAAAACGGACCTATGTCTAAGTGTGGAGAAAATTACTATGAAAATAGACAAGGATTATGACGGCTATAAGGTATTTGTACCTAAACATAAACTAGAGATGTTTATGAATAATGATTTTTGGCCAGAAGGTATAGTCTATCGTCGTTTTATAGACTTTGGGCGAAAGAAAATGCTATTAGATGAATGCTATTAATGATGAAAATTAATTTTTAGATAATGAATAGTAAAACTAAATTAATCAGTTTTAATTGTCGAAGTGTAGTCCGATCAGTGGAATGTATCAGGAGATTATGCCAGACGGCGGATGTGATTGCCCTTCAAGAGACCTGGCTCCTGTCACATGATATTCAGTATTTGGGTGGAATAGATACGAACTTCGCATTCACCGGGAAGTCGGCGGTCGACACGTCGAAGGGCGTACTGCATGGAAGGCCATACGGTGGCGTTGCCATACTATGGAGGAAAACATCATTCCCGTGTGTGTCCGTCATAACGTGCCATAGTGTGCGTCTCGCAGCCATCAAGATCGCGCTCCACGATACGTCTTTGTTGTTGTTCTCGGTGTACATGCCCACAGATTCGAGTGATAATCTATTAGAATTCATTGAATGTTTAAGTGAAATAAACGCAATAATAGAAAACAGTGACGTGCAATCAGTGTACATACTCGGGGATTTTAATGCGCACCCAGGTGAGTTATTTGCTTGTGAATTAACAAACTTTTGTGTGGAACAATCGTGGACCTGTATAGACACTGAGCGCCTTTCACCGGATACGTATACGTATATAAATGATGCTCACGGGTGCAAGCGATGGTTGGACCACTGTTTAGTGACTAGTGCGGCGCGACAATCTATAGTTAGTGCTGCAGTGATATATGATGTCTATTGGTCTGATCACTTACCGTTACAAATAGAATGTAATTTTAACTTATTAAAATCCAAAATAGTTTCACAGAGTATTTCAAATAATAAAATTGTTTGGGGTCTTAGGAACGAAATCCAAATAAATAAATAACGAGAAACTTGCTATTTTGAATTTAAAGAATTTCATTTTCCGACAGAGTTTAGTAGTTGTGCTGACAAAAAGTGTGGTAACGTGTCCTGTAGGCAACATTTGGATAACATGTATAATGAAATAGTAAGAATACTTTCTGAATCTGCAAAAAGTAGTAACAATTATTTTAATAAGAGAAAGTGTAAAAACGTAATAGGGTGGAACAAGTATGTCAGGGAGGCTCATATGAAGGCTCAGGAATGTTATCAAAAATGGCTATTAAATAACAAACCTAATAATGGTTTTATCTATGAGGACATGTGTAACTCCCGTAAAGTATTTAAGTCACAACTAAAATGGTGTCAAAATAATTCACAACAAATGAAAATGGACATAATTGCTGAATGTCATAAGAAAGGCAGTCAGTTTCAAAAATTTTGGAAGTGTACAAATAATTTAAATGGTAAGATAGGCCTTCCTGTGAGTGTCGCTGGCAAACATGAACCGTCTGTCATTTTAGAGTGGAATCCGCACTAGACCCAGCACTGCCGGGACTCGATGCTGATTGCCAAAATGAGATACTCGCTTCTGGTGACCGCTTTTCGGCTAAACAAGTAGAATCTGTAATTAAGAACATGACCAGAGGTAAATCTCCTGGCCATGATGGCTTCAGCATTGAGCACCTGCAAAATGCGGGCATACACTTGTCGCGAGTGTTGGCAATGTTTTTCACGCTGTGTCTAAATCATTCCTATCAGCCTGATGAGATGATGTATACTATTGTAACACCTATTGTTAAAAATAAGACAGGAGACGTATCGGATCTGTCCAATTATAGACCGATTTCACTAGCCACTATCATTGCGAAAGTGATGGACAGTCTGCTTGACAAACGCTTAAATGAACATCTGCAACTGCATGACGCACAGTTTGGGTTTAAACCTGGACTATCAACTGAAAGTGCAATTTTGTTCCTCAAGCAGACTGTGCAATACTATACAGCTCGTAAAACGCCGGTCTATGCCTGTTACCTAGACCTCTCCAAGGCGTTTGACCTGGTATCATATAATGTACTTTGGGAAAAACTGAAACGAGAGACCAGTCTTTCTGGTGGATATACACTGGCCTGCAAAAATAAGTACTACACTTTTAATATTTATTTATTTTCTAAACTATAGAAGTTAGAGATTTTTAAATAAAAAACGTTTTGCAGCAATTTTTATCAGCTTTCTTTAAAACTAACGTAAATTATACATTAGTAACATTTTCCTTTTTGTTTCGAAAGTATATCTTGTGTACTTAAAAAGTTATTGCAATTTTAAAAGTGTGATACTTAATTTTGCAGGCCAGTGTATATCGTTACTTAGGTACTGGTATGCCAATCAAAAAAATAGTGTTCGATGGGCAGGTGCATACTCTGACGCGTACAGGCTTGAATGTGGGGTGAGGCTGGGGGGGATTACCTCGCCGCGTTTGTTTAATCTTTTCATTAATGCGCTCATTGAGGAGCTCAGTAGCACTGGGTTAGGTTGTCATATAGACGGAGTCTGTGTAAACAATATCAGCTATGCCGATGATATGGTGCTGCTGAGCCCTTCAATGGGAGCATTGAGAAAACTGTTAAGCATTTGTGAGCGTTACGCGGAGGCTCACGGGCTTAGGTATAACGCTCATAAAAGTGAATATATGATAAGCGGGAACTAAATGTATTGATTTCGAATTACCTGTAAAACTTTGTAACGCTATTCTAAAGAGAGTGTCACAGTATAAGTACCTGGGCCACTAGGTCACTGATAGTCTAAGTGATATTGTAGATATAGATAGGGAACGCAGGGCGCTGGCAGTCCGATGTAACATGCTGGCTCGTAGGTTCGCACGTTGCACTAAGGAAGTTAAAGTTACACTATTCAAGGCATATTGCCAGTCTTTCTACACGTGTAGCCTATGGGTCAGTTACACGCAGAGGGCTTTCAGCGCACTGCGAGTCCAATATAACAACGCTTTCAGGGTGCTATTGGGATTGCCTAGGTTTTGCAGTGCCTCAAATATGTTCGCAGAGGCGCATGTCGATGGTTTTCATGCGATAATTAGGAAACGCTGTGAGGCGCTGTCAAGGAAAACACGTGGCAGTTCCAACAGCATCCTGATGGCGTTAATTGACAGATGGGACTCTTCATTGTTGGAACACTGGTTACGCCTGCATGCAAAGCCTACAGGGCATCAGTGAGCATATAGGGCGTGGCTTGTGTTTTGACAATGAACACTGCTCGTATGATTAAATTTTTTTTTTGTTGATTTTATTTTATTTTCATTTTAATATGGTTTTATTTGATTTTATTTTAATTTAATTTTATTTTGATTTGTCTTATTTTATTTTAATTTGATTTGTATTTATTTTATTTTGATTTTTTTTTGATTATGATTTATTTTTTGTTTTTGTTTTGAAAAATTGAAAATGATGTTATTTTATTTTATTTTATGTTTGTATTGATTTTATTTCATTATTATTGAATTAATTTGATGTTGATATATTATAATAATCTTACTAACTTAGTTTAAGAAACATTGTTACTAACACTCTTTGGACCATGTGTCTGAAATAAATTGTTTATTTATTTATTATTTATAATATAATTTCGCAGTACGGTTACAGGACATATTTCTGGTTTCATATCAAATAAAGGAAGTTTTATTACTACCTGATTCATACAGGGAGTAGTCGTTTTCAAGATATCAGTAATAATAATTTTAACCAGTGCTGCGCGAGACAGCATATCGAGCGCACGCGTAGTGTCTATCCGCATCTCTGCGCGTCAACTTTTTTAATATCTACCCACGTTTAAGGGATATCTATCTAAATGAGTGTAAATAGCGAAGACGAAAATGACAACATACTCAACTTGAGTAATGATGATAAAAGTGAATCTGAAATTCTAAGAGATTGTGAGATGCAGCTTAGTAAGATGATTAATTGGGAGGAACCATCTTCAGAGAATACAGGTGAACAGTCGACAAATTTAACAAAAAGGTTGAGAGAAAATAGTGAAAATAGCGAAGAGGGGTTCATTACTGTGACTAGAAGAAAGCCAAAGCGGCGTATCAGAAGTGACTCAGTTATTTTGCCAAGTAAAGAAATTCTTAATTTAGAAAATTCATCAAGCGAAAAAACATATGAAGTTTGTATAACTGCATTAGACCCTTTGCTTTTTAAATTATTACGAGCTGAGAAAATAGCGAACATATTAAGAATCAAATATAAAAGCTCATATAAAGTACTAATTACACTTGAAAACTCAGCCGAAGCTGATAAATTAATTGATTGCACCAAGTTAAAAGAAAATGGTTATAAATGCCAAAAGAGTTTTGAAGAAAATATGTCCTATGGAATAGTTAAAGGAGTCGATCTGGAAGTCGATGAGGGGGAGCTTTTGGAATCGCTGGGATGTTCGAGTGAGATTTTATCTGTTAAAAGATTGAAGCGCATGGATTTTGAAGGAAAATGGGTTGATTGTGAAACTGTTCGTCTATGTTTTAAAACACAGGCTATTCCTCCTTACGTCTATGGTTACGGTTGTCGATTTAAAGTAGAACCCTATACATTCCCGGTCACACAGTGCTCAGGATGCTGGAGATACGGTCATGTTGTAAAATTCTGCCCATCGAATAAGATTTTATGTCCAAAATGTGGCGGCCGGCATGAAAATTGCGACATGACAAACTTTAGATGTATTAACTGTAAAGGAGCTCATATGTCATTAGACAAAAGCTGCCCCACTTTCCAAAAAGAAAAAAACATTCGCAAAATTATGAGTACTGAAAATACGACATACAGAAAAGCATTACAGATTTATTTAAATTCAATAACAGAAAGAGTGGAACAACAAAGTTTAAAATCAATAGCGCCGATTACAGTCACTAAATATAGAGAGCCAGATCTTAGTCAAGAACTGGATGCCAATGTGGGCCATCACGTTGTTACAACACATGCAATAGTTCATCAAGACAGCAATCTAAGCTCAAGTCTCAGCGTCACTCGAGAGGAAGTAAAAGAATATAAAGAAAAAGGGACGAAAATGAAATATCACAAGCAAAAAAAAAACACCAGTGCATTAAATATAGAAAAATCAGATGTAGTACAAGAAGAAGAAGTTACCTTAAACAGTGATGGCGACGACGAAGACCAATTAAAGGACAACAAAAGGTTTGAATTAAGGAAGTTAATTGTGAAACTAAATGAAATTATTTTATCGGCATCTAGTTTTGAAAATAAGCTCTGGGAGGTTGTTAAAATAATTATTGATGAATTCAAAAGTTTTATAGTTAGTATGTTTACAGAAAAGAAAGTTATACAAAGTTTCATTAATTTTATAAATGGCTAATTCCAACAAAGACTTTGCTGTTAATATATGTCAGTGGAATGCGCAAAGCATTAGGCCAAAGATAGCTTGTTTTGAAAATTACTTAAATTTAGAAAGGGTTCATGTAGCTATTTTGTCTGAAACTTGGCTAGAACCAGATTCCGAGTTTCGTCTTAGTGGATTCAATATTTTCAGGCAGGATAGATGTGATGGATACGGTGGTGTAGCCATCTTTGTTCATAAGTCCATAAAATGTCAAATCTGTCCTATTAATATAAATAACTCAGGCATAGAAATATTATTTGTTAAAATATTGAACTGTAAAAATTTACAAAACATTGTTTCTCTGTATTGTCCTTCTTCCGTTAGTACCAGCCAAAATGACTGGGATACCATTTTTGCAAGTTTCTCAAAAAATACCTTAATAGCCGGTGATTTCAACGGTCACCACTCTAATTGGTCATGCAAAACTGACACCAGGGGTATACAGTTGATGGATGGTGCTGTGGAACACGGATTTACATCTTTGAATGATGGTAGCTCTACTAGAGTGAAATTGGTAAATAATATGCTCCAACAAACTTCACCCGATGTGTCATTTGCATCATCTGACATCGCTATACATTTTACTTGGAAAGTATGTAACGAAAATTTGGGAAGTGACCACCTTATTATTAAATTATCAATAAACTTTAAAGATCAAATTACTTACATTAAGAAACGTGACTTTAAAAGAGCTGACTGGAATGGTTACCGTAACTCCATGATAGAATCTTTTTCTAACTTTAATTGTAATTTAAATATATCTAATATACAAAATTATTATAACCTGTTTGAAAGTACACTTAACACTTCAGCCGAAGAGTTCATTCCCTATACCAAGTTCCCTACAAACCCACAGCAAAAATTCAAACCAAAATCATATTGGAATGCTTCCTTATCCAAGGCTGTAGCTGAACGAAGGCTAGCTCTGAAAACATTTCGCAGAAATCCAACACCGCAGAATTTGAATACATTGGAAGAAAAAATTCTAATGTCTAAACAACTAATCCAGAAAGCCAAATCGCAGAGCTGGCACAATTTTTGCAACAGCTGTGATGAAAGCACTTCAGTATCAGATATGTGGCGTCGCATGCGCTGGATTAAAGGTTATAAGCAATGCAACTCTGCTGTCTCAGATGACAGAAGGAAAGAATTGCTTGAGTCTCTAACTCCAGATTTTGTGGCTAACTCCCAACCAGATTTTTTTTCTAGTAACCAACTACTCGAGTCTGCATTCACTATATCAGAGTTAATTTCCTCTTTAAAAAAAAAAGATACTGCCCCTGGTCAGGATAATATATCATACTCTATGTTATATAATCTTCCGATTTCCGGAAAAGAATTTCTGCTCTTTTTATTCAATCATATTCTTAGCACTGGATACGTACCTTGTCAATGGCGAAACATCCAATTAATTATTCCTATACCTAAAGTCAATCAGATTTACGCTTCTGAAGTAAAACTCAGACCTATATCGTTAATTTCATGTATCTGCAAAATCTTCCATAGTATGTTATCGAAGCGAATCGAGTGGCTAGCTGAAAACAAAGAACATTTATGCAACAGCACCACAGGTTTTAGAAGATGTCATTCGAGTCTGGATAGTCTAGTGCGACTAGTCACTTACATACAAATAGGCTTTTCTAAAAATTCACCAACTCTGGCTTGTTTTTTGGATATAGAAAACGCCTACAACAACGTGGAGATAGATAGGGTGGCCACAATTCTAGACTCTTTGCAAGTGGGCGGTAAAATTTGTCGCTATCTGTGGTCCTTCTTAAATGAAAGACATTTAAACATGGTTAATGAGAAAGGTGACCAAATTCTGACGAGATGGACAAACAGGGGCCTAGCGCAGGGTGACCCAATATCACCATTAATCTTTAATTTAATCACTCTCAATATTTGCCGCCAAATACAAAGTGTCCTAATTTCAAAGTACGCCGATGATTACGTTTTCTACATAAGTGATAAAAACATATCTGTTTGCAGCGAAGCTATTCAATCCGCTTTAAATGATATGGTTGCTCTACTGCATGATGGGCTTGAATTATCTGCAAATAAATCAAAATTCTGTGTCTTTACAAGAGGCCGTAAACCGCTAAACATTGAGCTTAGAATCAATGCCCATTGTCTAAGCTCGTCAGATTGCATTAAATATTTGGGAATGTGGTTGGATAAGGCTCTTTTGTGGAAAAAACATATAAATGAGGTGCACGAAAAAGTTACAAAGTTTTTAAATTTACTAAAAGTCTTGGCGGGTTCTGGCTGGGGTCTCCATCCTATCCATTTAAGAATTCTATATATAGCTTTAATCCGAAGCAGAATGGACTATGGGTGTTTCCTTTATGATAATAGTGCAAAATCCCACATTTACAAGCTCGATAAAGCGCAAAATCAGGCCCTTAGAATCGTTGGAGGCTTCATCAAAATTATGCATCTTGCCTCTTTTCTTCAGAAGACAGTTTCTTGCCTTCAAATACTGCTTAAAAACTCGATCCTGGACTAACAATGAAACTACCAGATTGCTTGATTCTCTAAGCTCTCTTTGTGATTGCAGGTTTTGGGCTAAGAAAAAGAAACCTATTTTGATTAAAGCTCACAAAAACACCAAAGACGTAAATATGGCTCACTCTCGTATCCTGGAGATGTTTTCGTTGGATGTTTGGGTTACTCGGATAGAAATTCATAGTGTGATTAAAATCGAGCTGGAATCAATCAATCAGGCCAAAACTAAGTACGAAAAAAACTCACTTAAATGTACTGTTATTAAGGAGTTAAACGAAAAGTATACTGGTTGGTACAAAATATACACTGATGGTTCCAGATGCGACGGTGGACAGGGTGCAGCCTTCTATGATGCTAAAATACCGACTTCAAATTCATTTAAAATAAATAACGGGCTCTCAATAATGACAGTAGAGTTGGTTGCTATTTCGGAAGCACTAACTTATGCATTGACGACGCAAGAGCGATTTATCGTAATCTTTACGGATAGCAAAAGTGCTTTATATCACTTGGTTCGATGCGCCTCTAGACTCAGAGGTGTTTCGTTAGCCTATACTATTCTAAAAAAGATTGATGAATGCAATAGAAGGCGTCTGTACTTAAGACTGCAGTGGATACCGTCACATATAGGAATACATGGGAATGAGCAAGCTGATCGGATAGCTAAGGATGCAATAACGCATGGTGTACCGATTAATGTCTTACCAAGTTATTCTGAAGTTCTGCCTCAGTTTAGAAACAGTAATTTTAGTTGTTGGAAGGAGCACTTCGACATTAGATCTAGAGAGAAAGGCATATGGTACAAAACCATTCAGTGCGAGCCCCCACGAGTTCCCTGGTTTGCCAATAATAATTTGAAAAGAAACACAGTCATATTAGCTCATAGACTAAGATCTGCCCCCTGACTATGAGCTCTTATAGCAGTATTATTGCAGTTGTGGAAAAGAGACGCGTGTACATTCGCCGCTACACGCGTCTCGTTTTCACAACTGCCTTAGTACTGCTATAAGAGCTCGTGGTTACCCCCCTGGTCACTTTCCCTCAAAAAAATTCGCCTTTTTAATGAAAAAAGTAGACTCACCCAATTGTGATGCATGTGGCATGTTAGATGATATACAACACATTCTTTTGGAATGTAGAAATTTTGAAACTGAAAGAGTTGCACTGCGTATTGAACTACGACAAAACCTTCTAGATGTGGGCATATTACAGAGCATCCTGGCGAAACCATCTTCGAGCTCCGCTATGGTGCTCTATGATCTCGCCTCTAAATATAAATAGGATTAAGGTTAATATTGTTAATATTCTAATTATTAGTAAGGTTCATGTTACTCTAGTTATTAAGGTTCGATGGAACTGACATGTTATTTTAACCAAAGTTCCTAAATTAAATAAAGAGAAAAAAAATAAATAATAATTTTAACACCAGTTTCATTGAATTCTATGTTATTCAGTCTGATAACTGACAATGTTTGTATACGTTGAGCAGTTGTGAGAGCTAACAATATTACCAATTTTTTTGTAAGTTTTTCTAAGCTAAGGCTACTAATATTTGGTGACCAAGTTTCAATGTGATTTAAGACAACAGAAGGATCTTGAAATCATCATCATCAATCATCTTGAAAACCCCCTTAAAAAATCTTGTATATCTGACCCCAAACTTGCATCTATGATTTTTTTCAAGTTGTTAGTTTAGTTTTAAATTGTTGCATTTCGCAGGGTATTTTTCCGGACAGTTTAAAAATAGGAATAGTCGTGCCAATATTTAAGAAAGGCGATATGGATGAGATAGGCAATTATAGACCTGTGTGCTTATTGCCTGTCTTGTCTAAAATTTTGGAAACCGTATTAAGTGAGAATAGTGGAGTACTTGGAATCAAATTATCTGATTAAAGACTGCCAGTATGGGTTTCGCAGTAAGAGATCAACAGAAATGGCAATTGCTAGGTCGATCGAGTTCATATTGGGAGCACTGGATGGATCGCAGCGATGCACGAGCATTTTCTGCGACCTTTCCAAGGCTTTCAATTGCTTACGACACGATATACTGTTGCATAAACTTAGATACTATGGGTTCGAAGGGAAAGAATACAGCATACTGAAAACTTTCCTGCACAATAGACAACAGATTGTTTCAGTAAATAAAACGAGATCAAAAAAAGAAACTTGTAATATAGGCGTTCCACAGGGATCCATACTGGGTCCTTTATTATTTTTAATCTATGTAAATGATTTGGAAAATTGTTTACCACAATGGGCATTAGTCACTTTGTTTGCTGATGACACACACATAGTAATTAAGGATAGGACAGAGCAGAGTTTAGGGGATAAAATAAATTATGTTTTCGGTAGGATTAAGTGTTGGTTCGAGACTAATGGTATAATATTAAATTAATCTAAAAGCACTACATTAAATTACAAATGTAAACTAAAAGCTAGTGAAGAAAGTGAGGAAACGGTTTTTTTGGGTTGTAGGCTGGATTCAACGCTGAGTTTTGAGAAACATATAGATACCTTATGTAAAAAAATGTCTAGCGCTAATTACGCTCTCTTTAAACTAAAACCTTTGGTTGACAAAAAACCCTGATATCTGTATACTATGCATACTGTCACTCATTAATTAATTACGCAATAACAGTGTGGGGTAGTGTGCCGGGAGCAAAGCGTGTTCTTGTTTGCCAAAAAAGATCGATAATCGACGGTTTGCAGCGACTTGCATCGGCACGAGCGCACTTTGCAAGGAATCGGATAATGACTGTTAACAATTTATTTATATACAGATCACTGTTGGAGATTTATAGTCAGAGGGATAAGCTGCTAAAAACGAAGGATGTTCACCATTATAATACCAGAAACAAAGAAAAACTATGTATACCTAGAGTGAGATTACAAAAAGTTCGTAACCTTGGTTTAAACTTGAAAATTAAGTTATTTAATAAGTTACCTGCTATTATAGTAGATTTGCCTTTTATAGAATTTAAGCATAAAATTAAGCATTTCCTTGAAAGACACCCATTTTATAGTATATTAGAATTCATGGCGAGCTCGTTTCTGTGATATTTTAATGTAATTTTTGTATTTTTATCTTAGAATTTTAGAACTGTCATACCTAATGAATTTTGAAAAATTGTTTTCTATTTTTTATTTTTTAATTAATTTATTATTTATTATTTTATTTTATTTTAGAATTGACAGAATGAATTTTGAAAAGTTTGATTTTATTTTTATATGAAAAGGTTTTTTATTTTAATTTAATTAATTTAAGTTTTTATTTTTATTTTTATTATTATTTTTCCAAAATGAATAGAATCGCTAAATGTTGTTATTGTAGATAAGTTACATTATGTTAAGGAATATTTATTGTAAATGTTTGACTTACCTAGGTTGCGTTATGTAACAAAGGGTGAATAAATAACAGAAATGAAATGAAATGAAAAATGATTAGAGACAATGCTGAACGACATGTGTTGAGAGTTGTGTAAGAAGAAGCACCCTGTGATAACATTTGTGAGAAATTTTAAAATTTTTGGAATTGACAACTCATATAGATTTTCTTCATTACAAAACAGCCACCATTTTTTAAGAGCTGTTGCATATTGCTTAATAGTGTTTTGCGATAAGGATGCTAACATTACTTCTATTGTTTCATTAGGGGTTAGTTTTCTCTGGAATGCTTCCCTGATAATATAGCCTGCATATTATCAGGGAAGCACCCAGGGCAAAGACTGTTGTGCAGGGGATGAAGTGTTCTGAAAGGTGATAATAATAAATCTTTTGAGGGTTTAAACTGTAGGACTTGTGTAATTGCTAATTCACTAATATACGAGTACCAGGGTTGCGACGGCCATAAAGGGAAAACTAAAATACCTATTGCCTTATCACAAATTATTTTCTGTATACATTTAGAAATCAATGAAAATGGTGGAAACGCATAAAATAAATTAAAAGTTGACCAGTCAACCGTAAAAGCATTAATATTTTCTGCATGCAGATCTCTATGCCAAGATATGTATCTTTGACATTTTTTATTTGCTCTGGTTGCAAACAGTTCTATGTCAGGTTCTCCGTGTGACTTTGTAATGTTTATGAAAACTGTGTCACACAATTGCCATTCAGAATCTATATTTTTAATCCTAGATTCTCGGTCAGCTTCTTTATTTTTTTTTTGACTTAATATAAGAGGCAAATAACCATATCCTACGAACCTCACACCACTGCCATATAGTTCTAGCCAAAGAATTAAACCTATCAAATTGAATTCCTCCTATTCTATTTATATATGCAATTGCTGTGGTGTTATCAATTCTTAATAATATCTGATAAGAATGCAAGTTTTTGGCAAAACATTGCAACCCCAGGAAAGCAGCTAAAAGCTCTAAATAATTTATGTGATTTTCTTTATCTTTTGAAGTCCAAAACCCATTTGCAATGGTATCATTACAGTATGCCCCCCAGCCTGTCCTTGATGCATCTGAATATATTTCCAAGTCAAAGGGGTTTGGGTAAAAGTGGCTTGATTTTCAAAGTCCGCGGCTACTTATGAAACTTGCACCATACGTTAGTATATAATAAAGTAAGACAATTTTGTCATATAACATTTTTGGCTAAAGTGTATCGGAACTGAGATATTTGATAAAAAGGAAATAAAAAATAGTCCCGTATTAATTTCAAATCAAATCAAATCAAATCAAAATATTTATTCAGTTTCAAATTAAAAGTAATAGACAAAAATAAAATAAAGAAGCGAAACCGAAATGGACCTCACTCAGCACATGTTGCAGCATGAACATCACCTGCAACGCTGATATTCTGCGGAGCCCTATTGTTTATGTGTGTGTGTGTGTGTGTGTGTGCGGACCCAGTATAAGCAGAAGGGGCCAGTAATTGTTTGTATAATATACATTTCAGTATAACTACGGTTTCAAAAGTTATAATTGTTATATCAGGGCTCAATGTCTGTAAGAACCCTGCAATTCCCTTCGGCCAATGATAAAAGATATGATGGATATATTAAAAAAACGCAAGCCTTTTTAAGACTTTGATAAACTTCAGTCAATTCATGATAGCGTATTCCGTTATTATATTGGATTTTCTAAACAACAATTCAACGACATTCTGCAAAGTACACCGAATATTACTAGGCGACATAAAAGAAAGGCGGGGACTGCTCTTGCTACAGTTCTAGCTAAACTTCACACTGGGGAGTTAAGAGATTATCTACAGTTTTCAAAATGACCAGGAAGACCTTTGAAAAGACTATGAAACTAGTAAGAGAAGACTTATTGGCCGAGTTTGTTCCATTTCATTTAGGTTTCAACCATTTAACACGAAACGAAGTGATATCTAGGTGTTTATCTATTCCAAATGCATTATTTGAAAATCCTGAAGATCCTTTATCTGAAAGACTACAGAATGAGGGAAAAGTAATCATCCGATGTTCTTTGGCTGTAATTTATTTACAAATGAAAAACTTTGGTTCTGTTTGTGGATTATGTATATTTAATTCATTAGAATTTTTCCCATCAAGTTGAGAAGATGATAAGTATCGCACAAGTGGCCGCCGCCAGCATTAATGTCCATACGGGCCCTTTTTATGGCATTTTCCATCACTTTTGCCAGAACTTTAGGCGATAGATTCGCGCATTCGTGTCGGATGATGTCCTTGAGGGCTTCCAGAGTCTAAGGCTTGTTCACGTAAACAAGCTTTAAGCTTAAAAAGTCTTGCTTTATAAACCCCCACAAAAGAAGTCTGGTACGGTCAAATCAGACGATCTTGGCGGCCAGTGCAAATCGCTAAAACGAGAGATTAGGCGACCCGGAAATGCCTGCTTCAAAATGCCGGTTACAAATATTTTGCGTTCTTGAGGAGTGCGATTCATGGCTTGTCGACATGTATTTTACATCTGTTTACTTCAAATATGTCAAAACCGATATGACCATATTTATAGAAAGGTACATACTGTGGGTGACAATAATATGTATCTGTCAACTTCTGCATTACCAAGCTATATGATGCAACAATAGTTAACAACTACATCTAGAATCAGAAATATGTATAAAATAGTTACATTTATACAACAAAATCATATGAAAGTAAATAATTACTGCAGATATGTATAAAAATATGAAAAACATAATAAATAATTCAAACAACACAGATATTATGTATTCATAGCATCACTTTGACCTTGCATATCTCGGGTTCGATATTACTTAGGTCAAAAACCTTTTTGCAGCCATATATCTCAGTGGATGTACTATTAAATTAGAACAATTATTTCAGTGGCCGCTGAAAAAAAATCAAGCCAACCTCCATACAAATTTACCCAAACCCCTTTGAATTGTCTTTTTTTGATTTTTTAATTTGGGTGTCCCACCATTTTAAATCAGCTTTACAACTGTCATTAACATTCATAATTGTATCAAAATTATTGTTTGCTTTACATAACGCTTGATATTTTCGTTGCTCAAATGTTTTAGTATATAAAAACCATAAGACACGGCTGGAGAGCATGCTACAAGGGTACCAATAAGTTGTGCAAGTTCTCTTATTGCACATTGCTCTATTTGTAAATATTTCTTAATTAACTTAGAAATATTTGCCATTTTCTTAAAAGTGACTGATAAGGACATGTCTTTCGTATTTACTATAAATCCTAAAAATTCAGCAACATTAGACGGAATTATATTACTTTTTCTTTATTTATAACAAAGCCTAAACATTGTAGTAACCTCAAGGTCATCTGGCAGTTCTCTAGACATTTCTGATAAGTTCTACCAATACAAATAATGTCATCAAGATATGCCACTGATTTGTAACCTTTGCTTCGTAGAAAATTATTGACCGGTTTGTGTAGCTTTGTAAATGTGAAAAAAGCCGTACAAAGGCCAAATGGCATACAAGTAAACTCATACATTATATGTATTCTGAAACGAAAACCTAAGATATTTTTTATCTTCACCTACAGGGATCAAGAAATATGATTCTTTTAAATCTATAGTGCACATAAAATTGTTTTTTGAAATCAATTTACAAAGTGTTCTCATGTCTTCAATTTTAAAATGTTCTGGTGTGATGAATTTATTTAAACATTTTAAATATAAAATAATCTTGGTCCCCATTATCGGTACTGTAAATATCTTTGAAAAATATTGTCCTATAACAGGCATACATTTTTTAATTACTTCAAGTTGCAACAGTCTATTAATTTCTTTCAACAATAATAAAGTTTCTGTGTCAGAGAAATTTGTATTTGTAAAATTCGCGGCACGCACAATGCAAGATTGTGGAACTACAAAGTAAAATAGAAGATCTCGGACTAAGCTTGAGTATAATTATACACGTTCTAAGATTTCAGTGCCAATATTTATAATGTTTACTTTAAGATCAAAATGTTCGTGAAACTACGTGAAATAGGCAATATTTTTTAGATTTCTAGCATTATTCATATACACTTATATATATACACACACTTGTAGCGCCAAGTCGAGCAAAAAAGCGGCACGGCCGTACCAACCTTTTTTCGAAACAGTTCAGGCCATTTTCAACGCCCTATAACTTCGTTGTAGATAAAACTAGAAGCCTGAATTTTCAGTAACCAAACAGGCATTGTATAAACAAGGTTTGTTTCAAATTTCATTCAATTTGAATCAGTAGTTTAAGAATTATAACTAGTCTAAGTTTCTTAATTTTGTCACTCACTAACTGACTGCCTGACTGACCGATCATCAAAACTCTAAGGCACTTCTAGCAGATATAGAAGCTTCAAATTTAGAATACAACTAGTGTTTAGTGTATAAATCAAGGAAAAAGTAAAATATTTTACAATTTTGGTTCAGTTTTCTAGATACAACAACTGCATAAATAACTTTGTAACCATTAAATAATATATAGGATTACAAAATTACATTTGCAGTTAATGAATCAGTGTACCTGTATATGTATAATATAATGGAATAATAAAAGTAGATAGTAGTAGTACCGGAAAGGAAAAAAAGTAGGACTATTTACAAAAAGAAATGAGATACCATCAAAAACAAACTTATAAAAAAAGTCTCGCAAACTCAGTTCTTCTACCGTAAAAAGTCGTGAGACCTATATAATACCAAGTTAAGGGACCTTCTGTCTTAAGTTATTACGTAATTAGCTAACCTAACAACATCATCATATAGTGACCATATCAATATTAAAAAACTTTTAAGTTTTATATTATAGATTGACTTGGCAATCACAGTAAACAATCTAATTTATTATAATACTAGATGACCCGGTGAACTTCGTATCACCTACATGTATTGGTGAAAAATATGGTCAAAACTTAAACATTATCAGTAGGGTGGGAAATTACTCTAAACATTTCTTGGCCAACATCCAAAAATATAACAATTGCTTTCAAATGACGTCGTTTGGCGCAACGCATATTGTACAGGAAAATGTCATGCCCACTTTCAAGGTAGTATACCATAATTATTGTTTTTGATAAATTATTAATTGTGGCAATTTTACTTTACCACCAACACAACATAATCTAGTAGATTCACCGCTGTATTTTAATGCCTTAAAATATTGACAAATGGTTGTTATTTTCCCAATTTTTACGGCACAATAATCTATTTCCGAGTCGTAGTGGAATGCTACTCGTTCCAGGTTTACAGGAACACTGCGTCTGCGGAATCGCTCTATTTCATTGTGTCATGCACTCATGCTCGCTGTTGTTGTGTTTGGTGTGCCCGAACTCGTTCCATTCTAAGTCTACCTACTTCATTATTATTCACTGTGGGACGCAATTCTGCCATACAAACGAATGTTATCATTATCTCTCTCGCTGGATTAGCTCGTCACACATTTGATTGACATCGCGACCTAAGTCAGGTCCTCTTCTCCTTGGCATTTTAAAACAATAACAGTAATACAGTAAATAAAGTTTTCACGCACTGACAAACTGGCTTCACTGGCTGCTTTTCATCAGGCAGGGTGAGGCCATTTTGGCGTGCCACAATAAAATAAAATAAACTGATGATAGATTTTAATAATCGTCTTCAATTTTTTTTTTTTTTTACAACTGCATTGTTAAATTATATACAACCATGTGTTTTGCATTGAAATATAATTGACAGTAAAAAAAATAGAATTGATCGTCAGTTCAATACAATATTCAAAAAGTATTAGAACCTCTTCTTAACATTCTCTCCCTTCTTCACTTGAGGCTCATCAGCTCAGTCAGATAGAGCAGCCTTGGCTTGTATAGTGGCTTCATTAACATGTCAGCTAAGTTTTGCTCCGAAGTAACTTTATTAGCCACCAAATTATTATTTAGAATGCATTCTCTCAAACATTTTCCACTTCATTTTCATCACTTGCAGCCACCAATCCGTCATCCACATATAAAGCAATTATAGCTTTCTTATCCCCTCTTTTCCTGATGAACAGGCACGGATCCGCTGAACTTTGCTCAAAACCAATTTGAATGATATAATCCGTTATACAGGTGTTCCAGCATCTAGGTGCTTGTTTCAGTCCGTAAAGACTTTTTTTGAGTTTACACACTTTCGATTCACTCTGGTATCCTTCAGGAGGTTTCATAAAGATCTCTTCATTGAGCGTTCCATACAAAAATGCCGTAGACACGTCAAATTGTCCAAGTGTCATTTTCTCATTTACTGCGGTACTTATGAGAGCTCTAATAGTGCTTGTCTTTGCTACCGGGCTAAAGGTATCGTAATAATCAGGGCCTTTATCTGCGAAAAACCTTTTATAACGAGCCTAGCCTTGTATCTTTTGATACTGCCATCTGGGTAAGTTTTTATTTTGTAAATCCACTTGCAAGGAATGGCTTTGCGTTTAAGTGGCAGATCAACCAATTCCCATGTGTCATTATCCTTCAGCGAATTTAACTCTTCATTCATTGCTTTTATCCATTTATCTTTGTCAGTACTGTTCATAGCTTCTTTGTTTGTTCTAGGCTCCGGACTAACTTCATCGTCTCTACTCACGGTCATAACAAAACCATCGTATCTAGAGGGAGGTTTGAGGTCTGATCTGAGTGTCTTCTGAGTGTCTTGAGTCTTTCAGTTTCTATCTCTTGTGCAGATAAATACTCATCAGTTTCAGGTTCTATCTCCATCTTTCTTTCCGATTAAATAGATCTATCGAAATCGTTTTCAACACTCAAACTGTGATCAGCATCTTCTTCATCATCAGTAACAGAGGGATGTTCTGCGGTTGATGTCAATGCGACTAGATCCAGGTAAGGAGGTTGTAGAATGATTTCATTACGTGGTGAAAAAGTTCTCTCCTGAAACGTTACATCTCGAGATCTTATGAGTGTACTGTTTTCTTTGCACCAAATTCTGTATCCATCATCATTGTCATATACAATTAAAACTCCTTTCACTGCTTTCTTGTAGTGATGAAAAGACTCGTGGTTTTTAAACCTTTTCAATCAAAACTCGCCTCAATTTTTAGGACTCGACTCAAAAAATACGACTTGAGGCTTTTTACTAATGTAAGATGACTAAAGTCATTAGAGTTCAACTCTGAAATAAAACGACTCGAGTCTTTTAATAACAGTTATAACGACTTAGCCACAAGCCTTTTAGTAAAGAACTCGAGTCGTTTAACATAAGATGAGCTTTTTAACATGAGATTATAAAATAATAAACTGCAGTGCTTGGTCATTGCATTTTTATTGAGTTTTCTAGTTTTGCATCACTAAATATTTTTGTTATTACAATTTAAACATAATTATCGTAATTATAAATGATATCAAAATATTTTTTAAAGAAAAACACAAATGTTGAAAAAATTTCCACGAGCAGGGTTTGAACCTGCACCCTTCTGACATACCGGGTCAGGTGCTCTTTCCAATTGAGCTATCGTGGTTCTAACCAGCCCGCCGAAATTATTCAACACTATTTACTTTTTACTTTGAAAGCCAAAGGCGCCCATTCAATGTTAACAACCTACCGTCATTAACATCCGATCATAATATTTTTACAAATACTAAAGATCAGTTAAGAAGTAGGCAAGCTATTTATAAATGTTTATATAATTTTTAACGCAAATTTTGTTGCGAACAAATTACAAAAACACAAATGTTGAAAAAATTTCCACGAGCAGGGTTTGAACCTGCACCCTTCTGACATACCGGGTCAGGTGCTCTTTCCAATTGAGCTATCGTGGTTCTAACCAGCCCGCCGAAATTATTCAACACTATTTACTTTTTACTTTGAAAGCCAAAGGCGCCCATTCAATGTTAACAACCTACCGTCATTAACATCCGATCATAATATTTTTACAAATACTAAAGATCAGTTAAGAAGTAGGCAAGCTATTTATAAATGTTTATATAATTTTTAACGCAAATTTTGTTGCGAACAAATTACAAAAACACAAATGTTGAAAAAATTTCCACGAGCAGCAGTTAATGACGGTAGGTTGTTAACATTGAATGGGCGCCTTTGGCTTTCAAAGTAAAAAGTAAATAGTGTTGAATAATTTCGGCGGGCTGGTTAGAACCACGATAGCTCAATTGGAAAGAGCACCTGACCCGGTATGTCAGAAGGGTGCAGGTTCAAACCCTGCTCGTGGAAATTTTTTCAACATTTGTGTTTTTGTAATTTGTTCGCAACAAAATTTGCGTTAAAAATTATATAAACATTTATAAATAGCTTGCCTACTTCTTAACTGATCTTTAGTATTTGTAAAAATATTATGATCGGATGTTAATGACGGTAGGTTGTTAACATTGAATGGGCGCCTTTGGCTTTCAAAGTAAAAAGTAAATAGTGTTGAATAATTTCGGCGGGCTGGTTAGAACCACGATAGCTCAATTGGAAAGAGCACCTGACCCGGTATGTCAGAAGGGTGCAGGTTCAAACCCTGCTCGTGGAAATTTTTTCAACATTTGTGTTTTTGTAATTTGTTCGCAACAAAATTTGCGTTAAAAATTATATAAACATTTTTTAAAGAAATTTAAAAATTAAAACGACGACCAGTTTTAAATTTTTATCAATTTCAATAATTACGCAGATAAATAAAATTGGTGCCTCTGTTTGTAATATTAAAATAACTACTTTTTACTAAATGCTTATGAATGTTTATACGGTACATATACCCAAAATAACATATTTTAAAATGTTTGTCTGTCTGTTTGTTCCGGCTAATCTCTGAAACGGCTAGACTGATTTTGACTAGACTTTCACTGGCAGATAGCTGATGTAATAAGGAGTAACTTAAGCTAGTTTTATTTTAGAAATTTTAATTCCACGCCGCCGACAAAGTCGCGGGTACATCTAGAAACATAGTATAATTGCAATGAAAATGGTAAAAATAACACAAAATATTTTTAAGTTTAATTTTTTTTATACTAATCGAATCTTACTTCGTAATCATTTGTTTTTTCCTGAATTACTTTAATACATCGAGCCATGACGGTAAGCACATAGATGCCCTAATAGTTTTGTTTCCTAGTCGGTTCCTTTTCTTAGTGATTAGATTTCCAGCCACTGAAAACGCTTGCTCACTGGGAACACTAGCTGCTGGAACAGGTAAAACATCATACGCCATTTGTGTCAAAAGTGGTAAGTAATTCCTTTGCTTAGACCACCAAGACAACACATCTATGTCTTCTGTTTCTATTGGGAATGAAAAAAATTTTTCTATTTCATCTTGGGTTGTCATCATTGTACTTTTCTGTTTATAAATAACGGAAAAGACAATTTTTTTGCTCATACTTAGCGGTTGTGAACTGTCTGGTGCGTTATGCCCATTATCTGTTTCTAACGTAGAAGAACCTGGTTGTTGTGCATTGTTTGCATAGTGCATTATAAAATACAGTCTAAAGCGACCCAAGTATTCTTCGTTGCCTTGTTCTGTAAAATACTCATTTTTTAAACGAGGATCTAGGATAATAGCACATATGGCAAAATCTGTATATAAATGTGGCAAATATGGATCCATCTTTTCCTTCATTGCTTTGGCACTATTATCGAGAATGAGAGCAGTATCATTATGTTGCGATATTTGTTTTTGTAAGACGTCAACTATGGGAACAATGTATATTATACTGGGATATTTAGACTTTGACAGTAACAGAGTTGCGTCATAGAAAGGTCTTAGAAAATTTATATACATATTTATATCATCCCAGTTTTCTATTAAATAGCGATTGTATTCCCTTTTACCTTTACAAATATAATCCAGTACTTCTCTCATGTGGTATGCCCTTTCTAGCATCAAATAAGTTAAATTCCAACGCACAGGCATATCCTGGAGCAAAGATAATTCAGGAGCTTTTAACAACGTGCATGTTTCAAAATACATCTGCTTTTGCTTTGGTGAAAAATTAATGTGCTTCACTAAGTTGCCAATTTCTTTAATAGGTTTTTCTATACATGACAGTCCACCATTAAGTTTAAAATATGGGCAAGGCACCTGGTGTGCACTACATTCTCGTAATCATCATCAAATAAAGTTAATAGCTGCATAAATTTGACATTAGAAGCTTCATTATCAGATGTGATAGATGATATTTTCTTTTCTATACTGTAATGTCTTAGTATATCCTTCACTTTTATCATAATTTGATCACATCCGTGCGGATAAGGAAGCAAATCAAAATCTAAAATTAGTGCAGTTAGTTTTGAGTTAAGCATAAAGTGTGCTATGATCACAATATACGGTTTGTTTGTGATCGATGTCCAAAAATCCAGTGTTAATGCAATCTTATTTGAAACAGCTTTTAAACACTCTTTTACATCAATCTGTTTTTCTTTAAAAAGATTTGTAATGTTTGATTGGAGTTGTGTACGATTAATTACAGAATAACCAGGATTCAGCCTTTGAATAAATTTTTTTAAATGTTTTTCATCTACTATCGAAAATGGATGATTTCCGTAAACAATAAAATTCACAAGTAATCTATTGATATAACTGTTTTCTTCACTTTCTTTGCTACGACGATGGCTTACGACTCCTGATGTTCCAGCTGCTTCCGGAGTATTTTCTTCGTGTTTCAAAATGTGTTTTTCTAACACAGAATGAAATAGAAATAGAAATATAAATTATTTATTGTATAACTGTGTACAATATAGTTCTTAAATAATAAATAGTATTAACAGTTTATCCATTTCGGACGTACAATGTGTTTTGTAACTATTACCTATTTATCAGCATAATATTAACGTAAAGATTCAGTATTGCACATTTTGTATATAATTCTTAAGCATTCTCTTTTGCATTATAAAAGTAGAATCTACATTAACTGAGTTTCCCCAGAATATTACACCATATGTTAACTGAGGATAAACATAACCATAATAGGCAGTCTTGGCAACTCTAAGGGAGGTAATACTAGAAAGCATTGAAAATAAGTAACAATAACTCGAGATTTTTTTATTTATTTGTATGATGTGTGATTTCCAGTTAAGGTGGCTATCAATAAAAACACCTAGAAAATTCGTTTCAGACGCTTCCTTTATCTTTTTTCCAGAGTTGTGAACATCAATGCTCAAAGGAGTTCTTTTATAATTTGTAAATTGTAAAAACTTTATTTTTGTTAAATTCATGTTCGATAGCCAGTGAACTGCACTCTCCAATGTATTGTTTATTTCTTTATTAAATTCTACTAAGCTTAAATTTTCATTTGATATAAATATAGTTGCATCATCGGCGTACATAATACATAAATTTTTATTTATAAGAGGAAACTCATTGACATATACTAAAAAGAGCAAAGAGCCAAGTATACTTCCTTGTGGGACGCCTAGTTTTATATCTTCGTATTCATATAGATAGATAGATATAGCATGTTCAACCGTTTTTGTTTGCCTATTGTACGTATCAATAACAGTAGCTTGTGATCGGTTTTCTAAATATGATTTTATTAGCGCTAGGGCATTTCCTCTTATTCCTATGTTTTCCAATTGTAATAATAATATGAAATGCGACGATTTGATAGAAAAATCTTTTTGACATATTTTGCACTTCACTTTAGAATCGTTTTTATCATATTTCTCTAAAATTAACGATTTTCGTTTCCGTTTTTGTGGTATTTCGTGGTCACCCATTATAATTCAATAATTTATTATTCAATTCACTGAAATTTACGTTATTAAGCGGAAACTAATTACTATTGCAATCAGTAAACAAACAAGTGTAACTATATTTATGCCAATCTATTTGCAAAATAATGTTCGCAGCAAAATACCCTATAACTGCCATAGATCATTCGTCAAGAGATGGCGCCACGAAACTTGCACTTAACTATTAATTTGTTAGATTTTAGAATAAGTATGAAATGTTAAAACAACAATATTTTTAGTATGTTTGATAAGAAAAAACTCAAAAACTACAGGACCGGTTTCAAAAAATCTTTCACCATTAGAATACTACATTACCCTATTAAATATTTATTTTTCAAACATGCATGGAAATATTGTCATTACTTTCGAAAAAAGAACACGCGAAGTATCGAATTTACGGACAAAGAAAATCAAATCCATTGCAGGAGCGTTTTTTGATGTTGGAACATTACAACGCTCCAGCAATGTTGTATGAAACGGCGTGCTGGGGTTATTAAATACTCTTTGATTGGATCTCTTTTATCATTCTAGGCTACATTGAGGACTCGATTAAAGACAAAACTGATTTAAATAAGAAAATAAATCAAAAAATCACATTGCAACCTAATTCGGAAACAAAATCTCACCCGCTGGCCATTTACCAACATCTAAGTCCACAGCAACTTACCTTATAACAGCATATTCAGCCATCTACCACTACATCCAATGCCCACCTGCAAACCTCATCAGAAGTTCAACAAACAAACATAAATGTATCGGGGAAATCAATAACATTTTCTACTAGTAATTGCGCCAATATGACTAAAATGTAACTTTTAATATTGCCTTGAAACTCATACTCGACCTGCAATTGCCTATTTCACGACCTTTGCAATAATGTACTATTGTCTACCCGTATTAAATAACAACAAAAGACGTATTTTAACACGTGACAATTTAAAATCAAATAATAAATATGCTTCTTTTACCTGTAATAATTAGCGTGTGAATACGACATACATACATATCCATATTAATTTTAGTATACGAGAATGAGCGCGCCTCACGACTTAAGACTCCCGCGAACCGAGTCGTTTTAAAAGGGTTCGAACCTTTTCGTTGAGACTGAGTCGTTTAAAATTCCGAGTCATTTCAAAATGACTCAAGTCTTAAAATAGACCTCGAGTCCTAGTCTTGGACTCAAATAAGGCTTGGGGTTCAGGGTTCAAAGACTCATTGAAGTGTTAACCGTATGACTTGAATCGAGTTCCTTTTAAAGAGCTTAAAAACCTCAAGTCCTTTCATCCCATCTCTACTTTCTTTCTATTGCATTTTGGGATGTAGGCGTAGCAGGTGCTTCCGATAATTCTCAAATGTTTGATATTGGGTTTCTTGCCGAACCAGAGTTCATAAGGTGACTTTCCTTCTTGTGTCGGTCCAGTGCGGTTCAGGATGTAAGCAGGCAGTATTGACAAGTTCAGCCCATAGGCCCTGAGGCATTTCTTCATGCGCATGCATCATGGCTCTTGCTGACTCTACAATCGTTCTATGGTCACGCTCACAACATCCGTTCTGTTCCGGCGTATAAGGCATTGGCAATCTTTGACGTACTCCGTTCTTGTGTAAAATTTCCTGAACTCTCGCATTGTCGAATTCACCGCCGTTGTCGCTAAGAATTTCTTTTGCAATATGTCCAGTAGCTTTAGTCTCTGCCAACATTTGCTCAAGTTTTTCATGAATTTCTCCCTTTTCTTTCAGACAATAGATTTGCCGATATTTTGTAAAGTCGTCTTTAAAAAGTACATAATATTTGAATTTGGAAAATGAATTCTTGAACGGGCCACATACGTCAGTATGTAACAGCTCTCCAGACTGTGACGTACGTTCTCTAGTGCCAAACTTGCGTCGATGGGCTTTGCCAAATACACATCCTTCGCAAAGTTTACTGTCTACTTTCAGCGTTATGCCAAGCTCTGTCTCGACAACCTTCTTAACATGAGACTTATTTTGATGTCCCAGCCTCTCATGATATAATTGCATCTGGTCAGATACCTCTATGTGATTAATTTCATGATCGCCCTTAATGTTTTTGACCTTTAGCTTGTAAAGTCCTTCATTTTTAGCTCGCACTCCAATCAATAGATGTTGTCCGCCTTCATACTTCATTATACATTCTTGGGTTCGGGATTCAAATATAGTGTTTGTTAATTTGTCCTGAGCTGACAGTACCGAAAACAGGTTCTTTTTAATAGATGGTACATACCACACGTCGTTAACAGTAATAATCTCTTTAGTACCACGTACGTCAGCTTCGATATCCAGCGCTCCCTTTCCAACGGCCTGAATAGCTGTACCATTTGCAGTTGTAATACTGTGTGCGACGTAGAGAAGTACTCAAAGGTTTTAAATAAGTCTCCTCGATTTGATACGTGACTAGTAGACCCATTGTCGACATACCAGCTGTCTTGATCGATGCCTTCCACATTATTTACAATTGCCATTAGGTTCATGTTAACGTTTGATGTACTTTGGTTATTTGGCGAGGGTTTGGGTGGTCTCCCATCGGCTAACCATTTCGGACAAGTCTTTACTCTGTGCCCTAGCTGTCCGCAATAGTTACATTTCCTTTTCTTTTCCTTCAGCTTGCTTTTGTCTTTCGATCTCAGAACTAGAGCTTCTTCAATAATGGTCTCTCTGTTTCCACTTGTTAAAGCCCTTTCATGAGCACACAACTGTGTCGTCAAGTTTTCGATGTTCCGATCGCTCTTATTCATTAACAGCCAGCTCGATTTGAAATGAAAATATTGATCAGGAAGTGTGTCCAAGATATTGCAAATTAAAAGCATTTCGGGGAGATTATTACCTTCAATTTCTTTATTCAAGTCGTACCAGATGTTTTTGAGCGTTGAAATGTGAGTAGCCATATCGTGATCTTCAGTCTTCTGAAAGCGGAAGAATCTCATGCAAAGTTTATAACTTCGATCCTCCTTGGCTCCATCGTAAAGAAGATGCAACTCTGTCCACATTTCACTTGACGTATTGTACCGCATGACCTTGTGCAGAGTTTCTTCTGTCATGTTTGTGGTAAGAATAAGCAAGACATGACTGTCAAGGCTTTGGTATTTATCCAATTCCGCCTTATATTCCAACACGTTTGCTGGTAACGCCGGTGCCGCTGGTGGCTCTGGCTTAGTTTCTTTACCCTGGATCATGTCTAGCGTACCTGGGGTGCTCCGCAAGAGCAGGGAAATCTTGTATTTCCACGTCTGCCAGTTTGTACTTCCTTCTTTCCTTCTTCTTCTTCTCAATCTCAAATTTTACAGAATTCATGTTTCTATAACTTCTTGATAGATGCGCACTTATTCAATATCACAAAATCCAGTTTCAGCACGTTAAAATATCGCTTTTGCGCTCTGCTACCATGTTAAATTATATACAACCGTGTGTTTTGCATTGAAATATAATTGACAGTAAAAGAAATAGAATTGATCGTCAGTTCAATACAATATTCAAAAATTATTAGAACCTCTTCTTAACATGCATTAGTAGTTGTTAACAACCACCAATCCGCACTGGGTCCGCGTGGTGACATTTTTATTTTTGAAACAGAAATATTTTGTATTCCAACAAAACAGACCAAAGAGATACTACAGCTATGAAACATACACAATACACACATATAAATATTTGACAACCAACCAAGTGACAAAAGACATCAAAATAGGAACATTTTGTTGTACGTACCGCTTTGACAGTTTCCATGACAACGAAATAAACAAATAATTTTGTATTGGAAAATTAAATTGTCGTTTTTAGTATTTTCCGTTACTCATTATTAATGTTTCTCACCGCTATAACCTTCCCTAAACCTCCACAAATATTTCAAAATCAAAATTAGCCAAATCGGTCCAGCCATTCCCGAGTTTGAGCCCGACTAACGGACAGCAATTGATTTTTATATATATAAGAAGATATTACTTGTAAGATACATCGTGTTTTCATGCGATGGCCAAGTCAATCAATTTATTTAAAATATAAAAGATTTTTAATATTGATATGGTCACTATAAGATGTTGTTAGGTTAGCTAATTACGTAATAACTTAAGACATAAGGTCCCTTAGGTAGGGACTGAATAGATTAACCGACTTGGTATTATATAGATCTCATAACTTATTACGGTAGAAGAACTGAGTTGCGAGACTTGGTTCTTTTTACAAGGTTGTTTTTGATGGTATCCATGTTTTTACAGTAAACCACTCTAATTTAAATCAAACACAACAATACCTCAATTAATTACAATATTTTACGAGCGATGACAGTTCACAACACGAAACACACCCAAACGAAGCACACCCAGACGAAGCACACCTAAAGTATTCAAATTTTAAAATTATTAATTTTTTATTCCACGAAGCACACCTAACGCGTGTGACACTCACAGAGATTGTCCGCTAGCTGTGCCGGTTTAAATCGGTTAGTCTTCTCGCGGCGCGTACGTGAACCCGTCGTGTCGTCGTCGGTGGATGGACACGCACACAAATAACCGTGCCAGTATTAGTGTAACTAGTATTAGCGCTCTAAGGGAGCTTGAACTCTGTTTGGGGTATTTACTCATGTGCTGTCAGTAAGGAAAGCGACAAATTAACGTTTATTGCGGTATGGATAACCTATCCCAAAAAGGCGTACCGATTATAAAACCTCTTTTACTTCGTAAAAAGCTGAAATATCCTTGTTGAACATAGGCTATAAGCTGCTATAAGCCACGCAAAGGCAAAGCGAAAAGAAGTGCTTGTCAACTAATGTAAAATATACGTTCAAATGAAGGTTGGAATACGGTTCAGTGCAAAACAGGTGTAACTGAAAATTATAGTTATATTTTTACAGAAATAATTCACATGTACAATGATAAAGATCTGCTTGCGTTAGACTTCAATAGAGTCGTCAAAGTACAAATGGGGTTCTCTAATTATGGCTGACATAGTAAATAATCGGAGGGTTTTTTACGAGAAGAACGGAAAAACTGAACATCACATGTTTTTAAGCAGATTTATTTCGCCTAGCCCGATAATTCGACGAAGAGCTACAAAACCATCTTTCAACTTGGGATAAAATAGGGATAAATCCAACTAGTCACGAAACAAAACCGGATAAATCCGACGTCACGGATCAAAACCGGATATCTTGTTTGTTTAAAGTTCTGTCTTATCAATTATATGGTACCTACGAGGATTTTCCAAAATTTTAAGATATTTTAATAACCCCCATTATATATATGTAACCAATTTCAAAGCTTAAAATATGCTCATGTAAATAGGGTATTTACATTTTGCGTTCTATTGTAAAATTTGCAAAATGGATTAAACTGGTTTTTTTTCCGCGACTTCTCATATTATTACAGCACCTGATGTAAACTTGATAACAGATATTTAATTTTGTTTTTTTTCATGTTGTGGATGTCTTTTATAGTTTGTGTGTTTATTTGTAATGGCAACTGTCCTTTTATTTTAACGCTGTAAGGGAGAAATCCACTCCTGCTGCTCCTCCTCCGTGCTTCGGAAGGCACGTAAAGCCGTTGGTCCCGGCTGCATTAGCAGCCGTTAACAACCACCAACCCGCACTGGGCCAGCGTGGTGGTTTATGGCCCGTTCTCCCTATCCATCTATAGGGAAGGCTCGTGCCCCAGCAGTGGGGACATAAAATGAGCTGATGATGATGATGAAAGGAGAAATGAAATGCCCTTGGGGAGTTTGTTGCTGGTTCTTCTCAGTGTAAGGTCCCCCGCCCTGTGTAGACTTACGAACGGATGGCATAGCGACATTAGTGACATTCATATTAGAGCTACTTGTAGCCTTAACTGAATAAATGATTTTGAAATTTGAAACTAACTTTAAAAAACGCCTCGGTGGCCGAGTACCCGAAGGCCCGGGGTTCAATTCCCAGGTCGACCAAAGTGTGCTCCGGATTTTCGATACATAGCCCGGGTTTGTGGTCACCAACCCGCATTTGGCAAGCGTGGTGATTAAGCCTATAACTATCAATTGTAGTGACAACTGAATTTCAATGATGGAGGCCTTTGCCCAGCAGTGGGATTGTTATAGGCTTTTTACTTACTTAATTTAAAAAAAACCGTTTTCCTTCTCTGATCGCAGTATGGCAAATCGCTCACATGGGAGAGTGCTTCCAGTTGAATGTATTGACCGAGTATAAGGGTAAGTCGATGCTTATTTTATAATGCCGCTTGCTGTGTGTACTTTCCTACATTTTTTTTACACTATTAACTTTAGAAATTATATATTTATTAAAAACAAAGTCACTTATAACCATATTTCAACAAAAATTGCGTTAAAAATTATATAAACATTTTAACATGAATACATTAATAAGTTTATAGATAGTTTATTTAAATTACATTAAATAGTAGTAATAGTATTATTTTGTTCTAAATGGCTATCTAATAACTTTGTTCACTCCTAATCAATATGTTTTTAAATATATATTTTTATTTACATAGAAACTGTGACACAACTTAGAATTTAAAAAGTACAATCAGTAAGCCAACTATAAGTCCTCACTAGCAAAACACAGACGATGACCCTGTAAGGGTTTGGAACGTCAGGATAAATCAAAAGTCGACTTGATTTTTCAATCCTCAGTTATGTTTTATCCAACGAATAACATTGTCATTGTGACATATTTTCTAAGGAGAATCTGTCATTATGTCAAAACTATTCAATGAGTAAAGGGGTTTGAGTAATTTTGTATGGAGGGGTGGACTTTTTTTTAATTAATTCATTATCGCCATAAAATATACTTCAACATTAAAATAAACGCAAAGTCGGAAACCTCATAGTTTGTGAAATATTGTATGAAATACGAAAATGTATGAAAAAAAATTTTTGCTTGTCGCGCCTCAATTTTTATTTTATTTGAAAGAACTTGTCAAGACATAAAAAAAATACTATGACAACAGTTCCCAGTATTGGGCAGTTTTTGAGATATCGACTCTTGTTTGCTTTCCGTAAACCTATTTATGTGTAAATGTGGAATTGGAATTTCAGTATATTTTCATTCAGTTTTTTAGGGAATCAAGATAGTTAGAAAAGAACAAAGGGGCAGATTAGGTTACAAGAGCAACATACATACTGAATAAAACATTTTTTTTTAAATAAGAAATAGCTCAAAATCTGCCCATGATAGACTTACTCTGTTTAATAATTTTTTGCTTCTCAATAAGAGACATCAAAATTTTTTTTTTAAAGCATCTTCGCCAAAAAAACCCCTGAATATACTCATACCTCATAACGGACGATTGAAAAATCAGCCCAAATTAATGTTTTATTTCATCTTTATACAACCAGTGTTCGACAAGAACCAGTTATCGAATTTTTTCCTATATTCATTAAAAATAGGGATCAGCAGCTGATTTTAGTCCTTATCAACAATTGGATACAGGCTGCCTGTTCCTATCTGCCATTCCGTAAACTTTTAATGAAATCAATGTCATTTTTTGGTGGCGAAAAATGTGTCGAACATTGGTCGAAGTGTCGAATACTGTTCCCACAACTGATAATTAAGATACAAAAAATAATAATTGTCAATTTGTTTTACAGAGTACCCGTACGCTGACGAATACTTCCTGGATCAATACTACGTCGATGAAAATAGATAATAAAAAAATAGATGTAAATAGATATATAAAAATATATGACATAATTCTCTTTTACAACTAACCGACTTATTTTTATGTAAAACCCCTGCAGATTCTTTTAAAGTTTTAAGTTAAATACACTTTAGCCAATAGGAAAAGGGAATGGAAATGGAAGGAGGAGCTCGATGGCGCAGTGGTTAACGCGCCTGGTCTGCGAGTGCTGAGGTCTAGCAACTTTCGCAGAGTCCGGTCATCAGATGGGTGACTAAAACTGTATCATCGGCTGTATTAGCAGTCGTTTACAACCACCAATCCGCGCTGGGCCCGCGTGGTTGTTTAAGGCCTGTTCTTTTTTTGAGAGAGTTTAGTTACCTATTGCCACTGGACATTTTCATATTCACCGGGTTTTTTAGGGGCGGCGACAAACTCAACTTTACTTTCACAAGCCGTGTGAGACGAGGCACCGTAGAGGGAACAGCATCACGCACTAGTGCGTGTCCCCGTGCCCTACTAGATTCTCCGACGGGCTCGGATCGGATCGGGAAGTCACCCCGAAGTGTAAAAATAATATGTACTTCCGGGGAACCCTTTTTTCGACTATTTTTTTTTGTCCTAATTTAATTTGGCATAATTATATTTTGACATAATTGTTTTTTGGCATACTATTTCAGTAAGCATAAATATAGTTTAGGCTAATGTTTTTTGTTCTAATTTTAATTTGCATAAAGTTATAAGGCATATTGTTTATTTGTATAATAGTTATTAGGCATAAAGATCAAAAGGCATAATGGATACATACTTTAGTTAATTATACGTATTTATACCTGATTTCCATGCAAAATATAATATAAAATTTAATGTTATTTTACTATAATTATCAACAATATAGTAAGTACTTATTTCATTTTGAATTTAAATTTTTAGCAATAGCTTGTTGCAATTGATAGCTATTTAAATCTGAAAAACCAAAAGTACCTAGGTATTAGGGCACCATAGTGTAACAGTAGGTTAGGGTGGGGCTGGGGTGGCCCTTGGGGCACCCAAAAGCCGCTGACACGTTTATTTTGTAAAAAGGAAATGTTTTTTATTGAATGCAAACACATAATTTCCAAAACTTGCCTTTTATGCTTTAGATATTTATTCGGCGTATATTTATTATGCCTCTAAAACTTATGCTTAAATATCAGTATGCGTAAGCCTATTAAGACCTTAGAATAGTATGCTTAACAACTGTTGTGCGAGCCGTTGTTGAGTAGGCACGTATTTTGGTGCAAATAAAAATCAGGGGTGCTGAACTTCAAAATGTTTACGTCGAAGTGCTCGAGTTGTACTAAGCCTGTGGGAGACGGCCCAGACTGTTCGGTCTGCAAAAATAAATACCATTTCGCCTGTGGAGGTATAACCGAACGTGGTTTCTCTAGACTCGGTGCTAGCAGATCATCTTGGACGTGTAAAAATTGCAGAGATAGCTCGCTTGCAGGACTGGAGATCTCCAAGGTTGATGAAGGGACAACTGATGGTAAGGCGTCATGCAGTAGAAGACTTTCGTCCGGACTGGCACTTGAGCGGGGAACTTCCTATTTATCAACACCTATGGATGCTGCAGATCAGGTTGAAGGATCGAATCCTGCCTTTTTAGCTATGTTGAATGAAATATCATCAAAAATTTCCAAGATGCAGAGTTAAATGAGCTCAATACAAATGATACAACAAGACATACAATTGGTGAAATCAGATATTGCGGATTTAAAGACTACAGTGAATTTAGGCTAGACCAGGTCTCAACCCGGGTGGATGATATTGAGGCAAGGCTAGTAATTATGGAATCCTGCAGAGCTGAGGTGGATGAACTGAAAACCCAGATGAGGGAGCTATTGGATGAGAGTCACAAGAACGAGCAGTGGGTACGTCGGTCTAACATCTAGATCAACGGCATTCCTCAGAAGAACGGAGAGAATTTGGTGAAGATTATTAAAACCTTGGCGGATCACAGTGGTTTTGCCATTAATCCCGATACCGATATTGACTTTGTGACAAGAGTTGCAGTTAAAAACGACGCCTTAGGCAAGAGATCGAAGCCAATTATATTGAAGATGCAGTCAAGGTATAAAAAGACGATTTTTTTGGTTTCGCTAAGAAAGCTGAAAATCAAAGCTAGTGACTAGTTTTGCAGGTATGGACGGTCGTATTTATTTTAATGATAACCTATCAGCGCGTAATAAGCAGTTGTTCCAGCAAGCTAAAATAAAAGCCAATGATAAAAAATACGCATTTTGCTGGGTTCGCAATTGTACTGTCATGGTTCGTAAGAATAAGCAGTCACCAGTCTTGCATATAACATCTATCGAATCTTTAAACAAAATTGTGTAAATGTAACTTTAATATATTTGTGTAAATGTATTATAACATATCATACTGTAACCCTTTTTGATGAAATATGTCGCCGTGGTTGTTATGTTAGTCAGGATGAAGCGCTAGGGTGTTTAGTCCACCCCAGGTTCAGGTAGAGAAATAAAAGAGTAGGTAAACTTTACAATAGTTTATTCCCAGGGATGGGTAACGTCGGTCGCATACAATTCAGTGGTCTCGCTCAGATTAGAGAAGAGGACTTAGCTTCTAGGGGGCTTAAGTCTCGTGTGCGCAGTTCGGCTCCTAGGTCAGCCTAGACCCGGGCCGTAGACTGCGCCAGTAGATACCGGAACCAAAGCTGGCTCGCCGCAGTAGCTGCCTCCGGAGGTGCAGGCGGGTAGGCGCGTGTAGCGAGCTGCATCCGGAGACGCCGGCGCGGTTAATGCGAGACCAGGGTTCTGTACCCGGTAGAGGGAACCTCGTAGGTTGGGGTCGTAGAATATGTAAATTCACAATTTCAAAAACTAAGAGTCTGAGATCCGACTAGTTGATGTGGTGGTGATCAAAAGAGCACGTTAACCTCTTTTTCACCCTCTTTTATTTGATTTTCAAAATCAACCAGTAGTACGTTCTAGAACCCACACGAAATAAAAAAAATGTTCCATAGAGCTGACGATTTACAAAAAGAAACATAGACACGAGTGGAACAAACAGCCTAAGGTTTCACTCTACCACAAACAAATACATTTTAAGAAAATGTATTTATAAATAAAACAAAAAGACAAGAATGTATTTGTATGTGCTTTCCTCGCTAATAATTTATTTAATTATATAATTGATAATCCCTATATTAAAATTTATCAAAGCAAGCCTTGTAAAGAAATTGCTGAACGAAACGTAGACGTTCGGTTCCCGAACGGAATAGCTGTCAAAACGGATCTGTCACCTAGTTGTTTGTTTACAATCATGAGTTAAGGTTTTTGTTCATATTTATTTATTGTATTTCATAGTTAATAGTTTAATAAATGTAGTTCTATTAAATAATTATTATAAAATGAATGCCAATCGGTAAGTACTATGGATTTTAGCCAAAACACACGCCGTTTCTAAAGGTAAAATCGGCGAAAGTGTTACATATCACCCGTTTTAGAATAGGATTTTTCCTGAGGAAAATCCATCTAAGGAAAAAATAAATAAACCTCCAATAAAACTAAAACTTTGTACTACATCCATCAAATCTCAACAAATTTCCCCCATTCAAATTGCTCCATTCAAATTGCTCCATTTAAATTGCTCCATTTAAATTGCTCCATTCAGATTGCACCATTCGGAACCTGTTAGCAGAAAGCAGTCATAATACAACAACCTTATTACCGCACCTTACAACTAGGGTGCTTTGTTTTAAGTTACAAAAACACCCAGAAAATTATGACCTTAATGATGCCAAATATTATTCCAGAATAATTGCCCTTCGAAACATAAACAACAGCAATAAAAAAACCCCCACAAGGTTGACAATAGGTAGCTATCGCCAACTACCAGAACTTTAGAGGCCCTGGTTAGTACAGAAGTACCTTGTGTTAAAAATCCCCCCAATAATGTTGACAATAGGTAGGTATTGCCAAACATCAGAACTTTAGAGGTCCTGGTTAGTAAGAAGTGCACAAAACAAGGCAAAGAGATTCAATTACTAGTAATTGAATAAAAAAAATATATTACAGTTGAGAATGACCAGTCTGGTAGATGTTGTCTTTTTTCATTAATATAATTAAATTTTTTTTGTGGAGGAATTAAATTTGGGATAGATAGAACCAACAACAACCATTTTCTTTACTTTAATTAGGGACAGAAACCAGCAAAACAAATAAATATTTTTTTTTTAAATCAACAACAACCCACGACCCTAGTACTACCGATGTAAATATATGCCATAAAAACAGTAAAATTTTCCATGCAGATTTAAAAGTCGCACCTAAAGTAGGCACTAAAATTTTATTTACTTGTTTTGTCCTTATTACATTGGACTTCAATTGATGTATTAAAATGTATATAGTAATTTAATTATAGTAAACAACATAAGTTTGTTGCAGTTAAGAATTGTTTTAATTAAAGTCTTGTTTTAATTAAACTATTTTATTATTATAATTTTATTTATTCATCATTAATTAATCATTGTGAAAATTGTTATATAGGTTTTTTAATTATAGTTGTGTTTCATTTAAGGTTTTGTTTTATTATAAGTTAGGCCGATCTAGACAACCTGTAAGACCATGTTATCCAGAACAAAGTTCAAGTTACCTTGTATATAAACATTTTTATAGTATGCAGTTTAGATATATTTTAGGTTTAAGTTTTAATTTGGTTACATTGTTTTAGTCACAATGCTACCCATTAAAGGTGTAGTTTTATTACCTACCTAGTATTATGATAACACCTGTTTTAGACAACTGTTACCACTTAACACATTTTAAGTTTTTTTATACATGATTTAGTGTTAGAACAGATTCATATATTTTGTCACTATCTATCTTTACCTTATATAAGGATAATGTAACCCTTTTATTGCTGTTTATTAGTGAGCTTTTTCTTGAAGTAAAATTGTTTAATTTAAAATCTTTGATATGCCAAGAACCAAGGTTTTTACCCTGCATGTCGATGAGTTCATAAACCAAGGGTGACAGCTTAGCTTTAATGCGACACTTAATATATTTAGGTGCGAGTTTTTTAGAAAACCGTTTATCTTTGTCACTCTGATAGTAAGTTTTGCGCCAGACAATATCACCAACATTAAAATTATGGTCTTTGCGGCGAAGATTATAAGGACCACAATCCCTTGCATGTGACTTTATTAAAGAACTTTGCACTTGATTATGAAGTTCTCTGGGTTTATGAAACTGTCTAGAACCTTCCTTAGGATGACCCATAAAACCTAATCTAGAATGATTAACGCGCTTACAAGAATTGCACGCATCTCAATTATTGACAAAACTAGCAACATCTCTATGTATACCAGGCCAAAAATAATTTAAAGATATACTTTTTAAAGTTTTAAAAATTCCTAAATGACCAGAAGAAGAACTGGCATAACTTTCAGATAAGATATCCAGCCTGGATTCATTAGGAACAACTTCCTTCCATTCGGGCTTCCAAGATAAAGGATTTATGCTCTTACTAAGACGATATAATTTATTATTAATTATTTTATAATTTGAAAAAGATGTAGTAGATGATTTACAACCCTTAAATATTTTTAAATACCAAGAATCCGTCACAGCAGGTACGGTTTGGTTAGCATCGCTTATAGCCGCAATAGGTACAGCACGATCCAAGATAGATAGATTAGGCTCTTGAGAAGAGTCTAGAATAAAACAATCCAGCTCCTTGGGAAATAAACCAAAGGATCTCCAGAAATCCATTCCCAAAATAAGATTGTTTTGTACTTCAGGTACAATATAAAGTTTTATAACATGAGACTGATTATTAAAAGTCAATGGTAGGTTTAAAAATGATTTAGCTAAAAATTCTTGGCCGCCAGCTGCAGAAAGCTATATCGGATCACAAATAGTTGATTTATAATTTAAATTAAAGAAATATTTCTCCATTTTATTTCCTAGAATGCTAATGCCAGAACCACTGTCCAAAAGACCAACAATACTTTTGTCACCAACATTAACTGAGATAAAAATAAAAAAAATCCAAAATTTGAAAAATTCTTACAACAACCGTTCACAGCCAACGGATTTTAAAATGAGGAGCACAACAAGTTTAAAAATTTAAATTTAAAAATAAAAATAACGAAGAACGAGGTAGATCGCGCGTTATTTAAAATTATACCGCTACCAGCGCAACGGATTAAACAATAAGTGGGGAAGGTCACTAATTGTTAAGTTAAAGTAGTCTCAGTAACTGGTCCAGCTAGACCTATCATTCGTCTAAGGATGAAACCTTTTAGAAATGCAATTTTTTTATGAAATAGTATCCATGAGTTCAGTTAGAATTGGAGTTTGTCGATAACAATTTGCTTTAATTTTGTTTTAAATAAACTTTCAAAATTTAAAAACACTGCTAAATGAAAAATGATAATTTGTTTAATAAATGGTCAATGCAATGAACTGTAAGCATTGTATTTATTGTAACATCTCGCGTGCGACAGCCTAAACTGAATTAATGATTTTAAATTTTGAATTTCGACAACGTTTCTGGTGAATGGTCTTTCTCCATTAATGATGCCATGCTGCGAATTGTTGTCAATTTGTATCTTGAGTGATTTTTCAGAACGGACTCGAAACATTGCAACGTATAGTTGACTATGTGAGAAGACGGGGCTCGGCAAATAAAGGCCGACTTTGTCCAAAGATTGTCCTTGGCTCTTGTTAATCGGCATATGGCAAATGCCAACTTGACTGGGAATTGGCGACGCATCAAAAGAAAAGGGAACGTTGTGTTTGAAGAAGTGAGATCGATGCGGGGCAAAAACACTTGTTCGCCTTTAGCTGGGCCAGAGAACTTCAAGATTAATACAGTTATCTCTCATCCAGACAACTTGCAATCGGGTTCCGTTCATCAGGCCTAGCATCACGTTCAAGTTACGAAGCAGGATGACAATTGAATCAATTTTCAATTGTAAGTTGTGAGGTGGAAGTCCTGACAGGTTGAGGCTGTTTAAAAATTTAATTGGCTATCGAGTTTGCTCTGCAAAATCGTCCGTGACAACAGAGTCGATGCTTTTGTAGCTGCGACTGGTACCTGGTAGTTTGTCTTGGACCTGTTGATTAATTTGGTCGCAGTGATCATTCTTAGGTGCAAGAATGGCACAGCCACTGACTTTTTTTATTGCGCCTGCTGAGAAGTCAGTACCAAATGTGGCTTTAAAAACGTTGTGGCGTCAGCTCGGATTTTGTATCCAGCACACACACTCGCTGTTTCCAGCTAACGCACATACTTAAGCATTAGCTATAATTAGTATATAACATGTAAAGACAAATAAACAATCTCTTAGCTCTCAGCTCACGAATTTACATATAGACAACATACTGGCTGTTTGATTTATCTCCCACGCAAGGAGCTAAAAGATGATGATGATGATGATGATGAAGGAGCTAAAAGATGATGATGATGATGATGAAGGAGCTAAAACGTCTTGAACAATAACCTGCTCAGGGACACGAATAAGTTCAGAATTCGGCAGTGTTTCTTCTCGACCATCACCAATGCGTAGAAGATACGCAGCAAAGTCAGATTTTCCAGTGTTGGCTCGTATGTCTAATAAGCTGCGGACTTGAATCAAGCAAGCACATTTTGATCGAATTCAGTACCATCTCAGCTTGGCCGCAGCGAGCCACCAAGGGCAGAACCTAACGAAAATCACCTTCAAGTAAGATGAATTTGCCACCAAACGGCACATGATCATTACCGGTGATAAAACGGAGAAATCGATCAACTGCCTTTAGAGAGGCTCCTGATGCCATTGGAGCTTCGTCCCATTATCAGCTTACAGGCCCTGAACATGTTACCATCGGCACTGGTGTATGTGATGCCAGACGATGTCTCTCTGCAGCACTGGGACAAAAATTTACTTACGCTATTAATATATGAGTACGAATACATACGATTATACATACACTCGAAAAACATAACCCTCCTTCTGAGGCAGTCGGGTAAAAAATATAAATTCATATCACGTTAATCGTCCACAAATATTCAGAATGTAATAGTTATTAGAAATTTTATATACTTACAATATTTTGATCAAACATTTTAAAACAAATATCTCTTGAAACATGGTATAGTAAATTGTTAAAACTGCTAATAAGTTTATGGGACTTTTTAATATTGTAGTGACTTGAGGCTATCTGTCAAGTCAAATTGTCGATGTCAGTCAGTGTCTCATTGTTCCGAGTGTTTGTTGATGTGCCTGTCTGTATTGCTTTTTTCATGCTCTTTTCGTGACCCTTCATCGTTTTCTGAATAAAGTGATTCCCCCTTATTACGACAATCTACTGCCTCGCTTAACGGACTAGATCTTTGAGTTTTGACCCATTTTGACCATTTACACATTTTATTTTCTTCTCTCGCGTATCCATCTGGAGCGACGAACAATAAACTCTTTGATTATAGACAGGTATTTAATCAAAGAATAAACTCATCCTCATCAAAATTTTTGTCAAAAGCTAGTGCCATGGCTCTTTTTATCTTTGTTTTATAGCTAATCGCTAACAAATTGATTATTTCTTTCTTTAAAAATAAATAAACAAATTAATCTCCCATACTCCACACAATCTTAAACTGCGTATGAATGACAGGCAAACAGCTCTAAACGCGTTTAGATAAGCTAAAAGTCGAAAATCGGCCGTTCAGAAACTGAACCAAGTTCAACTTGAACGACGTTTAGTTTATGCCGGTGAAACGAAAACTTGAGAGCGGAACTCAGTTTAGCGCGTAATTTCAGTTTAACTCGAATTGATCGCGTTTAATTTCCGCGGTGAAATTGGCCCTAAAATTACAAACCGCTTTTGTGGTCTAAACCACCGGGGTCTGAGCCGGAGGTAACAAGTTAGATTCCAAGCGAAAGTACGGTTCCCTATTTTTTTTGCATAAAATTTTATGTCATTATTTAACATGGCATACTTTTACTATCCTAATAATAGTTACGCACAATATTAATTTTGCATAACTTTTTAGGCACATTTTTTTTTAACATACCTACTATAAGCATAATATTATTTATTTATCTTTATTCAGGAAACAAACAGCTTTCTTAAATAACACAATCTTAATATTAAACTATGTGTTAGCACATTAGCTTAACAGTTTCCACTACTAGTTGGTGCAGTTATATTTATGCTGAGTGACAAAGTACAAATAACTTACAATAAAAAGTTTAAACAAGAAAAAAAATGACACAAAAACTAAGGTAGGCTACTTTAAGTAAAATACAAAAACTGATTAAAAAAATAATTAATTAAAACAAAGGAAGGCAAATAAGTATACCTACTTATATAGTATAAGTAGTATACTCGTAACAATATATTATTTTTTAACGCCTAATATAAGGCTACGAAAACTCCCAAACTTTTCATGAAATATATCGATGTGATTGAATGCACTATTAAACTCTGCTAATGAGTTTAATTATAAAACTATTACGTCTATATTGGCTTTACAGAAAGGTGGAAAAAATTATTGTTTTTTACGAGCATTTAGTCTTGAACATTTAAACCCTATTTTACTTAGCAAGTAAGGAGAATCAACTAAGTTATTTATAATTTTTTATAGTAGCACTTGGTCCCTATGAAGTCGCCGGGTTGACAAAGACTTGATTATATCTGTGTCGAAATATTAATTTATTAATTTAAGATTACTGGGCAAAGGAGTAAGGGGTCGGGATTCGGTAATCTTGTTGTACATAAATGATTTAGAAATAGAAATAGAAATAGAAATAGAAATATTTATTGTGCAGGAAACACGGTACATTAAAGATGATAAATAATAATTTGATCCACATGTTTCGCTGAATATTCAGCATGCAAAAATCCGTTGACAATTATATAAAACCGGATATTTTAGTACACAAAACTATCCTATTTGCTGATGACGTATCAGTCATAATTACAACTAGCCGAAATTCTTCTCTTGATGAACATAATATGGACATATTGAATACATTAGTAAATAAATGGTTAATCAATAATAATTTAAAGATAAATCTGACAAAAACAAATTTAATAAATTTTAATAATTTAAGAAATGGACATGTTACCTTAAATTTTAATGATCATATAATAAGCTCTAAGAAGGAGGCCTCATTCTTGGGAATCACTTTGGACTCCAAATTAAATTGGAACACCCATACTGACAAAATACGCAATAAAATCAATGGATTATGTAACGTATGCATTATACAAATTAACGAAAGTAGCTAATAAAAAAACCGCCATAGTTGCCTACTATGCATACGTAGAATCTATACTGAGTTACGGTGTTATAATATGGGGAAGTGGTGCTGGTGCTAAGAAAGTTTTTATTGCACAGAAGCGATGTATAAGAGCTCTATGTGGTATTGCCCCTGACATATCATGCAGACCATATTTTTTGTCAATGGGTATGTTAACATTAGCCCCTATTTATATACTGGAGATAGGGAAATTTGTTAAATTGAATTATGAATATTTCACAGAAGCAAAGGACCATTATAGAACAAATTCGAGGAACCCACGTAGGTTGATATTGGACACTATTCCCAAAACAACGTGTTATTTAAATAATTGTTACGCAATGAGCATAAGAATTTATAATAAAATCCCATTATATATAACGGAGCTCCCATATACTAGGTTTAAGTTAATGCTCAGAAAATGGTTAGTATTTAAGGTTTTTTATACAATTGATGAATTTATTAACAATGATTGAACGTGTAATGTAATGAATGAGTAATGATGATGTATTTTATTTTTATTTTTAAATTTTTAACTTTATATTTTATGAACTAAATATTTGTATGCTAATACTTTTGCTAAATATGCGATGCTCAACCTAACCTGTTCCACCTATGTAATGTACCACATTTATTCCAAAAAAATAATTTGAATTTGAATTGAATTTGACATATAGTGGGTTTATTATTGAAAAAAGGTATATAAAGTGTTGGCAGTTTGCAGCCTGGTTTTGATGTTTTAATTAAATCGGAGATTGTAATAGTAATACGGCTGGATGATGAATGTATATTCCTAATAATTATTTTTGACAAGGTCTGAACTCTATGGGCAGTTGTAAGTGACAGTAATGTTATTGTCTTTTTGGTCAATGTAAGGTCTTCACTGGAGTACCACTGACTCAATTGATCCAAAACGCAATTTGTATCCCAGGCAACCTTTTGCTTTGTCAGAAATTATTTTCTTTAATACTTTTAATATAATAGAGAAGGGAGGAAACGCATAAAAATTCAAACCACTCCATGTTATGGTGAAAGAATCAATATTTATAGCATCAGGGTCTGTATGCCATGAGATATAATTTCACACTTTTTATTTATGCGGCTTGCGAACAGGTCAATATCAGGAATACCAAATGATTGTATCAAGCATTGAAAAGCCCAGTTTGCTAACTCCCATTTAATGTCCGGGTGAGATTTGCGTGATTCCGCATCTGCGATGACGTTATCGCTTGATTTGATATAAGATGCGAAAATGAACAGCTTACGATCTTTACACCACTGCCAAATTTCCCTGGTTATCGGTGTAAGGTGTGGGAATTGGATCCCACCAATTCGATTTATGTAGACAATTGCAGTAGAATTGTCTATGAACAGGAGAATTTGGCAGCCTTGAAAGCCTTTTGCAAACGTTTTCAGCGCAATGAAAGCAGCCAAGAGTTCGAGATAATTTGTATGTTTTAACCGCTCATCATTAGACTATTGGCCACTCGCTGTTTCATCTTGACAGGCCGCACAAATTTCAAATTTCAGTGCTTATACTCGTCATTCCTAATGCGGCGTACTGAGTGACCTATGTTGTTAAACCATCATTGAATATCCGGATACAGTGTAACAGGAATATTCATTGTTTTATCATAGTCGTCGTCATTTCTCAGGTTAAGAAATTTACAGCGTTCTAAATCCTTAGTGTGAAGTAGCCCATACAATACAGCTGGGCATGCTGATACTAGCAAGCCAGTGAATTGGGCGACCTTCCGGACTTTACATTTTCTTATCTTCAAAAAGTTTTTCAATTCTGGTATAATTTGCAATCTTTTATCTAAAGGTAAGCTTAAATTAACTTCGTGCGAATTTAATGATCGTACCAAAACAAGTTACAGAAGGTTTAAGAACGCTCTTTTCCTCATTGATAATGAACTCAATTGAATTAGGGTTAATTATTTAATTCAAGTCAATTTATTAATTGAATAGGGTTTTAGTAATTTTCCTTTCCCCCGGACATCTGAGGAGTTCAGACGTGTTTATTAGCTGCCCCGTATTATTTATATTAGTTAAAACTAAAATATTTATGAATTATTACAAAATAATTACCAGTTAAATAATAGGAGTGCATAACATACGAAGAGCATCGAGTTCACGAAGTCTACGCTGCGTCTCACGTGTGCGACGAACGTGCAAATACAATACACGGAAGGAAACAAAACACACAGATACAAGTGAGTTACTCCGCAATCTACTTAACTCATGCAAGCATAGCAACGCAATACGCATCTCTCTGCTATAAAACAAGACAGCAATATTTTTGGTGCTTGTTAGTGTTCGGGGATCTACAAATACTGGACGGTGGAGAGTTTTTGTATGAAATTGTCGATATCACCAACTTGTCTTGGTCTCTCAAGTCGCTTTGCAGGTTGAGAGTTCTATCTATACTGGACAGAACGACTAATTATATGAATTCCTAGATCGCTACCAGTTAACATTGATCCGTTGCTCGTACACGGCCTTAAGGTATAGTTTAGAGTGTTATTCACGGCCTACTCCTATATCATTGAGCTACGTGTGCTTTCTGCTGCCCTGGTACCCCGTGCGTAAACACTATGCCACTGAAAAGAACGCCGCCACCGCCGCACACAGACGTTGCGCCGACGCCGCCGACACCATCGAATCTTAAGGTTGGTGTGGTTCATTCTCGCACACACTCAGACCCAAACTTGAGCATTTCTGCAGATATTGAGGATGCCCTCACTAATGTGACCCAGCGTAATTTCAACACCAAAAGGAAGAGAGAAGATATGGGAGAAAATAGTGATTTGGATGATTTTAAGACCTTAATGTTGAATATGTTCAAAGATTTGAAAGTTACAATGAATGAAATTAAACAACAAAATAAACAGTTACAGGAATCAGTAAATTTCACAATGGCCAAATATGATGAAGTTATGGAAAAAATTAGTAAAATGGATGAAGAGAGAACTGATGATAGACAATATATACGTCGACTAGAGGTAAAATAAGAACAGCTAGAGAGACAAGGTCGTGCGACAAGCATAGAAATCCGTAATATACCTAAAATTAACGATGAGAGTAAGCAAGGACTTTCTAAGCTAGTCGTAGAACTTAGCAAAACCATCAATACGCCGATACATGAAAGCGACGACGTAAAAGATATATTTCGCGTTACTGCAAAGACAAACAAACCATTGATAGTTGACTTCACAACCGTCCTTATAAAAGAGACATTCTTAAATGCAGTCAAAAAATTTAATAAAGATAATAAGGAAAACAAATTAAGCACTGTACATCTGAAGTTGGACGTTCCTACTGTTCCCATTTTTATTTCTGAAAACCTTACCACAAAAATGAAACAACTGTTCTTCTTAGCAAGAGATTTTAGTTCACAAAACAACTACAAATATTGTTGGACATCGTACGGCAAGGTATTTCTCCGCCAGGAAGATGGTGCACCACTCATACGTATTGAGTCAGAGTTGGACATTAGAAAACTGTGGAATAAACTGTGACTAGTCTCAATAGCCCGAGATTCATGTAAATGCTTTACTCCTAACTCCACTTATTTCATTAAGCTACTTCTAAAGTGTACTATTTTATTTAAATTTAAGATAATACTCTCGTACAAGATAAAACTTCCAAATCACGTGACACTACAACTAACTTATACACTACTCGTAATTAATTACATAAACGCCATACAAACTTACACTAAACATATTATAACACAAGTACCGATTCACATTACACACTTACAATCCAATATACTTCTTTACACACATGCTGTAGGTCTAATGCAGTTTATATTTCTGTATTTTTTTACCAAAACTTATTCATATGTATACTGTTTTTATTTCAAACGAGCTCTGTGTCCATAGCACTCTGGTTATTCAAATTCAATCATATGGATGTTGATTTAATTACTGATATTGACACATCTAGTGACATCACTTGTACAATAGTTAATGATGATACTGATTTCAAAAAGTTACATAGTGACTCACTAAATATTCTAACAGTGAACATTCGTAGTATACAATGTAACTTGGAGCCATTCTTGATATTCTTATCTGAGTTGGATATTCCCATAGATATTATTGCCCTGACTGAATGTTGGATTAATGAAAACACGATTATCCCTGTGATTTACAATTACAACTCATTTAGTACTAAAATTAACCTTAATCAGAACGATGGAGTTGTATTGTACGTTAAAGAGAATATTTGTAACGTACACGTTTACGAACCTAAAGTTGTGGAAAGCAGTTGTTTGGCTCTAAAAATACAAGACAAAACTTTCCTTAATTGCTACTTATAGGTTACCTAGCTTTAAAAATCCAACGGCATATCTAGACTCTATTGATAAATTACTAAGTGAGACTCACTCTAATAAAATAATTTTCACAGGTGATATTAATCTAGATATTCTCCCGCAGAGAACCTCTGGCTACTCACTGGATTATCTTAACCTTATGGCTGCACATGGTCTTCGGCAAGGTATAGACAAACCGACAAGATAAAACAGTTGTTTGGATCACTTCGTGGTTAAATGTAATGGTATAGTTAAAACATTTGTATTTGAACCATTTACGGACCACAGCCCAATACTGCTACACCTTGTTGATTCATGTGCGAGAAGGGTTAGTCATCAATATGACAAAGTAACTTTAGACTATGCCAAATTGAACGTGTCATTACAATCCCTCACTTGGAAGGAATACTATGACTTAAAGACAACCGACGAAATGGCAAATTTCCTTGTCTCCAAGTTACAAGTTTGTATTACTGATAATAGCAAAGTAAAAAAAATCGCAAGTAGATATAAGCCATTAAAACCATGGCTAACCCCAGGTGTGGTCAAATGTATACGCAGAAGAAATAAGTTAAATAAAAACCTAAAAAAATCAGGTGGAGATGAAAATCTCAAACGGAACTATATATCTTACAGAAATATTTACAATTCAATGATAACATCTCTCAAGCGTAATTACTATCAAACACAATTAGCTGAGCCGCTGGCAATTCTAAAAAGACGTGGCAAATTATAAAAGAAATAAGCAATTTAAAACAAAATAAACCCGTACTCACAGAATTATTGCACATAAATGATAATCCCCACTCGTCCTTAAATAAAGTTAATGAGTATTTTACATCCATTGGTAGAGAATTAGTCGATGTTATTTTGAACAGGCAAAATGGTAATGAACTGTTGCTAGCTAGTAAGGCCACTAAATTTGACACCCCACTTCAATCGATGTCCTTTATCCCTGTAGATCCAGATGAAGTAGAATGTGTAATAAGTAACCTAAAAAATAGTAATGCTTCAGGATGGGATGGAATAACTACTTCTGTGCTAAAACAATGTAAACATTTATTATCAGCACCAATATCACATATTTGTAATACTAGTTTTGACACAGGTACTTTTCCGGCTTCATTTAAAAGATCAATAGTGGTCCCAATCCACAAATCTGGTGACAAATCAGTGGCATCTAATTATAGACCCATTTCTCTTCTACCTGTATTATCAAAAGTTTTAGAAAAATATTATTTAGAGTCAAACAGTTGTATTTCTAAAAATCAATTCGGGTTCAGATCAAAAATATCAACAGAAGATTCCATTCTGAAGCTTACTAAAAATATAACTCGATATATAGATGAAGGTGAGAGGTGTATAGGTGTTTTTATAGACTTGCAGAAGGCCTTTGACACGGTCTCGATCCCAATTTTGCTTGCTCGACTGCAGAACATCGGTATTAGAGGTATCGTTTTGTCATGGTTTAGAAGTTATTTAACCGGTAGATCACAATGTGTCAAAGTTGAGAAACATGTTAGCTAAGACCTAGCCTGCTCATTTGGTGTCCCGCAAGGCAGCATACTCGGACCAACTCTGTTCCTAGCATATATAAACCAGTTATGCGAACTGGATCTTGAAGGTGCAGATATTACCATGTATGCTGATGATACAGCAATTCTGTTCCATGGTAGTACATGGGACAAAACCAAACGTCTGGCTGAGGAGGGCTTGATCAGGGTAGCTGTTTGGCTGGAAGACAGTCTTTTATCACTTAACGCTTTGGAAACTACTTACCTCTGTTTTAGTAAAACCTCTGTTTTGAGTCCTTTAAGCAATTTTGAATTACATGTTTACTCTGACACTTGTACTACCAAAGATTCACAAATCCTTCAAAATACATGTAACTGTCCAAAACTTACCAGGTCAAATACTGTAAAATACACTGGACAGCAAAAATAACGGGTCATTTAGATAAACCGCGATATCTCCCAAAGTTATTTACATAGATCCCTCGTATAAATAATATGTTATAGGCAGATTTGTGACGCTTATTATACATATCAAAAGAGGTTGCATTTAAACAAGTTACAGCTTCAAAAAAAGAAATTCCGATTTTTGAAAAATATCACAAATCAAATTTTAGGAATAGAAAATTTTCTCGCTTTTGTTTAAAACCGAGCTGTCATCATAAACAGTTTTTTTGGCTGGTCACAGTATTTTGTGCATCAACCATGCACCAACATGTCGTTATCTACTGAAGAATGTATACGAATTATCACCATGGTACAAGAAGGAAGGAGTCAGCGGAGTACTGCTAGAACAGTAGGTGTATCTTTATCCACGGTCCAAAGAGTACTCCAGCGATTTCAAGAGACCGGCATGAACATCAGGAGGCCAGGGAATGGCAGGCTCAGGTGTACAACTACACGAGAAGACCGATTCATCGTGAGCACTATGTTAAGAAATCGACATCTCACGGCTGTTCAGGTCCGAAATAGCCTTCAAAAAATTCTTCACAACAATGTAAGCTCTGACACGATCCGGCGGCGACTTCGGGAAGCTGATATAAAGATTTATAGGCCAGCAAATGGCCCTAAATTGCTCAGAGAACATCGTGTTGCCAGGTTGCGGTTTGCTCGAGATCACGTCCGATGGACAGATGAAGATTGGTCCAGGGTTATGTTTCCGATGAGTCAAGATTTTGTTTATTCGCACACGATGGGAGCCGAAGAGTATATAGGCGACCAAATGAACGTTATCGTCAAGCGTGTTTTGAAAAAAAGGTGCCATTCGGTGGAGGATCAATAATGGTTTGGGCTGGGATATCTTCGGAGGATCGTACGGAGTTAGTAATTATAGAAAACGGTTCTCTGACAGCTCCCAGATATGTAGAGGAGATTTTAAATGAGCATGCTGGTCCTTTCTTGGTGAATATGGGCGCAAATTCCATTTTTATGGACGATAATGCGCGACCACATACAACACATTTGGTCAACGCGTATATTCAAGACGTCGGTATCACCCGCCTGGAGTGGCCAGCTCGCAGCCCAGACTTAAATCCCATAGAGCATTTATGGGACGAGCTCGGGAGATGCGTTAAACAACGCTCTCCAGCTGCAGCTAACTTACGTGAGTTAAGAAGTGCGCTAGTAGAAGAATGGTCAAACATAGACCAAAACCGTATTAGAAATTTGATTTACAGCATGCCACATCGTTTTAATGAAGCGATACGGGCTCGTGGAGGAAATACAAGATATTAAATTTACAGAAAAGATTTCATTTTGCAGATTAACCGTGTTGTATATTTTTGTTGTCAAAAGTTAGAAGTGCTTTTTTTTGTATTTTTTAGTACTTATATAAAATTATACAGTTTACAAACGTGTTATGTATTTTCTTTTATGTATAAGTCAGTCATTTATAACATACAACAGTTTCACTAGTTTGTGTTGTGTAGTTAAGAAACTATCACACTTTTTATAAGCGACCCGGAATTTTTGCGGCCCAGTGTACTTAGGTATTACTGTGGATGACAGATTGCAATGGGCTCCTCATATCAAAGTTACTTCAAATAGGGTGAGAAAACTTATATACACTGCGCAAGGTGGCTGGTTCGGAACTATTACTACAAACTTACAAAGCACTCTGTCAATCTCTTATTACTTATGGGATCTGTTCTTGGGGTGGTGCATGCAAAACCAACCTGATTGAGATTGAACGTGCACAACGTGTTGTGCTAAAGGTATTGCTTTCGTTACCTTATAGGTATCCAACCATACTGGTTTATGAAAAAGCACAGGTCCTTAGTGTAAGAAAGTTATTTATTTACCAATCTCTTAGGCGATTCCATAAGTACTCTGCAAACCATCAACTTGTCCAGAAAAGATTGAACAGTCGTAATAAAGTCGATAAATACCTAATTCCCAAAACAAACAGTGCTTTTGCTAAAAGACATTATTACTACCTGGCTCCTTTGTTGTACAATAAATTTAATATGGTTTATACAAGTAAAACGCTCAACAATTATATAATTAAAAATAAAATAATCAGCTGGCTGCAAGCTTTTGACTATGCAGCTGCTTAGGGTCTCTTGTACTCTAACATGTGTTAAAGTTCAGGAGGACCTCGGTGGTTTGCGTGGTCAAGGGCTGGCAAACTCGAGTGGGTATGCCACACACACACACACACACACACACGCACACACGCACGCACACACACACACACTCACCCTCACACACACACACACACACACTCACACGCTCACGCACGCACACACACATACACACACACTCTTACACACACACGCACACTTACAAATATCTTAGTGTCACGTTTAACTTTTAACTTTTAACTTTCTTTATTTTTCTCATGTTTTGATTTTTTGGCTTAGTTAATTATTATTATTGTTTGTCAACTATACCAAATGAGTTTTGTCAACAGGAAGGAACTGGCTTCTGTTCCACAAGTTTACTTTTTTACAGAAGCCAGGGCAATATTAATTTGTAAATTGGTGTTTGTTGCAATAAAACATTTTCATTTTTCATTTTCAATTTTTATGTTTACTATACATTGCTGGTAAGTTTGACCGAATAGCAGCCAGTCATCAAGATAAAGTGTGGAAATTAACCCTGCAGTTCTTAGTAGTTTAACTATTGGTTTGGTTATCTTGGTAGAAACAAAAGGGGCAGTATTAAGGCTAAAAGGTAGTACGTTAAATTGATTGGTATAATTTTCCGTCAAATATGAACCGGAGGTACTTTTTAGAATCCTCATGATTTTTTATTAAAAAATATGCGTCCTTATACGTACTACGTATTGGTGCAATATCTACGTAATCACCAATAGCTTCGTAAAAAAGAATATTATTTTCATTTCTTCTAATCGGAGTGTGTGGGATCGGATCTTAAAATGCTGGAGCCGAGAATGGAATTTTATAACCATCAATGCAAGAAAGAATTGTTCTGTCTTTCGTAATAAGGGACCATTGGGTTTTAAAGTAATGTTAACGGCCGGCATACTCAACTGAAGTTAGTAGCGACGACATGCCTGTGTCTGCATCGGTGCCGGCAGCTGTTGTTGACGCAACGGCTGTCTCCATGAGTGGTGCGCGGGGGCCTACAGGCTCGTAGCTCCTCGGCGGTGGTGGGCCCGGCTGCCTGTATGCTGGGCCAGGAGCTTTGCGGTTTAAATTCTTCTAGTTTAGTGTCTTCGCCCAATTAAGTATATTTTTATGATATGATGCATCAGCCTTTAATTCGACTCCTGATTTAATAATCGATTTAGCTGTTTTAATAGTCTCAGCTAACGTTTCGCTAAATAAAAAGGTGTCAATCTTAGTATTGCTAAGGTGTTCTTTAAGATCCTTTTTTAATGAAAAAAGGATGAAGTTTCTTCTTGTTACGAAGATCCCATGATGGATATCGCATAGCTATCGGCTGAGATCCATAAGCTTTTAAAGCGTTTCTTTGTCCATGTCCTTTAACGTAAGTTGGGCAATAATGATTTCTCCCAGGCAGGAAATAGCACTTACCATCTGTCTTTGTTTGGCTTCTATACCTTTATCTCGCTTTACAGTGTTTTCAAGAATAGCCACTTTGATTTTTTAGTATTTATTTTTGGGAGGTTAATACGCAAACAATTGGCGGGTATCGAGTATTTCGAAATCAATTCTTTTATTAAACAGATCGTAAAAAGTAGGACACTGAGAGTATCTACCGGTAAAAATAGGTATCTCAAGTTGCGGGGTTGATTGTTGAGTATGTACCGTAGAAGATAATTTCCTATTTAGCATGCGTTTCATGGTCTTAAATTCTTTTTCATAAACAGCGAATTCATCTTCATATGATATATCTTCACCTTGTAAAATGTCATCTATTTCTAAGTGTAGCCTATCAATATATTCCACCGACTTTGTATATTGCGAAGTTCATCTTCCAATTCCCACTTCTCTGTTATGTCATCCACATTAATACCTCTAATCAAACGGCTAAACGCCCTGAAGTTGGTTCGTTGCTTAGATAGTAAATCGTCCACTCTTCCAGAAGGTCCTGTAGCTCTATCCTGTTTTTGATAGGTTATCAGAGTATGCTGAAGGTTAAGGTACATTTCTTTAGTTCTTTCGTAAACATTTTCTGTATAATACGGACTGCCTTTGTCCTCAAATTCTAACAAGCGGAGATTATTCTGTTCGAACTCCGTCCAGAGGTTGGCCAGTGTACTAAGCCTCCGTTCTAAGTATTCCGGCGTTTTTCTACTTCCGGCATCCTTCCCGAAGTTGGTTTTGATATTCTTGATAGTGTCTATTATAGCACTTTGACGTAATAAAATAGTTTCCATGTTGGCAAGAATGATATGACAATTAAATAATAAAAAGGAACAATCTTACTTTGATCTGGTGACTAAGTAGTTTGTCTCACAGCTGCTGTTGCAAATAAACAGGCATTTATTTTTGTTGGAAATAAAACTTTGATTTGTATTATGGACGGATCGATTTGGGAATCGATTATCGAGATTCAATTTATTTAGTGGCATAATGGCCCCATCACTAATTGTTCTTTTTTTCTTTGTTGGTACACTTGTCTCGGGAAGGCAACAATGGCTGGTTTATAGGTTATCGTGTGTTGATAATTAAATAGATTTTAAGCAGTAATAAGGGCATTTGGAGCCGTATTACTCTAATTAAGTGTATTGTGCAACCTGTGTTTTGTGTGTGTGTACGTCGTAAGCGAATCGCATCGGGAGTACAGTTCGCCATCCGTGTTTGGATGTCGGCGTCTCCGCTGCTGGAGAAAGCAGGTATTTCCTCGGGGGAAAAGTGCACTTGGGATAGTCGTTGGGTGTGATTAGGGAACCCGAGAAGACCCGGACTCGGATTCCGGCCCCATCAGACCATATGGATCCCGTTCTGGACGGCGGGAGCGGCATGGAACTGTGAGTGGATTTTGTAGATTTTAAGGTGTAACCTAATTTTAAACAGTAGCATAGTGTGTGTTGTGGGTTTCCGCAACAATTTGGTAGCAGAGCGTAGTTACTACCGGACCTCTAGGTTAATCGGTGTAATTTTGTGTATTTTGTTAGTTCGTAATATGTTAAGCTCATTTCGTGTAAAATCGCACTTCCGGGACAGGTGCGGTTGAATTGTAAGGTTGGTAGTACCGTTGTATTTGGACTGGGACATTTCTCGGAACGTTAATTGTTATTCAATTTCTTTCAATTGAAAGCATCGAGTCGATTCGGGATAATCGATTCCGTGTTTTCGTTGACTCGTTTTAATTTTGTGTTTAGGTTTATTTAGTTTAAGTTATTTATAATGACAGCGTCACGGCAGGAGTTGGCTCAGCAGCTCCGGTGGTTCACCGGGCTGCTTGCATTAATAGATCGGCCTAACCGGGAGGACGCCTTGGAGACGCATTCGAAAGAAATGCAGGGTCGTTTCTTGTTGGCCGAGCGGTCGGTAACCGCTCTATTGTCAACCGACCCGGTAGGGGAGAAGGAGCTGGCCCTCCACGCCCAATATGTCAAGGATCTGGAGCACATCCAAGACATCTACGATGAGGTCCTTCAGCGGGTGAAGGACATCGAGCGACTGCGGGAGGGGAAGCCTGTTGCGCGCCCCGCTTCGCTCCACACCCCTGGACCCAGCGCCATGGGAAGATTGGGCGCCCTGGAGGTCCCGCATTTCACCGGATGTATGCGGGACTGGGCTGGATTCCGGAACATGTTTTTGGCCTTGGTGGATACTCGGAAGGATTTCACCAAGGCCGAAAAGCTGGCATATCTCCGTTCCTTCCTAGACGGAGAACCCAGACAGCTCGTACAGCATCTGGAGCTGCAGGATGCGAGCTACGACACCGCCATGCAGCTGCTGGAGAAGCGGTACGAGAAGCCGCGTCTTCAGGCGGACGCGCACGTGACCCATCTGCTGGGATTGCCGAGGGTCAACCATAGGGCTCAGCTAAGGGGGCGCAGCTCATCACCCCGCTCACCGTGTCCTTAAACGGGTTAAGGACGCTCGGACTGCCCGTCGACCAGTGGTCCTTCCTTCTTCTGCACATCGTTCTGGCCAAGTTGTCGCAGGAGATGAGGGACAAGTTCGAGCGGAATCGACTGGTCCACAAGGATCTCGGCAGCGTTCTGCCCTCGATAGGGGAACTTCTGGAGTTTCTGGAAGAGGAGGCTGGCCTGCTGGAAAACCAGCTAGCCTCCCAGGAGGCTCCGACAAGTGCGCCGGCCCGCACTTCCGGAGTCTACGGCGCCCAGCCGCCACGCAACCCAGGAAAGGGTCGCGGCAGGCTGGTGGCTGCGGCCGCCATCAAGCCCGGTTCTGGATGCCGGTTTTGCGGACAGCAGCACTTGGAACAGCTATGTCCAGTAATTCTCGGGCTGCCCACAAAAGAGCGCCGAAACCTCGTTCGGACACGAGGATTGTGTTATGCCTGCCTGGGAGGACATAGGTATAATGAGTGTCCCCAGGCGAGGCCTTGCGATGTGTGCGGCGGACCGCACCATCGCTTACTGTGCACCCGTAGTGCTGAGGGCTCAGCACCGGTTCGGGAGAGGGGATCTCCCACGGGTGGCGGTTTGGGGCCGGGGTCAACTCCGCCTCCGGAAAGACGGAGTCCACCACAGCCGCCACACTACAACCCCTCGTACACCCCGGCTCAGGTGAGTTGGGGACCGCCGGAACGGAGCCAGGTTCTGGCTACAACCCGGCACCCGGCGCTACCAACACCTGGAGTTGGTGCCTCTAAGGGCCACTGGGTACAGGGAGCCCCACCTCCGGACCCAACACCCGGATACTCGTACGCGTATCCTCCGCCGCCGTTACCGGAACAACAACGACATGAGAACCGTCAACAGTTCTCACCGGTACTGCACGAGTACCCGAGGTTGGAATACCACCCACCCTATCACCGGTATGGTAGGGCAGCTGGATACGCACCACCCCGGATGGTGGCCTGCACGCGTCCGACTTACTGGCCGAGTCATCACGGTTCGACAGGGTCGGCTGCTGGCTCTGACGCGTGACTAGCCTGTGGTCGGGCTACGTCGGAACCGAGGACGGTTCTTTTGCCCATCGCGCAGGTACGCGTTTGGGGACCTAGGGGGGACTTCGTCCGGATACGAGCCCTCCTAGACACTGGGGCACAGGGCTGCTTAATTACTACAAGAGTTTGGTCGAAAAGGACGATCCTTTCCACCATCGCTCGGATGTTTGATCCAAATGGATGGATCAGCCCGTGCATTTTTATGGCGAAGTGTTTATTGCAAACACTGTGGACACTCGGAGTCTCGTGGGATGAGCCACTGGTAGGGCTCTCACTCGACACTTGGCTCGCTCTGATCTCTACGATCGAGGCGATCAATCAGGTGGCGTTGCCGCGGCGGATCTTGCCGCGGGGCAAATACAGGGCAAGCCTACATGGCTTCTGCGATGCGTCAGAACGAGGGTATGCCGCAGTGGTGTATCTGCAAACGGTTGACTCGAAGGGTCGAGTCGCCGTCTCCTTGCTTCTGGCTAAAAGCAAGGTGGCTCCCCTCAAAACTAGGCTGACAATCCCGAAGCTGGAGCTTTGCGGGGCGCATCTATTGGCCAAACTGTTATGCCACGTGCACAAGGAACTGACGTCTACGGTGGACATCCGGAAAGTCTACGCCTGGTCTGACAGTCAGGTAGCTCTGGCATGGCTACGCGGGGCACCCCACGTATTGGAAACGTTTGTGGCCAATCGGGTATCTCAGGTACAGAACTCGGGCATCGAAATTTGTTGGAGGCACGTTCCCGGCCCCTGGAATCCTGCCGATTGTGCCTCTCGGGGCTGCACCGCGCCGGAATTGGTGCAGCATGCCCTCTGGTGGGGTCCAGAGTGGTTAAAGGAGGGTGAGTCATCATGGCCGGTCACCATGATCGATGGCTCTCTAGGGATGCTCCCCGGAATAAAAGTTTTTGTGACAACAAACGAGTCAAGGCCAGATCCGAATTGGTTGACGGCTCGATACAGCAAACTGGACAAATTGCTAGGTGTAACTTGCTGGATCCGGAGATTTCTACATAACTGCCGCCATCCAGACAAGAGGCAGTTATCACCCGTGTCGGGTGCTGAGGAACGCAGGAGTTCACTGTTGGCCCTGATACGGCTGGTTCAAGCTGACCGGTTGGAGGACGAACTGAAGATTTTGCGCGTCGGTCGCGCAAAGCTCAAGGGAGCGATCTCTCGGCTCAACCCATTTCTGGATGCGGATGGACTGTTACGCGTTGGAGGTCGCCTCAAAAATGCCGACCTGCCCTTCGGTAGCCGTCATCCTCTGCTACTCCCCAAAGGAGGACCTTTGGTAGAACTGGTGGTCTCGGATAGACACCTGAAAAACGCTCACGCGGGGTGTAATGCGTTACTGGCGATATTACAGAGGGAGCTCTGGATTTTGTCCTCTCGGAGAGTGGTTCGCAGCGTGTTATTTAAGTGTGTGGCTTGTTATCGGGTGAAGGCCTCCACTATGCAGCCACAGATGGGGGATCTCCCTTCTGACCGGGTTTGTCAGACTACTAGGCCGTTCGACGGGGTCGGTACGGATTTTGCTGGACCGTTTCTGGTGAAAACCACAGCCTATCGTAACACTAGGGTCACGAAAGCATACCTGTGCGTTTTTGTCTGCCTGGCCACTAAGGCCGTCCACCTGGAAGTGGTTTCGGCTCTGTCTACGGAAGCCTTTGTCGCCACGCTGGATCGTTTTGTTTCGCGACGGGGTTTACCTTCTCTCATTCAGTCCGACAAAGGTACCAACTACAGAGGCATTGCCAACTACTTAAAAGATGTGAACGATTTTCTGGATAAAAATTGTAATAGCATAAGTCAAGCTCTCGCACAGCGGGGAATTACATGGCGATTTAGTGTGCCAGCCTGTCCCCACTGGGGCGGGATATTTGAAGCCGCGGTAAAATCGGCAAAAACCCACTTGCGCCGGGTAGTCGGGGAAACTACCCTCACGTATGAGGAACTTACAACTGCGTTTTGTAAGGTTGAGGCGGTTCTCAACTCGCGTCCGCTTTGTCCACTCTCCTCTGACGCAAATGACATGGAAGTCCTGACCCCTGGTCATTTTTTGGTCGGTCAGCCACTCACTGCCCTGCCTGAGTATCCCTGGAAGGATGAACGCAGACACCGGATGTCTCGTTTTCAAATGATACAACAAATGAGTCGGGACTTGTGGCGTCGTTGGTCACTGGAGTGTCTGCATTTATTGCAGCAGCGTGTAAAGTGGACAGACCGGACGTCGCCCCCTTCGGAGGGGGATCTGGTTTTATTAAAAGAGGCTAATTTGCCATCGTTATTTTGGAGACGAGGTCGCATTTTAAAGTTAATCTGGGGCGCGGACGGGACTCCGCGTGTGGCGCAAGTGTTGGTTGATGGATCGGTGCTAAATCGCGCAGTCGCGACCTTAGCTCGATTACCGGTTGACTAGTTTAAGATTTCAGGCTAGAAAGCGGTACGTCCGCTTTGGGTGGCGGGATGTTGCAAATAAACAGGCAATTATTTTTGTTGGAAATAAAACTTTGATTTGTATTATGGACGGATCGATTTGGGAATCGATTATCGAGATTCAATTTATTTAGTGGCATAATGGCCCCATCACTAATTGTTCTTTTTTTCTTTGTTGGTACACTTGTCTCGGGAAGGCAACAATGGCTGGTTGATAGGTTATCGTGTGTTGATAATTAAATAGATTTTAAGCAGTAATAAGGGCATTTGGAGCCGTATTACTCTAATTAAGTGTATTGTGCAACCTGTTTTTTGTGTGTGTGTACGTCGTAAGCGAATCGCATCGGGAGTACAGTTCGCCATCCGTGTTTGGATGTCGGCGTCTCCGCTGCTGGAGAAAGCAGGTATTTCCTCGGGGGAAAAGTGCACTTGGGATAGTCGTTGGGTGTGATTAGGGAACCCGAGAAGACCCGGACTCGGATTCCGGCCCCATCAGACCATATGGATCCCGTTCTGGACGGCGGGAGCGGCATGGAACTGTGAGTGGATTTTGTAGATTTTAAGGTGTAACCTAATTTTAAACAGTAGCATAGTGTGTGTTGTGGGTTTCCGCAACAGCTGCGATGATATGAGCAGTAACAAGCCTCCCGGTCCACTGTGTATTGTAACAGGGTAGCAAGCCTTCCGGCCCGCTGAGCGATGATAAGGATAGAAAGCCTCCCGGCTCGCTGAGCGATGATAAGTGTAGCAAGCCTCCCGGCTCGCTGAGCGATTATAAGGGTAGCAAGCCTCCCGGCTCGCTGAGCGATGATAAGGGTAGCAAGCCTCCCGGCCCGCTGAGTGATGATAAAAGGTGGCGAATTGATGTATTCACCAAGTAACGATATACACTTCGATAGTTGTAGCGCGTTGGTAAATTCGATATTTAACACCGATAGGTCACACAGGATGCCACGTGTAGCACAAAAAAATGATAAAGTCCTCACAAGATCCTGCTTTTGACACCACCGCCGAAATATCAAAAGCTCGAAGTACCAAAATGTAAGGGGTAGGTTTCCCTTTACACTAAAAAATATGATAATTGATAAATAAATCGGGGATGATAAATGAAACCGTTCCGATTGAGTGTTGAGTTACAACTGAATTTATTGATACATTTTAATAAAATACACAAAATATAAACTGCACGCTATTGCAAAACGCGCCGCCGCCAGTCACTTAAAATTATGCATAGCTTGCTACAAACTATGTACGATGGACAACTCGTACATCATTACAGACTGATTTTAATGTTACACTTTCGTGTTGTGTGTTACCGGAGCTCACAGGAGACCTCCCTAAATTTTTTGTTGGGTTACACAAGTTCAATATACCTAGTAACATTAAATTAGCTGATCCATTATTTTATAAGCCATCCCCTATTGAACTTCTAATAGGCGCAGACCTCTTTTGGGGCATTGTTGGCAATAAACAGCAATCGTTAGGCTTAAACAAACCATTTTTACGTAGTTCACAATTAGGCTGGGTAGTGACCGGTCCTATTGTCTTGAATAGTTGTGAACCTAGAAAATTACATTGCAATTTTTCATCAAGTGCTTCACCACAATCGGGTGACAGCCTAGAAAAGCAGATTTCACGCTTTTGGGAGTTGAAAGAACTACCCAAAAGACTATTACTAAGCGAAAGCGAGAAGGCATGTGTTGAACATTTTAATAAGCACACCACTCGTCTATGTAACGGGCAGTTTTGTGTCAGACTGCCGTTGAGGGATTCACCTGATTGCCAGGCAATCATACAAGCTTGCTGTAAAGCGATTTTGTGGTTTAGAAAGACGCTTTAAAAGTCAACCCCTATTGAAACAAGCTTATACTGATTTCATAAAAGAATATCAGGAACTAGGGCACTATTCTGAGTCTGCGATTCGCATACCGGAACTCAGTTATTTTGTAAGGACGGGCGCCGTGGAGACGAGTGAAACAACGAGTCGTGCGATTAGAACTGGATGTATTTCATAGTAATAGGGATTACATGTAACTTAAGTATAATATATGTTTATCTATACACTACACCTCCCCTGGAGGGAAAAAATAAAATGTTACTTAACAATTAAGTATATTTTATATTAAGAATTAAATTTTAATAAGGCTGAACGATCTGTTCTCGTTGTCATAATATGTTTCTCTTTGGTACAATTGTATTGTCTATGACTATCTTTCGGTTTCCGCTCCTCTCCGATGTACTAAATGTGTGTGAACATTAAAGAATTCAAGAAATCTCGATATTTCAATATACAAACACCAAACCTCAACAGGTTATGGGCCCAGGAAACTCTGAAATATCGAAGAACAGTTCAACAAAGAAAATTAACATATAATTGTATTGTCGTATTTCGCCGGTGTATGAAACAACCACAAAATGGACACGCGGAATATGAATGTGGAAAAATTCGACGGTCACAACTTTAGACAATGGAAATTCCAAATGAAATGCGCACTAAAGGCTAAGGGTATAGATTTAGTTAGTTAGTTAAATTGACTGGGCTGTGTCCGCACTTAGCCATTCGATTTGGCCATTGTACGTATACCTTCCACCTACTCCAGCCAACCCAGACTATCCCAGAAGGCTTGCAGCCTGTTCAGGCTACCGCAGGCTTCCGCGAGCGTCCTAGGTGCTTGGAGAAACCGTGCCCGTTCATCTGCCACACTCATGCATTCCATAAGCACGTGTTGTGGCGTTTCTCCATGCATCCTCTGCATAGAGGGCTGTCGGTCACACCTATTGTAAATAAGTGCTTGTTTAGGGGACAATGGCCAGTAATGATACCAATGATTTTACGGATTTTGTCCCTGTTTAATATGAGTGTACAAAGTACAATTTTATAATAATGTAACATAAGCAAAACAGCATTGCACAACGCGAGCAGTAATTAATTATTATATTTTTATTGAATACAGTTTAAAGCCGCCTTTCTTTGTGTGCACACATTACTTACATATTTCTATAATAAATCAAGAGTTTACTTTCGATTGTTGTTATTTTACAATCAAGTCCAAATCAAGATAAATCAATCAAGTCAGTGTACGAGTAAAGCAAGGGCTCGTACATTAGTGGTCCTTCGAGCCGGATTAGTGGTCCTTCGAGAAACTTTTTAGTGTTTTTGTCAGTTTTTCGTGTGGTTGCGATTCGGCTCTTCGGCCTCCCAGAAGCGGGTCTCACCGACAGAGTTGAGAAGGCGCATAAGATCAAACGGAAGCTGTGAAAACGTTAAAGAAGAACAAGCGACAAGGGAAACAAGTCCTACTACGCATATCTCAATTAAAGTGAGATAAATATCAGATCAAGACATAATCAAGTCAATTCAAGTTATCAAGACGGTACGTACCTATCAAGAATAGAAAGGCAAGAAGGCTGAACTCACCATCAAGACCAACACTTATCAGTATCAAGCCAGGTATTTTTTTATCAAGTTTTACCTACTGTTTGATTAATCATGGAATCAATCATCACTAACCAATATCAGATTTCTGAAGCAATAAAGAACTTCTTACGAAATTTTAAGAAAGATGGAGCAGAACGCAAGACTTCTGAAAATATCAAGAGAAGAATCGATAACCTGGATTTACACTGGGCCGAGTATCAGAGCAACCATAAGAAGTTATTGAACCATCTAAATACGGATCACGAATATTTTTCCGAAGATGCGTACGACATGACTCGCAAAACATATCAAGAAACCAGAGATTTTATTGAAAAACATCTTTATTTAGAACAAGCTACCGTGTCGCAACCAAAAGCATCCCCTTTGCGCTTACCCGTTGCGAAGGAACCCGAGCCCGTCGCAGTTACACCTTCAATCAAATGGGCGGAGGAAGAGCCGTTAACCCGGAAATACGCGTCACAAGGAACTAACAGCCTCCTGGATGATATGCTTAAGAAGCAAACTATCAACTTCCGGGCCTTTTCAAGAACAGTGTCTCAGATTAATATTGAAAACATCACAGAAAAATGGGAGTTTGAAGACACATTGAGGTCATTACACTCTCGTTGGCAAGCTATAGATTCTCTTCACTGGGAGATCGACGGCATCTTAAATGGGTCAGATACGGCATACGAAATGAGTTTCACACAACATGAAAAGAAATACAATGACATCAAGAGAGCCATCAATAACAAGCTATGGTCTGTTTCACACCGGGAAAAATCGACGCCACAACTAGACATTCCTGTTTTTTCCGGAAATTACCAACAATGGACGTCATTCAAGGACCTTTTCTGTGAAACGATTCATAATAACCTTGCTCTATCAAATGCACAGAAGATGCAGCATCTTAAAAGCAAGTTAAGAGGCGAGGCTGAGCGTCTGATACAGCACCTACAGATTGGATCCGAAAATTATCTTGCAAGTTGGGAAATTCTGAACCACAGATACAACAACAAGAAACTGATATTTACATCCCACATGAATATCATGATGAGCATGCCAGTAACTCAACAAGCTACTTCAAATCAAATAAAACGTATTCATGACGTCACGACTGAATGTTTGAATGCTATCAAGAACTTGGGCGTTAACACTGACAGCTGGGACCCCATACTCATTCACATATTATCACAAAAGTTGGACTCCGAAACGCATAGTGAATACATGAGCTCATTGAAAGATCCAAGGGAGCTACCAAAACTGAGAGATTTCATGAAGTTCTTAGAAAATAAGTTTACGACTATGGAGTCGTCCCGCCGCAAACAAGATTCATCTCAAAAACCAAGCTACAACATGCCATCTTCATCAGAAAAGCCGGAGTATGCTCATCAAACTAGAAAGTATCAGCATCATTCTAGTAACAAAATTATTTTGCAACAAACAAAGGCACCCAGAAATAGAATAAATTGCGCAATATGTGACAGCAATGAACACGGAATTTATTACTGCAAGCGATTTTTAGAAATGTCGCCAACGCAAAAGCGACATGCAATAATAAAATTAAATTATTGCGCAAACTGCCTTTGTAGCCACTTTGGAAAAAACTGCATATCAAGCAAACGTTGCCGGGAATGTGACGGAAATCATAACACGATTTTACATGACGCTTTCAACAAGTTCAATAACCCTTCATCAAGGAATGGGAATCCGGGAACAAGCTCCCAACCGTCAAACACTTATGTGGCTCGACAGTGGGAATCGACAGAAGTTCTGTTAGCAACAGCTGTAATCAATGTAACAGGAGTTGACGGCGTATCCCGGAAAATGCGAGCTCTCATAGATCCGGGATCACAGATATCAATAATTACAGAAAACGCTGCACAACAACTAAGACTGCCGCGACAAAAATGTTCCGGTATTATCACAGGAGTGGGCACCAAGGACACCACCTGTAAAGGAAAAATTATTATTTGTTGCTCGTCGTTGGCTGAACACTTTTTATTTACAACCGAAACATTTGTAATGAACAAATTAACAAAGAACTTGCCAAACTTTACATTTGACAAGCCTAACTGGGAGTACCTGGATAAATTATCACTCGCCGATCCAGAATTTTACATAAGTCGCCCGATTGATATCCTGTTGGGAGCTGATGTATACTCAAGTATTTTACTGGAAGGAATCAGGAGAGCAGACAATATACGGCCTGTTGCACAAAAAACAAAACTTGGTTGGATTTTATATGGCAAAACAGAAACATTACAATGTAATGTCGTATTAAATAACATTGAAGACATACAGCGATTCTGGGAAATTGAGGAAATATCAAGTGACTCACCTCAATCAGCTGAAGATTTGGAATGTATTAACTACTACAAGTCAACTACAACAAGGATGAAGGATGGACGATATCAAGTACGTCTCCCACTCAAAACGAATATTGAGGAAATAGGTCAATCAAGAAATAAGGCCATGGCTCAGTACCTACAGTTAGAAAGAAAATTCAATGCAAATAAGCAAGTAGCAAGTCAATATCAAGCATTTATGCATGAGTATCAAGAATTAGGTCACATGAGAGTCGCTGCCGCCAAAGGGACACCGCAATATTTTTTACCCCACCATTGCGTGTTACGCGACTCAACTACAACTCCACTGCGTGTCGTATTCAACGCATCTCAGAATACAAGCAATGGAAAGAGCTTAAACGATTACATGTATAAAGGACCTAACTTGCAGCAGGACCTCTTTACATTGATTTTAAAGTGGCGTCAGTATAGCATAGCCTTCACTGCAGACGTTGAAAAGCTCTTCAGACAGATCTGGGTGCACCCTGACGACCTAAAATTCCAGAAAATCCTATGGCGATTTAAAGAAAGCAGTTTCCGTGAACAAATACAAGAATATGAGCTCACCACCGTCACTTACGGCACCAAGGCCGCACCATTCCTCGCCATGATGACCTTGAGACAGTTAGCCCAAGATGAAAGAGAGTCGTTCCCTGAAGCAGCAGAAGTCGTGGAAAGCAACCTATATATGGATGACCTTATTCACGGATGTCACTCACTGACTGATGCTTTAAAGCTACAGCGAGATTTGATACAACTAATGAAAAATGGAGGTCTAAATTTGCGAAAATGGACATCCAATCATCAAAGTTTATTACAAGACAAACAAAGCGTCACTAAACAAGACGACTATAACTTCAAACACGAGACCTCAACAAAAACATTGGGACTACGTTGGGATCCTAAGCAAGATATATTTATTTTTGAGTCTACGATCGACAACCCTACAATTAACACGAACAACACTAAAAGAAAGCTTTTATCTGACCTATCCAAACTATTCGACCCATTAGGATGGCTTACACCCATTTCTACAAAATTCAAATTACTATTCCAACAAGTATGGGAAAGTGATATTTCATGGGATAGCAAGATTCCTAATAAAATAAACAATGAATGGATAAAGCTAAAACAAGACATTATAAATATAAATAAAATAACAATACCAAGATGGTTAGGTACGAAACCTGACACAGGCATTGAATTGCACGGCTTTTGTGACGCATCGCAGAAGGCATATGCGTGCGTCATTTACTGCAAGTTTCGTCGTGACACAGATTTTAAAATTACTTTGATGGTCGGAAAATCAAAATTAGTACCAAGGAGCAAGGAGATATCGCTACCGAAATTGGAGTTAAACGGAGCGCTTTTACTATCAGAGTTAATGAGAAAAGTAGAAAACTGCTTTTCAAGTTATCAAGTTACAACATTTGGATGGACCGATTCTACAGCAGTCCTTGGATGGCTCAATGGAAGTCCAGACCGCTGGAAAACGTTCGTTGCAAACAGAGTGCGAAGGATTACGGAGATTTTGCCTGCTGAACATTGGCGGTACGTGAAATCCGCAGATAATCCAGCGGACTGCGCCAGTCGCGGCATAACTCCGTCGCAGTTGTATCAGCACACCCTGTGGTGGCAAGGACCTTCGTGGTTGTCTTCATTCAAAGATGAAAAGAATAATCAAACATCCTATTTCACCAATGAAGAAATGAAACAACTAAAGCAAGTCAACTTAATTACTCAAAACCGGAAACAAGAAACATTTATTATTAACCTTTTGGAAAGATACAGCTCATTATCATTAGCAGTACGCGTATTAGCAAGGATTCGTCGCGTCATATCAAGAAATAAGAGGGGCGAATCATACCTAACCTTATCAGAAATAAGGCAAGCAAAACATCTGATTATCAAGACAGTACAAAATGAAGAATTTCAAGCGGAACTATCGGAACTAAACCGTGGCAGAAACATTTCGCAGAAGAGCAAGCTTCTATGCCTAAACCCATATCTGGATGATGAAGGGTTGTTAAGAGTAGGCGGAAGATTACAAAATGCACATATAAACCCCGATATGAAACATCCAATTATTATTCCATATGATTGCCGGTTGACTGAACTCATTATTGATGACGCTCATACATTTACGTTACACGGCGGAGCTCGAGTTACATTGGCTTTTATTCGGAAAAAATATTGGATCATAAGTGGAAACCGAGCAACTAAGAAATACTTAAAGCAATGTATCACATGTAAAAAACAAAATCCTTTAAAACAAGAACAAATAATGGGTCAGCTGCCAGGAGCGAGAGTAAATCAATCTCGGCCGTTTCTTCACGCTGGAGTAGATTTTACGGGCCATGTGTTTATCAAGGCCAACAAGGGCCGCGGAATAAAAACACTTAAAGCCTACATAGCAGTGTTTGTATGCATGGTGACCAAGGCCGTGCATCTCGAATTAGTTTCCGATCTCACTACATCATCTTTCATAGCAGCCTTACGCAGAATGGCAGCGCGAAGAGGAACGCCTAGTCACATGTACAGTGACAACGGTCGAAACTTCGTAGGAGCCAGCAATGTATTACAACAAGAATATCAAGAGATACAGCAAATTTACACGGACGAATTCATGAAAGAAATCACAGACTTGGAAATAACCTGGCATTTCAATGCCCCAGCATGGCCAACAGCTGGAGGTCTGTTCGAAGCTGCAGTAAAAAGTTGCAAATTTCATCTGAAAAGAGTTATCGGACAGCAAAAACTCACTTTTGAAGAGTTTACTACTCTATTAACACAAATAGAGGGGTGCCTAAACTCGAGACCATTATGTCCTCTATCGGAAGATCCGAACGATCTCGATTTCCTTACACCATCTCATTTTCTTACCGGTGGACCCCTGCTCACCTTAGTAGAGACTGAAAGAGATATGAGGACACGTTGGCAACTAACACAAAAGATACTTCAAGATGTATGGAAACGTTGGAGTTCAGAATATTTAACTCAACTCACAACCAGGAGTAAATGGAGACGACCTCATACGAATATCAAGCTTGACGATGTTGTGATGATTCACGACGAAAACCTCCCCCCCGGCAAGTGGATTATGGGGAGAGTAGTGGAACTTCACCCCGGTCAAGACGTCCATGTGAGAGTCGTGACATTGAAAACAAAAAGCGGCTTTATCAAGCGTCCCGTAACAAAAATATCAATACTTACCGAACACCAAGAGTTCAATAGTAAACATTGCAACGCAATAGTAAACAAGCAAGTTCCAAGAAATGACGCCGACCCGATAACAAGTACAAGACCATTTCAAAAGAGGCGATTCAACTTTACCACTCTGCTTACTACATTTTTAATGTTCATGACCTTTATATCAAGTTCATATGGCATGGCAAATATAACGACCTTCAATGAAAATCAAGGATTATATTTTGATAAGTTATCCAATATGCAATTAGTAAAGGACGAATGGAAGCTGATCACATATTTCAACATGAAACCCTATTGGCAAGGAACACAAGCATTACAAAAGTATATAAACACTTTAGAAAAATCATGTTCGATAATTACAAACGAAAAGGCTCAGTGTAATGCGATAACACTTCAATTACGTCACCAGTACACTGAACTAGAGTACTATAACCACCTGCTCCTAAATCAGCAAAATCAAGCTCGTGCCGGGCAGCACGCGCGCCGCACGCGACGCGGCATTGTCAATGCAATTGGATATATCGCAGGCGACCTGTTCGGCGTATTAGACGAGCGCTTCGCAAAACAATACAAGCAAGATATTGACTTACTTCAAGCTAATCAATAACATATGTTGAATTTATGGAAAAATCAAACATCGGTTGTGGAAGCAGAAAATAATCTTTTGAAAAGAACCGAAGAAGTAATGAATCAACAACATAAGATCGCAAATCAACATATGTTAGTTTTGGAAAAAGCTATGAAAGACTTGAAAAATGCTGCTCAAGTAAATTTAGTCCTAAATGACTTCGCTTTAGAGTCGATAATAGCAAGCAACATGTTAAACAACTTAAGAATTTTACAAAACACTTTATTGCAAACAGTCACCGAAATTCATCAAGGCTACTTCAACATTCATATACTTACACCAGATCAACTTATCAAGGAGTTGAACACCGTATCAAGCCAGGCGCCTCCAGACGTATCCCTACCAGTGACTAACCTAAATTCAGATATACGCAAGATCTACGATTTTCTAAGTATAAAAACAAGAGTACTGGATGATTATTTCATTTTCGAAATCAAGATACCACTGATCAGCCGGGATACATTTGAAATACTGCGTATATTTCCATTACCGAAAAACCAAGACGGAAGTATGATAAGTATTATTCCCGTGGCAAACTACGTATCAGTTAACATGAAAAAAGACTTATACATACCTATGTCGGAGAATGACGTCAAATCATGTTTCCATCTAGATGTTTACTTCTGTCGTAATCAAGGACCAGAATATCAGATGAAAGCAGATAAGAACCTATGTCGACAAAAGAAATCGGAATGCATGGTAGATACAGAATCATGCCAAGACACATGGAAAGAAACATATTCAATAAATACTTATATTTATTTCTGTTGCAACCAGTCTATTGTTCGAGTTATGTGCGACGATCAAATTACGGCACATCAGCTGACCGGCAGTGGCCTCATTACTATAGGGCACGGTTGTATTATCAAGACAGGCAAATTCACTATTTATCCACATAGATCTCACACAAGCGAGATAAGAATATCACCTGAGATGTATACTCCTACAATTGCACCAATAAACAACATCATAAACTTATCCATACCTGACTTCAACAAGGAAGATGAACCCTCACATAAGTCGTTACAGCTAGGTGCGATGGAGATAGATAGCAAGATCAAGTCCATCAAGAGTGAGGAAGATCGTTTAATAACAGCATCCGAGCCACTTTCATCTCACGACATGCACCACTACGTAATGATATACGTTGTGGTGAGCATCATAGGAATAGCATGCATAGTATGGATAGCACGACACAAGCATTGCAAGTGGCGCATCCCTTCTTCAGCCCGGTCGGAGCCAGCTGCTCCGAGCGCAGCAGCAGCACTACCCCCGAGCGCGGCCTGGCCCGGCGCAAGCGCAGCAGCAGCGGCGCCGTGCACGAGCACCCCAGCCTGTCGCGAGCCTAGCCAACCCGCACCCACACACGTCAGAGTACCTGTGAGCGGGACACCCCATCGTGTGGACAGAAACACGTCACCAACACCAAGAAGGGTCACCTTTAATGATGACATTTACAGCACAGTCCCATAAACTGTGTATATTAATTTTATAGTTATTAAGCATAACATGTTTTTTAAGGATAAATTGACATGTACATTTTTAGTATAGTTTATCATGACATGTACTTATTTAAGTTTATCATGATTTGTAATTATTTAAGTATTTGCACTTATCAATCTAACTTCTCATCTTAGCATCTCCCGCCCCGGAATATGTACAAAGTACAATTTTATAATAATGTAACATAAGCAAAACAGCATTGCACAACGCGAGCAGTAATTAATTATTATATTTTTATTGAATACAGTTTAAAGCCGCCTTTCTTTGTGTGCACACATTACTTACATATTTCTATAATAAATCAAGAGTTTACTTTCGATTGTTGTTATTTTACAATCAAGTCCAAATCAAGATAAATCAATCAAGTCAGTGTACGAGTAAAGCAAGGGCTCGTACAATGAGGAGGTTGCGGGCAAGCTTTTTTGATGGTACCGGAACTGCATTCTTGGTTTGCCTGCAACCTACACTGTTTCTCCACTCTGTTAGATGCTTTTTTTCGGTTAATTCCCGCAGCCATGTTTTTATCTGGGCCTGAGGTATGGGCAGCATTGGTTCCGGTCCATAAACTGTTGCCATCGATCCTCTTTTGGCCAGTTCATCAGCTGCGTCATTACCTTGTGAGTTGCTGTGTCCTTTAATCCATTGCAAAGTCACTCTATTTGCATTTGCTATGGATTGGAGAGTGTTGTGACATTCCAGTACCAGGACAGAAGTTATGGTGTTGTTTTTTAAAGCTTGAAGAACGGATGCGCTGTCGGAGACAATTTTTATATTTAGGTCTCTGACAGCTCTGGCTGCAACCGCCTGTGCCGCCTTGGTGATGCCAATACATTCTGCTTGAAAGATTGTATTTAACTTGTCTAAAGTAGTTGATATTTTTATGTTTAAGTCATTCGAGAAGACACCCGCTCCAGTACCGTGTGCTGTTTTGGATCCGTCTGTGTATATCCTAACTTCGTTGATGCCAGAGCTGTCAACTCGTTCTGCAGTAAGTTGGATATTGTATCTTCTATCGAAGACGTGGTGTCATGGTATTCCGTCCATAGGCGCCTCAAGAAGTGGTACTTCCTTCAGGCTTGCCTGCAGAATTTTTGAGTGTGTGGTTATGTTTTGTTTCCATAGCCCGTTTGATCTTAGTCTTAAGGCTGCACCCTTGGCTTCCTCTTGTATGACCAGATCTAGAGGCCTTAAGTTCAATATATACTCAAGCGCGGCTGATGCAGTTATTCTCATGCATCCCGTGGCTGCAACGCTTGCTAGGCGTTGCAGACTCTGGAGTTTTGCTTTCACCGTGACCAGTTGGGTTCTGGGCCACCAGACAACTGATCCGTAGGTTAGGGAAGGTCTGATAACTGATGTGTATAACCAAAGTGTGATTTTTGGATTTAGACCCCATTTTTACCAACAAGTCTTCTACACTGCCCAAAAGCTATGCAGGCCTTCTTTATTTTTGCATCGATGTGCCTCCCCCAATTCAATTTACTATCCAGGATGACTCCCAGATATTTCACTTGAGTTGATAGGGAGAGTTTGGTGTTAAAAAGTTCTGGTAGTTGGAGTTCTGGTAACTTCCTTTTGTTGGTGAAAAGGATAAGTTCTGTTTTTTTCGGATTTACTGACAATTCGTGTTCGTCACACCAGTCTTCCACAATCTGAAGAGCTGAACGCATCACTTTACATAGCACGTTTTCAGCGCTCCCGTTTATAAGTATTGCTAGGTCGTCCGCGTAACCAATAGTAGTGTACCCTCTGTCATTGAGTTTTTTAATGAGGCTGTCTACTACTATGTTCCATAGAAGTGGTGATAGCACCCCTCCTTGAGGGCACCCTCTAACTACCTCCGCTCTCGTGGTAGTGTTCACCTCTATCTGAACCGCCCTTTTGCTAACCAGCGCAGTGATCCACTTTCTCAGAGCTGGTTCTACGTTCAGTTTGCATAGGGCGTGGTTAATGCTGTTGTGCATGGTTTTGTCAAATGCTCCTTCTATGTCTATAAAAGCAGCAAGTGTTGACGCTTTGTTTGTGATAGCCGTTTCTATTTTGTGCACCACCATGTGTAATGCCGACTCTGTTGATCTGCCTATCCTATAGGCATGTTGTTGAGGATGGAGCGGTTTACTTTTCAGTATTCCATCCCTAAGGTGTCGGTCTACTAATCGTTCCAGTGTTTTTAGCAGGAATGATGTAAGACTAATTGGCCTGAAGGATTTGGCATGAGTGTAGTCCTCCTTACCCGGCTTGGGTAGGAAAATTACTTTTGCCTCTCTCCATTGTTTGGGAATGTATTTAAAGGCTATGCATGCCCTGTAAATTGGAAGTAAGTGCTTAATTACATGATTGGGTTGCCACTTTAGTAAAGCTGGGAATATCCCATCCAGCCCCGCGGATTTAAAAGGTTTGAAACTGCCCAAGGCCCACTCTATTCTGTCCGCGGTTACTATCTTATCTGCGACTTCCCAATCCTGTGCTGTTGGTGTACCATAGTGCTCATTCACCCAACCAGGGACTGGCGCGATTTGGCATCCTGGAAAGTGTGTTTCTAGCAGTACGGCACTGGTTTCCTTGTCTGTGTTTGTATAGGAGCCATCCTCCTTTTTTAGGGAGCCCAAAAGATTAGAGTTGTCCTTAGCCAGGATTTTCTTTAATCTTGCGGCTTGGTTTATTGAGTTAATGCTGCTACAAAAATTACGCCAGCCTTCCGTTCTCCGGAATCTGATTCGTTTTTTGTAGTGCTTTTGTGCTATTTTATATACATCCCAGTCCTCAGTGGCTCTGGTATTTTTGGCTCTGTTGAAAAGTGTCCTGAGTTCCTGACGAAGACGTTCAAGCTCTGGCCCCCACCAGAGGCTTTTTGGTAGACGCTTCGGTGTTACAGCAGGACACGCCAGTTCATAACATCCTACCAGTGTAGAAGTCAGGAACTGTACGCTTGTTTCAATGTTATCGGTACTTGGAATTACGTTATTTATTTGCGTGTTACCTAGTACTTTGTTTGTTAAGTCTGTATACCTTGTTATATCTGTTTTGCGGGGGTTGCGATATGGGACAGGGTCTGTTAGCTTATATTGTATTCTGAAGCATACACGGCGGTGATCCGCAAAGGACGGTTCGTTTGAAACATGCCATCCCTCGATGAGGTTCGCCGCTGCATGTGTTGCTAAAGTTATGTCTATGATGGTTTGATACCTTGAACTTACAAAAGTAGGTTCCGTGCCTATGTTCATAATGTTCAGGTTTGTTTGGAAAATATATTCGGTTAATAACTCACCCCTTTTGTTGGTGTCCTTACTTCCCCACAGCGAATGATGTGCATTGCAGTCTGCAGAGACGATCAGGTCCCACTGTTGTGCTTCGCAGTGTTGCACCAGCTCGGCTAGCTCTCTCGGTGGAACTTCACCGTCGCTCGGCATGTACGCTGAAGCTAGCACTAGGACGGTTTGTTTATCCGTTAGAATTTTCACTGCAGTGAGATCTCTAGAACAGAATTGGTTAAGCAAAGTGTTTGTTATGGTTTAAGGCATGAAAATGCAGGTTCTTGGTTTATCGATGGTTGTATCTAAAAGTAACTTACCGCCTATGTTGTTTAGACCGCAGATTCTATTGTTTCTGATCCAGGGCTCCTGGATCAGTGCGACGGTCTTGTTGTTCGTCTCCAGCACTCTGCGTAGCGTGGCCGCCGCTATTTGTTTGTGCTGGAGGTTGGTTTGGATGACGTTTAGGTGGTTACGGGCTACGCAGGATGCCATCTTCATCACTGGTAGTACCCCCCCCCCCTGCAGCTGCGAGTCTGTCTCCATCTCGCTCAAACCCTGTTGGGGAGCTGAGGTGGACTGCTCAGGAGTCGAGGTCTCCTTTGCAGTGGCCGTGACAGTACTCGTCGCTGCTTTAGTATCCTCGGCCTTAGTCGCTTCCTCCGAAGAGAAGAAGCGGATATACCCACTACCCGACATGTGGGCTATCCGGCGGTCTCGGTCTAGGATGGTCTGTCGCTGGTCTTCCGGGATTCCCAGCACAAGATGGACCAGTGCCTCCTTGGATCCTGCTGCCGCTGCACTCTCGTCTACGGTCATCCCGTAGCACTGCCAGGAGTCAACTTTGTACCACGGGTTCTGGGCACAAAGGACTCTGTGCAGCGTAGCGGCATCGGTGATGCGAGTATGTAAGAGCAGCCCTGCCTTGAGCCTCTTCTTCAACTCGGACTGTCTGATTACAGCCAGAGTGGTGTCTGGTACCGGTGATGGTATGGTTTTGACCGCTTTCTCTAGCCAGCTAAGAGCGTTCGTGTCCTCACACCACATCGCCTACACCATCCAGAAGGAAGGGGCGTCCGCGGAAAGATGGAGCTTGCGAGCTCGGAGGCGGAGACAGAACCGTCTGTAGGATGCTATCGTCGATAGCCTCCCTCAGCTGGTCTGCTTGGCTTTGCGAGAGGTCCCTCGGCGGGACGGTGATGACCGCTACTCTCAGATGCGATTTACTCGCATCCGCGTAGCTCTCCGTCCGCCTCGGTCTCGCATCGGTCTTCGCGCGTTTGGCATCCCCCCTGGGAGACTGGGTCTCATCCAGGCGAGTCCGCTTCGAAGAAGCTGGCTTACCCGGACAGTCCCCAGTCCCAGGCTGTTCCTTTTCAGGGACAGTGGGAGCCGCCGCAGCGTTCTGCCGACCGCGAGTACCTCTCGGCTTCCGCCTCCTTTTCGGCTGGCCAGGTGGTGGTGGTGGTAGGTTTGTTGAGAAAGCCGTCTGCGCCGTCGCCGACTCCGTGGAGTTGGCCGGTACACGTTCGCGCTGCGTTTCCGCTGCTGCGTCGGCTGTTGTCGTTGGTATGGTTTTCGCCTGAATAGCCTCCCTCCTCGCGCGCCTGTTGGGGCGACTGCGTTTCGGTCGGTTCTTCGGCGGTTCCTTTGCCACGGGATTGGTGTCTCCCCTTTTGCAAGGGCGCTTGTGAGCGACCGTGGTCCATTGCGACACAATGGCAGTATCGACTGTGTTCGGTATGGCCTCAATGAGGCCCGACAGGTCCAGGCTTGCGCCTTTTCCTGAGCACAGATTGTCCCCCCCAGAATACGTGGGACTGACCAAGTTGGACTTGGTGAAGGGTTCTCCTCTACCGGAGGTAGAGGTACCTTCCTGGGGTAATATTTATTAAGGGTATAGATATTTCTACTTCAAAATTGGAAAGTGATGATCCTAAAGAGTGGATGAAAAAAGATGGGATGGCGATGTTTATTCTGACCGCCTCTATGGATTTCAAGCAAATCAATCTCATTGAAAATTGTGAATCAGCTTTAGAAATTATGTCCAAACTTGAATCTGTTTATGAACAGAAAAGTGAGCTAAATAAAATGATTATCCACGAAAAGTTCTATCAATACAAAATGTCTCTGAATGAAAGTATAGCTCAACACATACCCAATGTAGAAAATTTAGCTAAACAGTTAAGGGAAAGTGGCGAAAACATAAGCGATACCGCTGTCATAACCAAAATATTAGGAACTTTACCTGCAAAATACAGATCTTTACGCCAAGCTTGGTTGTCAATGGACCCTAAACAGCAAACTATAACAAACTTAACCGCTCGTTTGCTGGATGAAGAAGCTAGTATGGCATGCGAGGAAGAAAGTGAGACTGCTCTTATAGTTTCAAGATCCAAAAGTGTACCTAAGAATAAAGCAGAACTGTCTAACAGTGGCAAAAGTAGCCAAAACTCAAATCGACCTCACCGGTTTGAGTGCTACAATTGTGGAAAAAGAGGACATTTTGCAAAAGAATGCCGAGCTCCTAAGAAATTCACTAGAAAACCTCGTCAAGAAGGTACAATGTTAGCATTCAATGTTGAAAATGAAGAGAAGAATTACTCTGAGGAAGATTTATGGATATTGGACAGCGGTGCATCGGCTCATATGTCTTTTAAAAATGAAAACTATAAAGAATTTGAAGAATGTTCTGAAATGTCACTGCTTTTGGGAAATAAACAGTCCCTAGAAGTTAAAGGAAAAGGATGTGTCATGATAAAACGATTTGTTGGAAGTCGTTGGGAGACGAGCATACTACAAGATATGTTGTATGTTCCAAAGTTAAGAAGAAACTTGTTTTCGGAAGGTGTGGTCATGCGTAAGGGCTACACTATAGTAAAGAAGAACTCTGGTGCTCTGATCTATAATGGTGATGAAGTAGTCATGAGAGCAAGTTTAAAGAATAACAACTTGTATGAACTCAATATAAAAACAGTTATCAATGAAACCTGTAACTTGGTACAGTGTGATCTACAAATGTGGCATGAGAGACTAGGGCATGCAAACCTGAAAGAAATAAGAAATATGTGTGCTAATGGAACTGTAGAAGGTCTGCAGATTGAAAAGTTGAATGATCCTGAATTCACATGTGAAGCATGTGCTTATGGTAAACAGGCTCGTTTACCATTCAAGAAATCTGTGCGCAGAGAACTACAGCCAGGCGACTTGGTATACAGCGATGTTTGTGGACCAATGAGTCAAACCTCAGTACAAGGTATGAGATATTATGTATTATTTAAAGATGCCGCATCTAGTTACTGGCATATTTACTTCATGAAAAATAAATCTGATGTGTTTGAATATTTTAGAAAGTATAACGCAATTGTAAAGAATAAGTTCATGCGTAACATCGGGATTTTACATACTGACAATGGAAAAGAATATGTCAATAAACATTTTAAAGATTACTTGGATTGTGAAGGAATAGAACATGAATGTACCGCTCCGTACACACCAGAACAGAACGGCAGAGCTGAGAGAGAGTTAAGGACAATTATGGAAAGTGCTCGATCAATGCTATATGCCAGAGATAGTCCTCTATACTTATGGGCAGAAGCAGTAAACTGTGCGGTATATTTATTGAACAGAACTTCCTCAAGTCAGACTCCAGGTAAAACTCTACATGAGATATGGACAGGTGTAAAACCTAACCTCAGCCATGTTAAAGTTTTTGGAAGTGAAGGTTATGTTCACATTCCTGACCAGCTGAGAGTGAAATTGGATAAGAAAAGTAAGGGCATGATATTGGTTGGTTATGATAATGTGAATTATAAAATGTTTGATCCTAGAACCAAGCAAATTAAAATATCAAGAAATGTAACATTTGATGAAAAGAATATTCCAGTAATAAGGACAAACATAACAAACATTTATTTAGAAAAAGAAGACACTACAGAGACGTCTCCTCACCAAGAAAGTACATCTCTGGTCAGGTCAGCATCTGAAAGTTCAACAAATGATGGCAGTTTGTTGAGCTGTACTGAAGATGATCCGCCATATGAACCATCACAAGAAATAACAGATACTGATTATAAAAATAATGTTAATTTGAGACCCAGAAGAAATGTAAATGTTGAAGCTAATCTTATAGAGATTATGCTTCCTTCATCATATGAAGAAGCTTTGAACAGTCCAGAGAAAAATAAATGGTCTGAGGCTAATTAAGAAGAAGAAAACCAGACCTGGACAGTAGTAAATAAAGAAGATCAGAGAACAATCACTTCAAAATGGGTGTTCGCTATTAAAAGAGATGTAGATGGTAATATTACTCGTTACAAGGCTCGTTTGTGTGCACGAGGCTTCACTCAGATAAAAGGGATTGACTATCAGGAAACGTTTTCACCTACAACCAGGTATGATTCAATTAGAATTATTTTAAGTATTGCAGCTAAACATAATTTAAAGATCAAACAGTTTGATGTAAAAACTGCTTTTTTAAATGGAGATCTTGACGAAGTCATTTATTTAGAAATTCCTGATGGTTTAACAATAGATAAAAATAAAATTTTAAAATTGAACAAGTATTTGTATTGCTTAAAACAAGCCTCAAGATGTTGGAATAAGAAATTTACTCAATTTTTAAAGTCATACAAATTTATACAGTGAATCATTGCTGATCATTGTGTTTAAAGGAAGGATTTCGTTATTTTTATTAGGGATAATAGATAGCTTATATAAATCATATGTTTCAGACAGAACTATGGGGAATTTATATACTAAAATAATATCGTTGCCTATATAATATGAACCTACTCTAATTACTTCAAAATATTCTCTAACATCTAGTTCTATAACTCTATCTCTACCATACAGCATCTGTAACTTATCAATAATTAAATTTAGAGATTTGATACTTAAAACGGAATGATGCATTGTATCTGTCTTAATAAATGCTAATATGTTTTGTAATTTGGATATCTCTTCTGAGATAGAATCGACATTGTCACCAAGTATTAAAAACGTCTGTGCTAAATGCGCGTATTTTATAAGATCATAATCATGAGTAGCCTCGCTTTCACTAATTTTATTGAGTAAGTGTTGCAATTTATCTTGATTATCTGCTATAGTTTCAATAATTTTATCACAATGAGTCATCCATTCCTTTGATAAACTAACGTGTTTGTTAAATTCAGTTACCAGGTTGTTATCGTTGTCCTTGAGTGACTTTAAGGCTTCATTAAAATGTATGGCGTCTGTATAGTCAAGGTTTCCAGTAATACTCTTGACTACGGATCCAAGACCGTCTAATAGGCCTCGTTTTATACGCGTTACTTCGAACGTTTGTAACTGATCAGATACACTTTGAACTTTAACTTTTAAATAATTGAGATGAGGTTCAAATAACGACCGCGTTTTATTATTGAATTCGGGACTAATACTATCTAATTGATTTATAACTGAATTTATTTTAGATTGCAGGTCTTGTAAGTTAATAGGTTGGATGAAAGAGTGATAGTGTGAAATGACTTTCGTGGATCCTAGTTTGAACGGTAAAATGCCGGGACCGTCGTCGAGTCTTTCAAGTTTTATCTCCTGGCTCATGGTGGTCCCCAGAAGAAGATGGAATATCAGTAGAGTCCTGTAACAATTGCGAACTTTTAGGTACTCGTTTCAATCTAGACTTTGCGACGGGGCCCTGTTTTTTCTTTGTATAAATGTGGATAGGTAAGTCTGCCATAACTTTATCATGAGTATAACGCGGAGCCAGTTTTTGTCGGGATGCAAGAGGGTTTTTTACGAAAATCTGTTGCTCTGGTGAATATTCTTTCTCATTATCTCGGTTAGTGTTACGATTATCGGTTAGTTGCTTGTGAAGGTTAAGACATGATTCCTGTATTAGATTATAAGCTTTACACATTCTATTTTTATGATTTGTAATGTATTGCTGTAACAAATGAGCTGAAAGGTCTACGTCAAATGGATCCCGTGGATCAAAGTGTCCGGTTATTAAATCGATAGGTCTACACTTAGTAAAACTGTGTATTGAGTTGTTATAAGCCAAAAGGGCATAGGGCATTAGATTTATTACAGCCTCACTCTTCTGTTCCAGTTTTAATAAACGTAAATGCTCTAGTATCGTTGAGTGAAATCTCTCTACGATACCATTTTCGTTTGGAGTATGAGGTGCGATCCTATGATGCTGAATTTTATGTAGTTTTATGAATTCGCCAAAGAGTTGATTAACAAATTCAGGGCCGTTGTCGGTTACTATTGTAAAAGGAATGCCATGATGCGTACAGAATTTTAGTAGTGCTTGAACAACGCTCATAGCGGTCCCGTCTCTTAGGTAATATGCTTGAGAGTATTTGGAAAATGAGTCAACAATACTTAAGAATTTCTCGTTCTGTACAGTTAAAAGATCTAAATGTACTAATTCAAACGGTTTGCTAGCAGGCGGTACTACTTGGAATTGCTGTTTGATCGGGTTACGGTCGTATTTACCTTGGCCACAGATTGTACACTCATTAATGAATTTAGTTATTTGATCTCTCATTTTTGGCCAATAGTACCTATGAGATAAGGCCAGATAACATTCAGTGATGCCGCGATGGTTCGTCTTGCCATCGTGGTATTTACTGATTATTTCCTGCTGTCGCAAATATTCACGGATGTTTTCTAATTCAATTTTTGTTAGCACAAGGTTCATTGCCGAATTTTTAAAGGTACGCTGTATTATAGGTATTATCTTGTACATAGCTTCAGATGGGTTAATTAGTAGGCCGGTTTTAATTTTAGGATGAACGTATTCTCTAATAGCGTTAATGACGTCTTCTTCCAGATTAGACTCCGATAACTGAATAGTAATGCGTGTATGAGTTTCAAAAGGTTTCGATACTACAACTTTGCCTTTTATATCGCCGACAACTGTAAATATAATTTGTTTAGTGAATTTATTCAGAGGGTCATCCGTAATCGGCACTTCCAAGATGGGGTCTTCAGCATCCGTGTGGACCGTAATGGTTCTAGAGTCATTGGCAGCTTCCGGAGCACTAATGGTTCTTGAATCATCTAAAGAGCACGGTTTCTCAGAAGGGTTTACTATAATTGAGCTGATTTCCTCGTTATTTAACTCGATTCGCGATAATGCATCCGCGTTGGTGTTACTTTTACCGGATTTGTAAATAACGGTGAAGTCGTACTCACTTAATTTTAACCGCCATCTTGTAAGCCTCGAATTTGGCTCCTTTAAGTTCATTACCCACTGCAATGGCTTGTGGTCGGTAATGATCTTAAATTTTCGACCAAACAGGTAGGGCCTAAAATATTTGGTGGCCCATACAATGGCTAGAAGCTCCTTTTCAATGGTGCTGTAATTTAATTCGCTAGAGTTAAGTGTTCTCGAGGCAAAGGCAATAGGCTTGTCCGAACCGATGTTACCTTGTGATAAGACGGCTCCAATTACGACATTGGACGCGTCTGTAGTCAATATAAATTCTCTTGAAAAATCGGGATATTGTAATATAGAATCGTTTGTTAAAAGGGCCTTGCAGCGTTCGAAACAATTTATGTAATTTTGATTGAGATCTATTTTAGAGCCTTTCTTCAAACATTGAGTTAGCGGTTTCGTGATTCGAGCGAAGTCTGGTATGAATTTCCTGTAGTATCCGAGAAGTCCAAGAAAACGTTTGATTTCTGTGGTGGTTTTAGGAAGAGGATATTGCTCTATAGCTTTAATCTTATTAGGATTAGGTTTCACGCCGTCCCTACATACGACATGACCTAAGAACTCAGTCTCTAACTTTAAAAACTCAGACTTATCCATCTGTATTTTAAAGTTAGATTCGCGCAATTTTAAGAAGACTTTTTCTAAATTTACCATCATTACCTAGTTTGAAGAATCGATTTCTGGATTCACCTCGGCTGGAGCACGTAGATTGCGATACCCGTGACGCGGCGCGATAGCCACTCGGGCGGCTTAGAGTTTACGGAAATCTTCTGGACAACCCGGACCGACCCGACGGGTATCCTACCGACTGCGCCAATTAAGCGTGGTCGCAACCGAAGTCTCAAAAAAAATCAATTTTTATTGGTACAATTTAATGAAGGTTACAATTTATTACTTAAAAATAGTTATAATTAAAGTTAGGTGACGCTCAACCGATGCGAGGTTGTAGAATGCTGTTTCCATGTCCGCGGAATCGCGGCGGTGGCGACGAACCTGAAGCTCGTTGCTGCGTCAGCTCCACGTGTGGTCAATGTTCAATATTCGTATTGTGTAATTAAGGGCGATGCTACATCATGGGTTTGCATAGAGGCGCCTTGCGTAATATGCTTGTCGGTGAAAATAATAATATTATTTTAAAAATAAAAAATAAAAAGGGGACTTCGAATATATTATATAATCTTTTTTGTATGTACTAATATGTTTTTCAACATTTCAGGTAAACAAAAACTGATGCTTCGAGAACGAATCATGTGCAGGAAGGCCGTGATAGCCGCTGTCTCCTATTGTAAACACTATACGATATTATAATGGGTCTTTCAACAAGGACCGGTCGATGTTAAAATTGAATAAAACTAGATGTGTGTGAGATGATATTAACGAATTTTTTTTTTATTTGAAAGGCCCATTAATGCCATTATGAATGGAATATAACATCGTTCAAATGTCCGCCGCGGCTTCGAATGGTGGCACGAATCCGAGATGTCCAATTTTCAATGACTCTGCTGCATTGATCCGGCTGAATCTGAACGATGGCCTGCGTTATGTTGGCTTGCAGAGCAACGGTCGATAGATAGATAGATAGATAGATAAAACTCTTTATTGCACACACACACAGAAAAGTAGAAACAAAACAACAAAAATTTTATATCGGGGTGGGCAAAGGCGGTCTTATCACTTAAAGCGATCTCTTCCAGACAACCTTTGAGGTATAGGACAACTGCAAGGAAAATACAAAGGTAGTGCACTAGTTTAAAGCAACAAAAAATAAAAATATATAATAATAAAAATATAAGTACCTATTGAAGTATACACATAAGTATATACCTAAGTATATATATATATATATGTATATATAACAAAAAATAATACTAATACATAAACATACTACATATACCTACATACGGAAAAGTTGTTGCAAACTAAGACTTAGTCAAGAGATGCGAATGAAGTTTATTCTTATAAGTGGCAAGTGACTTGGAGTGACGGATATCAGGCGGGAGGTTATTCCAAAGGCTTGTAGCCTTGACCGTGAAAGAAATCTCTGACTCTTAATCTTTGACTCTGAAATATTCCGAACGAGTCAAAGGATGTTTTAGCAGGTTGTCAACCCTAGACCTAAGCTCACGATCGTGATCCGTACCAAGGAATCGGAAAAGTTTCTTAAGGTAGGGAGGGGTGCGAGGGTCATACAGCACGTTAAATAAGAGCGTGAGAACATGCTCCTCACGACGTAATCTGATAGGAAGCCAACCAAGTTTGGTCCTGAAAACAGACACATGATCGAACTTGCGCAGGCCATATATGAACCTTATGCAAAGATTCTGCAGGCGCTGCAGTTTGTCCAGAAGATCCTCATTGAGGTCAATGGCAGAAACGTCAGCATAATCAAGAATAGGCAAGAGAAGCGACTGCGCAAGCTCGATCTTAGTCTTTACAGGAAGCAGATTCCTCCACCTCCGCAATGAACCGGCGGCAGCAAACACACGCCTACTGACCTCCGCGATATGAGGAGACCAAGAAAGAGAACAGTCGAAGAGGACACCGAGGTTTTTAACAACACTATTGTAAGGAAGAGGAACAGAATCAAGAAGAAGTGATGGAACACGGACGTGCTTTAGTCTGGCAATTTGCTTCGACCCGCCAATAATGATCGCCTGCGACTTGTGTGGATTGACCATAAGGCCATGGGTTCGACTCCATTCGTGTATAGTCGCAAGGTCTACATTAAGGCCTGCAATCATGTTGTCTACTTCCTCAACGGGAGCACGAGCATAGATCTGCAGGTCGTCAGCATACAGGTGAAACTGGCAAGAGAGGAGAGGGGTAAGGAAGTTGATGAAGATAGAGAAAAGGAGAGGGGATAGGACACCACCCTGAGGCACGCCAGCAGTGACGTCACGAGAAACTGATAGTTTGTCATCAACTCGGACACACTGCCTACGGTTGACGAGATAGCTGCGGAACCACTCAACCACAACGTCCGATCCAAGCACGACCTTCAGCATTGCCAAGAGTACATCAAAATCAACAGTGTTAAAGGCGTTACTAAAATCTAAAAGAATCAAAGCTGTGAGCTGTTGATTCGACATACCCTAACGCACATCATCAGCCACCTCAGTCAAGGCAGTCACAGTGCTATGCCCAGGGCGGAAACCAGATTGGAAAGGACTAAGTAACGTCGACTAGTAAGGTCGATTGTGGGTTATTGGCATAGACCTGTGACTTCAGAAAACCCCACAAGAAAAAGTCTAGCGGGGTCAAATCACACGATCTTGGTGGCCAATTCACGTCACCTCTGCGAGAGATAACGCTACCCTCAAACCGTTCACGCAGAATGTCCATTGTGTCGTTCGCTGTGTGGTACGTAGCGCCGTCTTGCTGGAACTGGAACGCAAATTTTGTTGCGAACAAATGCAAAAACACAAATGTTGAAAAAAAATTTTTCCACGTGCAGGATTTGAACCCGCACCCTTCTGACATACCGATGCCCAATTCAATCATAATATTATGATCAGATGTTAATGACGGTAGTTGTTGACATTGAATGGGCGCCTTTGGCTTTCAAAGTAAAAAGTAAAATAGTGTTGAATAATTTCGGCGGGCTGGTTAGAACCACGATAGCTCAATTGGAAAAGCACCTGACCCGGTATGTCAGAAGGGTGCGGGTTCAAATCCTGCTCGTGGAAAAAAAATTTTTCAACATTTGTGTTTTTGTAATTTGTTCGCAACAAAATTTGCGTAAAAAATTATATAAACATTCCAAAAGAAATTGTTAATCATTGATCTGTAGCGCTCGCCGTTGACGGTGATGGCCTCGCCAACGTCGTTTTCGAAGAAGCACGGACTAATGACGCCGCCAGACCAAAATCCGCACCAAACAGTAACTTTTTGTGGATGCATTTCCACCTGGTGAACCTCATGTGGGTTATGGTCATCCCATATACGGCAATTTTGCTTATTAACAAAACCATTAATCCAAAAATGTGCCTCGTCGCTGAAGATTATTTTTCGGCAAAATTGAAAATTGGACCTCTCGGATTCGTGCCACCATTCGAAGCCGCGGCGGACATTTGAACGATGTTATATTCCATTCATAATAGCATTAAACTAAAAAAAATTAACAATTGGGATTTGAAGCCCATGAGTGAGGTACTGTGAATGTCAGGTACCCCGTCCGCGCCGCTTAATGTATTCAAGTCCCGGCACATTCTGAGCACAGGGTTATGAAATGATACGTTATTGGTACAGGAAGGTATGGAAAACGGTCGGTGAAATCTAGCAGACCTATTTGGTATTTTAAATTGTATCTCTGACAATATACTTGTCGAGACGAGTCCATTTAAAACTTTGTACAAAAAAGTAAGATCGTACACTTTACGACGATTATCAAGACTGTGAAGTTTGAAGTACCGAAGGCGATCTTCATAATGAAGCAATTCACGCTTTAGGCCAAATCTATACGTCAGTATTAAGACAGCCCTAAAGTCTTGACGTTTCTTTTATTCACTTATCTATCACGCGCATCACCAAAGCAGGCCTATTGTTCGGCAATCGGCACTAATGAGTTTCGGGCCTCGCCGCGCCGCCCGACCGCTGCGCTGTGGTGCGCCTGCGCACGTACGCCAGTCGAGACCCTAACACGACGGGAAGCGCTTGCCTCTCATCAGCCCGCTTTAGGCTAAGCGTATGCTGAGACGCAGGTGACGCAGCACAGCGCAGTGCAGATTTTGCGGGGCAGGGCAGTTAGGGCAGACATTGGCCGCGAACGCATGCTGCGACGCAGGTAAGTGACAGTGAGTTGTCAGTTGTCAATGTCAGAGTCTGATAATATGAGTTGTTGCTTGGAAAACTGTAAGTGATTATCTGGAAAAACGTTCTACTAATGGATAATTTGTACTATCGAGAGAGTTCTGTTAATTGTTCTGTCATTATTACAAAATTATAATAAAATAGTAAAAAAACATTTGTCAACACGCACGCGTCGCGCAGAAATCTGTGCCGGCACTACAACGAGGCGCAGGGCAGGGCAGGCACATGTCTGCGTCGAACGTGCCTGCGCCGCAGCTTACGCAGCTCTCGGCACAACCATGTACTACAAAATCTGCGCTGCTCTGCGCTGCGCTGTGCTGCATCACCTGCGTCTCAGCATACGCTTAGCCTTATTGTCGTGACAACGTATAGCTTACGCCTAAACGCTTTCTGCTTTTGTTTGTTAGTTGTACTATCTTCCTTCTGCTTTCTAAACTGTGCTGTGTACCTTTGTTAACGCTATTCTCCTTCTATAAGTGAGTGTATTCCGTGTATTGTTTTATGGACAAAGATTATACCACCTTACCTTACGTAAGCCAGACTATTATTTGTGCATCAACGCCCAGTACCTACACATTACACCAAACATACTATTCTTAAGTCTAAATATGCTTACGCATAATGATATAAGTTTTATAGGCATAATAATTATACGCCGAATAAAGCTAAATTCTAATGCATAAAAGGCAAGTTTTGGAAATTATGTGTTTGCATTTAATAAAATACTTTTCCTTTTTACAAAATAAACGTGTCGGCGGCTTTTGGGTGCCCCAAGGGCCACCCCAGCCGCACCCTAACCTACTGTTACACTATGGTGCCCTAATACCTAGGTACTTTTGGTTTTTCAGATTCAAATAGCTATCAATAGCAACAAGCTATTGCTAAAAATTTAAATTTAAAATGAAGTAAGTACTTACCTACTTTTTTGTTAATAATTATAACATTATAACATTAAATTTTATATTATATTATGCATGGAAATCAGGAATAAATACGTTTAATTACCTAAAGCATGTATCCATTATGCCTTTTAATCTTTATGCCTAATAACTATTATATGCCTTATAACTTTATGCAAATTAAAATTAGGACAAAAAACATTAGCCTAAACTATATTTATGCTTACTGAAATAGTATGCCAAAAAACAATTATGTCAAAATATGATTATGACAAAAAATATATGTCTAACTCGTTATGCCAAATTAAATAAGAACAAAAAAAATTAGTCGAAAAAGGGTTCCCCGGAAGTACATAATATATTATTTTTACACTTCGGGGTGACTTCCCGATCCGATCCGAACACGTCGGAGAATCTAGTAGGGCACGGGGACACGCACTAGTGCGTGATGCTGTTCCCTCTACGGTGCCTCGTCTCACACGGCTTGTGAAAGTAAAGTTGAGTTTGTCGCCGCCCCTAAAAAACCCGGTGAATATGAAAACGTCCAGTGGCAATAGGTAACTAAACTCTCTCAAAAAAAGAACGGGCCTTAAACCACCACGCGGGCCCAGCGCGGATTGGTGGTTGTAAACGACTGCTAATACAGCCGATGATACAGTTTTGGTCACCCATCTGATGACCGGCCCTTGCGAAAGTTGCTAGACCTCAGCATTCGCAGACCAGGCGCGTTAACCAGTGTGCCATCGAGCTCCTCCTTCCATTTCGATTCCCTTTTCCTATTGGCTAAAGTGTATTTAACATAAAACTTTAAAAGAATATGCAGGGGTTTTACAAAAAAATAAGTCGGTTAGTTGTAAGAGAGAATTATGTCATATATTTTTATATATTACATCTCTTCAAGGTAGTATTGATCCAGGAAGTAATCGTCCAGGTACGGGTAATCTGTAAAACAAATTGACAATTATTATTTTTATATATTAAATATAACATTAATTAAAAACATTAAATAAAACATTAATTTATACTTAAGGCTGATTTTTCAATCGTCAGTTAAAATTTACTCATTGAATAGTTTTGACATAATGACAGATTCTCCTTAGAAAATATGTCACAATGACAATGTTATTCGTTGGATAAAACCATAACTGAGGATTGAAAAATCGAGTCGACTTTTGATTTATCCTGACGTTCCAAACCCTTACAGGGTCACCGTCTGTGTTTTGCTAGTGAGGACTTATAGTTGGCTTTCTGATTGTACTTTTTAGGTTGGGTTAGTTAGGGTAGTTGTGTTAGGTACAGTTTCTATGTAAATAAAAATATATATATAAAAACATATCTATTAGGAGTTCGTTTAAGCATGAAGTGTACAAAGTTATTAAGACAGCCATTTAGAATATATACCATAATTTTATGTAATGTAAATAAACTATCTATAAATTTATTAGTGTATTGATGTTAACTATATAGTAAATGATGTTATGAATATTATGCGTATGTCTAAAGTATTGGATTAGTATAATTATAAGTTAGATTATAGGTGGTAAGTGAAATATGGTTTTAAGTGACTTTGTTTTTAATAAATATATAAATTCTAAAGTCAATAGTGTAAAAAAATGTAGGAAAGGACAGACAGCAAGCGGCATTATAAAATGAGCCGACTTACGCAAATACTCGGACAATATTTTCAACTCGATGCACTCTCCCATGTGAACGATTTGCCATACTGCGATCAGAGAAGGAAAACGGTTTTTTTAAAGTAAAAAAAAAAAACACAAATGTTGAAAAAATTTCCACGAGCAAGCGAAAAAAGTAAGTAAGTAAATAGCCTATAACTGTCCCACTGCTGGGCAAAGGCCTCCATCATTGAAATCAAGTCATCACTACAATTGATAGGTATAGGCTTAATCACCACGCTTGCCAAATGCGGGTTGGTGATCACAAACCCGGGCTATGTATCGAAAATCCGAAACACACTTTGGCCGACCTGGGAATTGAACCCGGGACCTTCGGGTATTGGGCCGAGCGCTATGCCACTCGGCCACCAAAGCGTTTTTTAAAGTTAATTTAAAATTTCAAAATCTTTTATTCACTACCATTCTTTCAGCTTTGAAAATGGTTACATATCCGTAATGGAGGTTATTAAAATATCTTAAATTTTGGTAAATCCTCGTACCATGATTTTTAATATTGATATGGTCACTATATAATTTAAAATTTTGTAATTTTTTTTTTCTGTTTATGATTATGTTTTATAGTGTTGCAATAAAAGTATTATCTATCTATCTACCTATATATGATGTTGTTAGGTTAGCTAATTGCGTAATAACTTAAGACAGAAGGTACCTAAGGTAAGGATTGAATAAATTACTTAACTGACTTGGTATTATATGGATCTCACAACTTTTTACGGTAGAAGAACTGAGTAGCGAGACTTGTTTTTTTTACAAGTTTGTTTTTGATGGTATTTTATTTCTTTTCGTAGATTGTCCTACTTTTTTTCCTTTCCGGTACCATCTACTTATAATGGTTCGGATTTGTATGGTCATCTTTTTTATGTAGAGGTTTTATTAATGCTATTTTGAGTTGGTCCGGGAATTGGCCATCCAGGAAACTTTGGTTTATTAGAAAAGTAAGAGGTTCTATAAACTCTTCAGCACACTGTTTTAGAAGAATAGGTGGTATGTCATCAATGCCACTACTGTGTTTATTTTTAATTTGTTTAATAATTGTATGTATTTCCTTTTGATCTACAGGACTAAAGTACATGGAGCTGATTGGTGAATTTTTGACCGTGTGTGTAGTGTTGTTGCTACTTTTATTTTTTTATTTATTTATATTTTGTTGGTTTTTCTCTCTCCAATTGAGGCAAAATGATGTTTAAATATGTTAGATATCGTTTTTGACATTTAACTAGTTTATTATTATTTGTTAACTGTATATTTTTATGATTAATTCGTTTTATTTTTCCTGTTTTTATATTAATTATTTTCCACATTGTCTTTATTTTATTGTCTGATTTATTTATTTGCTTAATGTATTGTAATCGTTTAGATATCTTGACACTACGTTTTAGAGTTTTACTATATGATTTGTAATAGTTACCAATGACACTGCTTTTTGATTCATTTAATATTATTTTTAGAGCTCTAGAGAGCAAGCATAAAGCTTGCATGATTTTTTTAAACCTGCTGTAAGGCCACCTTTGTTAATGTTTTGCTTAATTTTTAATTTTATTATATGGAATGAAAAATTTAAACAAACACATACCGTGTTTGTTTAAATTTTCCATTATTACTTTTAAAAATGAACAATAATTTTCATTGATATTTGCATTTTTGTTTATTAAGGAGCTCCTAAAATGGAGCTCCTTAATAAACAAAAATGCATTATTATGCATATTACTTATAAAGTTTTTGAAACAAGAAATATTTTTTGTTTTAAATAATCTTTTATGTATGTAATAACTTTTATTAAATAGTTCCTTTGAATACAGTTTTATGGTCTGATAGCCCATGATCTTGGACATATGACTTTTGTATTAAAGCTGGATAGTTTGTAAAGACTAAGTCAATACATGTAGCTGTTGTTTTGGTTACTCTTGTGGCTTCTTGAATTAATTGTTTTAAGTTGTAAGAGCGCATTAAATTTAATAGCTCTAGCGATTAATTTTTTTAATTAAGTATTTATTTTTATCTTTCTGTTTTAATTCGTTTAACAATTTCATAATTTGCTCATAGAATATATGAGTTTGGCGATCCGCTCCGTGTACACATATTATTATCATATTTAATTTTGGTATTTCTATGGCACAAAACTCTATTACAAATTCTACAGAAAAGTTTAGTTGATTTTGTTGCAATTAATTGATACGAATATTTTATAAGTATTTTTCTATGTCCGTTTACGATTCGTGATTTCATTTTAAAGCGATTTTTGAAGGAGATTTAGCCGTTTGAGAACCTCAGATTTTTCAGTTAGATCTAGCAATGGCTGAAAATTACGAATTTAAACGATCGGCGATCGAAAAACGATTTGTTGTTGAAGTGGATTAAGACGATTTAGTTCAGCGACTCTTCTATACTACTTTCACTGCTAGAATAGGCCTCTCCAAGTTCACGCCACCAATCAGATCTCGCCAGCCACTTTGCGAAAATCCTACTTTAAGGAAGTCCATGGCATACAATAATGCATTTGCTAAAGACTTGTGTTCAGTACGCAGCCGGTCGAGTGAAGGAAAGTAACCACGTCGTTGTCCTAACCTCATCAACCACGCCGGGACGCACTTATGTCCGAGATTCGCTTGGGATGGCACATTAGATGATGCCTAATATCGTTAAAAATCACTTACAGCAAGTGTCCCATCAGCAGCTTCATAACAGCGGCAGTGGGAGGAGCGCTCCCCCTATATTGATCACGCCGGACAAAGCCCAGCTTTGGGCCTGGTCTTCTTTAGTTTTAGGAACACTCGCACCAAACTATCACCACTAGATACACTAGGTACACAGGGGACCCTACTTGAGCCGCCAAAACCACCTGATCTTGTAATTATATCCAAAAAACACGTAATAAGAACGGGAGCACACAACCGTCGCGCACACTGTCATCGACCAATCACCCCGATCGCTCAAGACGGACTCCTTTTGCGCCCGCGCGCCTTTGGTTTATAACAGCTTGTATTTTTTAAATATCTTGTGAACGAGCACTTGACCTTCATATCACCTGATGTAAGTGATGACAAGGCCGAAGGTGGAAGCGCACTTCACCCGGATTCCTCAACCACTGAGGCACTGGCTATCTTATCTCTCGCTGCCGGAACACAACAATGCTACAATAAAATTATTGATGTTATGGCGAAATGTTTAAAAGGCCCGCCTGGCTAGCTACCACCATAGCTAGCCCGGCGGACCTTCCAAACCGAGTACACATACATGTACCACCCACTGGGAATCGAACACGGGGCCTTTGGGTCTAAACCGGCTACTAATTTGAATGACCCAATACCTTCGTATCGTTCCATGCAGTTAACGAAGTCCATCATGCAGTAGTTCTTGAACGTGGAGTACATATAGAACAAGGTACGCCCGCAAATTTCGCCAGTGCTAAAATTTAAACAAAAATTTTGTTCTTATATTTTGTAAATCTAATTTTTATCCTTAACTTAGCATTACACATAAATTTAACCTTTAAAACCTTTTAAACAGGTAAAATTTTAGAGTATACTACAAAATAAAAAAAGTCACAATTGCAGACAATTGAGGAAGAGGAGATTAAGTTACGAAATCATTACAGGGAAAATTAAAAATCTTGTTTCGATAATTGAGAATTAATTAAGAAGGAAACTCCTTTTTTTGCTTTAATTTTCAATTATTTGGTCCCAATTATTTTATTTGTCTGCCTAACTAAGCAGACAAATTAAATAATTGTAAAATGTATATTGTGTAATTCATCATCATCATCATCTCAGCCAGAAGACGTCCACTGCTGGACAAAATGCCTCCCCCAAATAATCATGGAAGGTATTTGCCGTAATCGCCACGCTTGGCAGGAGGGTTGGCGATCGCAGTAGGTTGAGGGTAACCTCAGAGAGATGCTGCTGCCCATCCTCTGGAATGGTCCCTTAGTCAGCTTTTACGACACCCACGGGAAGAGATGGGGTGGTGCAATTCTTTATCCCCGGCACCACACAGGGAATTGTGTAATTGGGACCAAATAATTGCTAACTTAAGTACCACATAAAGTTGAGTCTAAAACTATGTAAACAGTGATATTAAACTAAGCAATATTAGTCAGATACGTATAATACATACAGGTACACAATATAGTTTTTAAAAATTGAATTTTAATTGAAATGAATAATGTTGTGGCAGCAGCCACATCTATGTTTAATTAGGTCGCTACCTTATTTGTAATCTAAAATTATATTCTAATAATTTTATATGACAGTCAATAAATCCCTGTGTGGTGCCGGGGATAAAGAATTGCACCACCCCATCTCAACCCGTGGGTGTCGTAAAAGGCGACTAAGGGACCATTCCAGAGGATGGGCAGCAGCATCTCTCTGAGGTTACTTTCAACCTACTGCGATCGCCAACCCGCCTGCCAAGCGTGGCGATTATGGCAAATACCCCCCATCTTGGGGGAGGCCTTTGTCCAGCAGTGGACGTCTTTTGGCTGAGATGATGATGATGATGAGTCAATAAATAAGAGTCTTATGAAACGGTCGTTCAATGATTATTTAATATTCCCAGCGTCCCAACAATGGTGACCCCGACGTGATCTGATTTTCTTTTCGAAAAAGTTAAGTGATGCTCAACAACGTTATAGCACATACGATCGAAAGCGTTTAGCAATTTATATGGCTATAAAACATTTCTGGCATTTAATAGAAGGAAGACCGCTCACTATTTATACAGATCACAAGCCTTTAGTACACGCCTTAATGAAAAGTTCGGTCGGTAAAAACGATACGCCTAGACGCATAAGACAATTAGACTTCATCATGCAATTTTGCTCGACGATATCGCACATAAGCGGGAAAGATAACGTTGTAGCGGACTCACTCTCTAGAATTGCATCTATTGATATGCCGTCGCCCATCGATTATGAAAAATTAGCAAAAGCTCAAGAAAATGACCAAGAACTCAAGAGTCTGACGCATACCGCTAACCTATTAACCTTTAAACACTTAATCATACCTAATTGCGTCATACCAATTTACTGTGAAGTGTCGAGAGATAGAGCCCGACCATATTTGCCGCAACAATTTCGCTTGTTAGCTTACAAAGCCATACACGAAGTTAGCCATCCGAGCACAAGAACAACACGAAAGATGATATCTAACAGATATATATGGAAAGGTATGAACAAAGATGTTACCGAGTGGGCAAAATCATGCACGAGTTGCCAAGCATGCAAAGTTCATCGACACACGATTTCGCCATTCCAGAATTTTATTCACAGTAATCGATTCGAACATCTTCATATGGACATAGTGGGACCTTCGACGTATTGTGATGGTTACCGCTACATAGTTACTTTGGTGGACAGATCCACAGGTTGGCCGGAAGCGTTTCCTGTGAAAGACATAACTTCGGACACAATAAGCGAAATTATTTATAATGGATGGATCACACGATTTGGGTGTCCTCTACGGCTGACGACAGACCAAGGTCGTCAATTTGAGTCCAACTTGTTTAGTCATTTAGCCAGGAAAATGGGAATTTCAAAAATAGGCATAACAGGTTACCATCCTCAAGCTAAATGGATGTTGAGCGATGGCACCGTTCCCTTAAAACGTCTTTGATGTGCAGTGGCAAAACTAACCAGTGGGTAACAGAATTATCAACTATTCTTCTAGGATTACGAACAAGTATAAGAAATGACACCCAATTAAGCGCAGTCGAGTTGGTTTATGGCGAAGTTATAAGACTGCCGGGTGATTTCTTCCAGCCGACAACGCAAGAAATTTCCGACAGTGATGTATTCTTACAAAATCTAAGAAGAAAAATATCTGATTTATCAGCTGTACCGAAAAGAAGTTTACGTCAAGAAAAAATATTTGTGCATCCGGCATTAAAAGATTGTCATGTGTTCGTAAGATGCGATGCAGTCACAAAGGCCTTAACGCCACCATACACTGGGCCGTTTAAGGTTATTGACCGAACAGAAAAATATTATAAGATTCAACAAGGAGAGTCAGTGAAAATCATTAGTATAGACAGATTAAAACCCGCTTACTTGCTCTGCAACGGAGAACACTCGTCAAATAAGGCATCGTCACCGATAGTTTCTGCTGAACCTATTAAGGAGCATGTTATTGTAAACAATGCACCGAAAGTGACTAGATCGGGACGAATAATCAAACCAACTGTGCGCTTTGTTGTGACTAAACACGAAATAACACTCTATTTTTAATTGAAACTTTTGTTAATCATGGGAAAACATCAAAGTAAAATTACTGAAGAAAAGGTGATCATTGCCCAAAACGGCGCCGGAAACAGCGCCGCCACAGTTTCGGCAGCGGATATCTCATCCGAAAGAGAGAGATTGGAACTGTACCTACTTTTTATCGCCGGTTTCATCATATTTTTCCTCGCTTAAATCGCATGGTGTTTCCATGCGATATAAACGAGGAAAAATATGATTTATGAGAAACTATGGTATTTATATAAGACGACAACTCATTGAGCTACCTGAGATAGCTCCAGCACCAAGGAGAGTTGAGCCTGGCACTAACAGCCGCTCCACTCAACAAGTGATAATGTGATAGTGCCATGGTCAATTTTTGTGAAAGTGTTTAGTGATTAAAAACGTTATAAAAGCTCTTGCAACAATGTAATCTACATTCTAAAATTTATTCGCTTTTGAATATTGTTAGTCCGTAAGTATGTTCTTTATATATTGGTGTTTACAAGGTATTTACTTTTTTAACCGTAACATATGTATAAAAAAAAAGCTAAACCTTTGATAGCAACTGTTAGTTATATTGATTTACTGTTATATTTAGTTGGATGTTTTGTCAAATTGAATGGTTCATTATAAGCAAAAGCAAATTCAAATAGGATTTAATGATATACCTATAAATAAGTAACTTGTAATAAAACACATTTTATGATAAACTTGTTTACGTTTGTTTTTGATTTTTTGTAAAGGGGGAAGTAAAAGTGATGTTCCTGTGTTTTGAATGTGTAGGTGTAGTTATACCAAATAAAGATCTATCTATTCTACAGCAGCCACATCTATTTATTTATTTATTTAAGGACAGCTAGCAAGAACATACACCAAAACAATGCATTGATACACTTCAAAATTACAAGCTATAGTGTTGTCTTATTTATAAGCTGCCACGACATGTATTACTATGCAACCAGAATCCAATTAACTAAGTTCAGAGTGAAACAAATTCAACAGGATTAAAAATCTTAATTCACAAAATATAAGTTTACAGGCATTAAAAATGCTAATAACAGGCACAGAGTGAACCAACTAATATACTTATTAACTTGTACATAGTGAAATAATTTAACAAGTATTAACGAAATTAATAGAAGGTTAGTTAACAAGCAACTGAAACTAAGGTTATCAAGTACGGAGCAAAACAAATCTTGACAAGTTCAAAGTGAAACAAATTCAACAAGATTATAAATCTAAATTCACAAAATATAAGTTTACAGGCTTTAAAAATGCTAATAACAGGCACAGAGTGAACCAACTAATATACTTATCAACCTGTACAAAGTAAAATAATTTAACAAATATCAACGAAATTAATAGAAAGTTAGTTAACAAGGATCTCCACAACGACCGGTTTTGTGCTGCTCGCATTCAGCGGCTTCCCGCAACCTTCACCAGATCGTCGGTCCACCTTGTTAACAAGCAACTAAAAACTAAATTTATCAAGTACGGAGCAAAACAAATCTTGACAAGTTCAGAGTGAAACAAATTCAACAAGGTTATAAATCTAAATTCACAAAACATAAGTTTAAAAGCTTTAAAAATGTTAATAACAGGCACAGAGTGAACCAACTAATATAATAACTTGTACAGACAGAGTCAATTAATTTAATTTAATAAGTACCTATTAACTAAATTCATAGAAAGCTAACAAGCAACTAAAACAAAAGTTATCAAGTACGGAGCAAAACAAATCTTGATAAATAAACTATACCAGTAGGTATTAAACGAAGTTAACAGCAGGTTTGTTTACAAGCAATTAAAAAAATAATTAACAAGTACAAAAGTATTAAAGTGAGATAAAAAAAACTAAACCTATTCTAATCGTCATAGACAGTAGGCAAGTTACACAACAATGCTTATAAATGCACATAAACAATTGTAATATATTTAAGAGCTTGAGCTTAACCTATATATATAAATATAAACTAGGTAACTAAGGCTAAGACAACTATTTCCGGTTTAAGTTTTCAATCTATGTTTAATTAGGTCGCTTCCTTTTGTAATCTAAAATTATATTCTAATAATTTTATATGACAGTCAATAAATGAGAGTCTTATGGAACGGTCGTTCAATGATTATTAATATTCCTTAAGTCCGCTAGCGTCCCAACAATGTTAATCGAAAATACCTTTACTTATATATTTTATGTAACAACAATTGAGACAAATCGATTTTAAAATAAATATTGTTTTTCAATAAAGACTTCCAAGTAAACTTGAATTATTATTCTATTATATATGATTAAACGAACTTGTTAAGTGAAGTTCGATCAATATTATAATTGAGTCGCTTCATTTGAAGATATAACTTTTACAACGTAGTCCCTTTTCCTACCAGGCAACACTCGCACGCTTTAGAGGGTATACAATTATTTTTTTTGTTACTTCCTACTCGGTCTCAACGCAAAACTTTTTCAGTTTATCGTATTATCGTCAGGGATGGGTGGGCGGGAACTTTATATCTTCGAATGAAGCGACTCATATAATATTGATCGAACTTCACTTAACAAGTGCGTTTAATCATATATTATATTTCGTCGCTTCATTCTTCAGATATAACATTTACAACGTAGATGTTTAGAGATAAGTTTTGATTTGTATTATACAGGGTGTTCGGCAGATCGTTGAACATACGAAAATGGGGGGTAGGTGGGGTCATCTCCTAACAATTCAGGCATTAAAAAAATCCTGGTCGTAAAAATCTTTTTATATGGTTTTTGATTTGATTTTTTTAAATTTCGCAACTGTCGTACCTCTAAACCCCTATAACTTTTTCGTTTTATAGCTAGGCCCAATTTTTTTATCTTTATTAGAATCTTAGGGGATGGTAGGTCCTAAAAAATGGTATTTGTTACAGATTATTGCTAAAAACAAAGTTGTGGTCTCCCAAACCTAAAAAAAAGTTGAAATAAAATTTTACACTTAACTTTGAGTTGCATTTAAAAAAAAAGTAAAGGTGATGGAAGGCTTCAGATTTTTTTTAAACATCTCTAAAGTGTAGGCTTTCTAATGGTATGTTATTTGTTTCGATATCATTTTTGTAATCGGAGTTATTAATTTTTTTTAAAGTAATTGGACGATTTCGATGAAATTCTACTTATGCGGAAAGTTACATGTTTTGTAAAATTTTCTAATGCAAAAGTAAAAATAAAGAAACAAACATTTCAAAACTGGTATTTTGTATTAAAAGAATAAAATGACAAAACATTAATTATTTTTATGAAATTTTAATTAAAATTTTGCTCATATTGCCGTCTCTCATTTATGATGCAAGATCTCCATCGATTGAAAAGAAAAGTGAAAGAGAGAAAAGATGCGATATGAGCGTGCTAGAGCGAAACACTATAGCTAAATTATTACCTGCTTAAGCATTCCACAGAGAGTAAGCAAGAAAAAAGATAGCTATTTTAACTGAGCAAGAATAAAAAAAATGAACGAGCCTTACTATAACATTTGACATCTCACCATAGTAATAAGCATTTTTAACATTATAATCTGAAAATTATCAATGATCTGCACTTTATTGAGACATATCATCAGTAAATATTTGTTAATATAGTATATAAGTCTATTACACTAAATACACACAAAATAGTTGAAATCAAAATAGAATACTTTGATTGACTTTGACTTTGACTATTTGACTTTGACTTTGACTTTGAATATAGAATTTTACAATGACGTACATATTATTTTGAATCTTATAGAGAATGCATTAAATCTCATTAGAAGACATTTGACATATCAAAATGATAACATCCTGCCGCTCAATTTATGAACTAAGTAAAGAACATGTGAACAGTTTCGAGAAAATAGATCGTAATGTCAGCACCTCAAATATCACAATCACAAATACAGTAAGTTGTACTTAATGCGTTCATAAATTGTGCGGCAGTATCACACTGTTACGAAATCACTGCCACTAATTATTGTACCTATATAAATAAGACGAGCCGATCGTACTGTAACCACAGTATGATGTTACACATAAAAAAAAACCTACCTGCTCTGTGTAACCATCCTAAAAGTAAGTTGTTACATTATTTTCATAATTGCATTGATTTTCGCAACCAATATCACTTTCCGCATATTAAGTCGAATTTCATCGAAATGGCCCAATTACTTTAAAAAAGTTAGTAACTCCGGTTACGAAAATGATATCGAAACAAATGACATACCATTAGAGAGCCTACACTTTAAGAGATATTTAAAAAAAACCTGAAGCCTTCCATCACCTTTACTTTTTTTTAAATGCAACGCAAAGTTGAGCGTTAAATTTTATTTCAACTTTTTTTAGGTTTGGGAGACCACAACTTTGTTTTTAGCAATAACCTGTAACAAATACCAATTTTTTAAGGACCTACCATCTCCTAAGATTCTAATAAAGATAAAAAAATTGGGCCTAGCTATAGAAACGAAAAAGTTATAGGGGTTTAGAGGTACGACAGTGGCGAAATTTCAAAAAATTAAATAAAAAATCCTATAAAAAGATTTTTATGACCAGGATTTTTTTTAAATGCTTGAATGGTTAGGAGATGACCCCACCTACTCCCCATTTTCATATGTTCAATGATCTGCCAAACACCCTGTATAAATAATAAATATGCATTCTTTACAAATCATGTTTATTGCAGTACATAATTTTACATCACTGAATTATACAAAAAGGAAAAACTAAATAAAATAAAGAACATCAAGAAAACTTCTTCTTTTGATTTTTGTTATCTAAGTACCTATTAAATAACAAATAATAATAATTTATTCACGGAAAAAGACTGATCGTGGGAAATTATCCTCAACGGCAATTGGGCGATTATAAAATTTCGCAAAAATTTGTGAGGTATTTGTCCAGCCCGCCCGCTTCCTAATATTATCTATCGAGACTGTCGCCAAACTGACCGTAGAAGTTGCGGCGTGCCGCGTGCTATGTGCGCTGAACTCCGCAACATCTACTCCGCTGACGGCAAGCACGTCCTTGATCCAACGACTGATTGACTGCGAACTGGCACATTTGTATGGTCATCGAAAAGTCAAAAATAATTTAGACATAGATTCTGATCTGTATGAATTAGTTACAAAAAAGGTAATCTTCTAAGGTCGTGGTTGGACAAATACTGATTTGATTTTTAAAATAAGGAAGAATCAATATTGGGAGATTCCGACCCGGAGCGGATGTTTTAATAATGTCCGTAATCACTATTTCAGCGCCATTGTTACCTATAGATATATTAGATGTTTTTATAAGCGAGAGGGTTTGCACCCTATGTGCTGTATACAGAGCAAGTAAAATTGCTAATTTTTTAGTAATTTTTTCGATAGAGTGTTCTCTATTTGGAAACCATTCTGAAACAGTATTGAGAACTATCTGGGGGTCCCATTTGGGAATACTGGGTCTAACTTTAAATGCCCTTTTAAGTAATCTTTTTATGCTATCGTCTGATCCTAAGTTATTTCCGAGGAGTAACGAGAGGGCAGAACGATGAGAATTAAGAGAACCGTAGGATGCTCCCTTATAGAACTATTCGGTAAGAAATGATATTATATGCGAAATGGAGGTGTTAAACATTTCAACGTTATTATTTTTGCAAAATGACCACCAAAGTTTTAATGTTACATCATACTGCTTGATGGTATTTTGTGCTAGTGAAGCTAACATTAGGTCGAGGGCGCTGGAAGGTATACCACGTTGGCTGAACGCGAGCCGGAGAGCACTGCGGCACCCAGGGTAAGTTTCTTGTAAAGAGGGTGAAACGCTCTGAAATAGGAGTGCAAGAGATATTTGTTAGGATTCAGAATTAATATTTCTGATGTTATCATGCTTTGTAACTCTAGGTACCAGGGCTGTGAAGGCCAAACAGGAAAAACTACAATTCCTACAGCCTTGTCATTTCTAATTTTTTGTAAGCATTTTAAAATTAATGAAAATGGGGGAAATGCGTAAAAAAACATCCCAGACGCCTCCATAGTAAATGCGTCTATCGTCATGGCATCAGGATCTCGTTGCCTTGATACGTACCGTACACATTTGGCGTTAGTTTAAAGATCAGATCAACCTCTGGATGTCCAAATTTATGAGTTATCAATTTGAAGGCGTAATCACTTAACTCCCATTCTATGTCAGGATTTATTTTCCTTGACTCTTGATCTGCCTCAACATTCTCCTTTGTATTAATATAGGATGCAAAAAGTCAGATCTTTCGCTTCTCACACCACTGCCAAATGTGCCTTGACAAAGTATTTAGGTGTGGAAATTGGATTCCACCCATCCTATTAATGTAACTTATTGCCGTTGTATTATCGATATGCAATAATATTGCACAGTTGTAAGAGTCGCGAGCAAAGCATTTTAGTGCGAAAAATACTGCTAGCAGTTCTAGATGATTGATGTGATAATCTAGTTCATCTTTTGTCCAATACCCACTTGCTCTTGTCTCATTACAATAAGAGACCCAACCGGTTCTTGAGGTATCTGTAAAAATTTCTAAAGAAAATTCTGGAACTGTTAAGCAAGTAAAAGAGAAAGAAAAAAAGAAACAATTGTGATTCTGTAAGAAAATAGTCATTATATTTTAGCAAATCAGTATCATAGTTACATTTTGCTTACGCTTTAAACTAATAGGAACTCCAAAAACTTATAAGTACGAACAACTCACTTATGTTTTGAACATAATAATTAAGTATTTATAAAATCTTCATAAAAATCAACATTTTACTTATTAAAAAATATCAGCCTTCTTGTTCTTAAAAAAATATAAAAAAACATCAATGTAGCTTAATCTATACCAGCTGTCAGTTGTTTTTTGGTAACTGCTTTATTTACTTATTGTGAAAATTATAAAAGCAATTTCTTTTGGCAACTAAACACAACCTTTGCTTGCATTTGAAACAATGTATGTTCGTTTTATTGTTCTTACAGAACTTGCAACGTCCATATGTTGTATATTCAGGCCAGTGGTTGTAGCCATCATATCGCACAGAAACCGGTTGCCTCGGTGCGCTTGGGTTTTGGATCAGCGCTTTTCGTCGTCGATCGTCCCTTTTGCCTCAATTCAATTGCCAACCTCTGTCTAAACTTTTTCAGGATTATGTTTTTTTAGGCTCTTCATGTTGCATTTTCTCCTGTAAAGTAGCCAAGTATTGTTAACCGCTACATCTAACATTTGCCTAAAGATGTTCATGTACCAACGACGGCTCTTGAAAGATGTTCTGTACAGAGCTATCAACATGTCGCACAAGTCTACGCCTCCCATATGTTTATTGTAATGTCGAACTAACTGCGGACACGTGACACCAAGTTTCTTTTTCTGTTCTTTGCTCTATCTCTTGATTTCATGAACTGGGTAAGCATCTGCATAAGAACAGGCCAAAGTTACGACTTTATTGTCGTACCATTTGACAATGGCAATCTTTTTGTCGTTGTCTACAACTTGACTAAATGAACCTCTGCTTCTTTTCTTCAGTTCTTTGTCACTTAACAGTCCCTTGCAACCTTTGAGTCTGTTTTGCTTTATGGTTCCGAGATGTCCCTCATGTTCACGTAGATACCAGATCAAGTCAAGCGTTGTGAAATAGTTATCGCAATAAACAGCACATCCTGGAGTCTGAATTGTCTTGCAAAGGGCTAATACCATTTTAGCACCCAGTGTCATCTGCTCTTCTTCCTCGCTAAAATCAATATAACGGAAAGTGTCATCGCCGCCGTACAACAAAAAATCATAGACGATCCCAGGCGCACCAGCGGCAGCGCGTACTATATTCTTGAATCCCCATTTGGTAGGTTTCATTGGGTTATACTGTCTCCGGTTTTCTGCTTTAGTTCCCTTATACGGTATAGTCATTTCATCTATGCTATACTTTGTTTCTTCTTCCGTTGCCAGGCAGTTCCTCCTAATTTTTTCAGCAAATGGTCGTATTTTATAGTATCTGTCCTCATCCCAATAGGCATTGTCCACAAAGTGTATATTGCGTCGAATCTGCTCGAATTGTTTCAGTGGCATAACGTTAGCCACTTGGGCATATCTGAATTCTGTAGACCAAGACGTATAAGAAGAATCATGAGAAAGTCTTTCAACTCGTCGATGGTCAATTGTATACATTTGTCAGTTCTTTGGGTTGAGTATAAGTTTGTGTTATCGACGATATCGACGAAAATATCTGGGGAGAAGATCCGGTAGAAAAAATTCGACGGAGAGTCGGTATCCGGTAAATCAAACACGAAGTCGTTTGATGAAATGTCAGCCTTGTGTCTTAATTATCCTTTCTTCCATTTGTAACTCACAATGAGCGTTTTCTTGGTCTTTTTAGCTTTAGGCTGAGGTTGTACCGGTAGGTTTCTTTTACGCCTGGTTGTTCTAGATGTTGATGGACTAGCCATAGATGAAACATTTGACGACAGAATCGACAATAATGAAGCCAAACTTGGTAAAGCATTATAATTTACTTCACCAGTTGGTAGTTACACGTTGTTAATAATAGGAGTCAACGGAGGTCACTCATGGATCAAGTTGTCTTTGGCTTCTAACGCAGGGTTGTTCTCGCTGCCACTGATGCTAGGACGGTCCTTTGTTTGAAGATATTCGTTTACTGTCTCCATGAAAGTATCACTATCAACGTAAGTCTCATCACTGTCAATTAAAACATTGTCTTGTGTATCATTTTCAGAGCTGTCTAATATATTCATGTTATGTATGTATGAGTCGATGGAAGGGCAGGGTGAGGACGACAACTCCTCAGTTCTATAAACAGCTATTTCCTCTTCATTTTTAGGTTCAGAACCACTATCTATATCCGAATTAGCATTTTCAGGTGGCACCAATGCTACCAAATGATGTCCTCTCGACTTGAAGCTCTGAAAAAACGATAAATAGTAAACTATAAAACATTTTATTTGCGGATCCCTAAAAATATTATTACAAGAAATATCGAAAGTTAATATTCTATTAAGACGGCAACGGGAAGAATACTAGACATACGATTTTGTATTTAGTTTTCTACTACATCGACAAGGGGAAGAATACTGGACATAGTATTTAGTTTTTACTTTACTAGTTATTTGACGACGAGAAGTATACTGGACATACAAGTTGTGAGCGTCGTAAAAACTAAACAAAACTCAGTAAGACAATCAGAACAACATAAGTAGCTCACCGGGTATGTTATCTTTAGTTTTAAATAATATTGCTAGCAAATAAGCCGTAACATAATAAATAAAATGCAACTTACCGAAAGCACACGCAGCGCGTCCTTCCTTCCCGCCATCTCGCTGGTGACTGCTCGCGTCTCGTCGATGCACACGCGTTGCTGATTTTTCACAACGTAGTCTGATAGTTCACGGTGCAATTATAACATCTAAAGCTAAGATATATGGTGAATTATTTTATGCAGATTTTTTTTTCATCAACGAGAAGAATACTGTACGGCGTCGAATTAAGGGTATATTTATTTATTTATTTATTTATCTTTGGCACAGTTACAAGATACAAATCATACAATACAAAAAATACAACAATACAATTACATAAACGTATAAATTTGTACCTCTTTTACAACTGCGCGCAACATCCAAATAAAATATTACATATAAAAACGGCTAAATAAAAAAAAATACCAAAAAATAAACGTACTTAATTATAAAAATATGTAGATAGCTATTAAATCAAATGTCCTCTTCACTACATCCTACTTTTAATTGTCTTAACAAACATATTGAGACTCTGATGGAATATGTCTAGCTCTTTGCTTACTTTATAATATTGCCTGCAAAAGCGCGCGAGAGGGCTGTGATGTGATACATTATTTTTAGCAGAAGGTAGAAAAAAAAGATGCTGCCTTCGGTCAGACCTATTATTAACTTTCAGCGAAACATGGCTTAAGATATCAGTGTCCACTTTTGAATTGACGATTTTGTATAACATGAGAAGGTCACTGATATGACGTCTTTCGCAGAGGGAACCCAAATTAAATCGGTTAAGCCTATCCGTATAATTAAATAATTATTTTCTTAATCGCAGTTTTGAAGCAAGACAACGAACAAAACGTTTTTGTTTCGACTCTAACCTGTTAATATGATTTTTATAAAGAGGCGACCATACGACGCTGCAGTATTCGGGCGAACTTCTTACCAAACTTGTATAAAGAAGAACAATACTACGACTTTGCTTAAAGGGCTTTGTTACCCGATGGAGGAAACCCATAGTTCGCTTTGCCTTTAAAACTATTGTGTCGTAATGTACTCTAAAGAAAAGCTTTGAGTCAAACCAAACACCCAGATCACGCACCACATCCACGCGCTCCAAATAAACTCCTTGTATCACATACGACGACTGCAAGTAATGTTTATTTTTTGTGAACGTGATAAACTGACATTTCTCCACGTTAAGCGACATATTGTTTTCCGTACACCAATGAGCCAAGGTATCAATATCTGACTGTAGTGCGACGCAATCATCTGCAGAATATATTCTACGATAAATTTTAATGTCATCTGCATAGGCCAGGCAGTCACACTTGAGCAGACTCAGAAGGTCGTTTATAAACATTAGGAAGAGTAAAGGACCCAGGTTTGACCCCTGTGGAACGCCAGAATCTGCCACAAACGGAGCCGATTCAAAGCCACAAACTGTAATAAGTTGAGTGCGATTTTGTAGATACGAATGTATCCACCGTAGAAGCGAGCCGTGAATGCCCAAGCGGTCAGCTTTAACACAAAGAATTCCATGATCGACGCGATCAAATGCTTTGGCAAAGTCAGTGTAAATCGAATCTACCTGTCCCGTTTCATTAAATACAGAGCTCAAATAGTGCATGTGACCAAGAAGATTAGTAGAGGTAGATCGAGATTTTACAAAACCATGCTGGTGGGGACTGATAACGGTTTTCACATGTGAGTAAATGTGATCATATACCAGACCTTCAAAAATCTTAGCAAAGCAATTAAGTATACTTATAGGTCTATAATTAGAAACATACTTATTATCTCCAGCCTTGTGTATGGGCACAATCTTAGCAAACTTCCACAAATCTGGAAAACATCCACTACTCAAAGACTTGTTAAAAAGAATACCCAGAGGCCGTATTAAAGCAGTAGCACAATGATTAACAAAAATAGGCGGAATTCCATCAAGACCAGCTCCTTTTGCAATATCAGTAGACTCAAGGCTTAACTTAATGGCTTTGTCCGTGATATAAATTGAAGATAAGGTGAGACCAGACTGTTCAAACCTTGGTACATAAGTCAACGGATTAGTACTTTTGTACACAGATGAAAAGAACATTGCAAACAATTTAGCAACATCAGGGCCACACTCAGCAGTATGTTCCCGAAAGTCATTTTCTTGGGAAAATCATTGGTTACTTTCTTGGCCTTTGTGTATCGCCAAAAAGCTTTAATATCTGAAGTGATATTTTTCTCTAATCGCGATATATATATATTGTAACAATTGTCCAATGTAACCTTACACCTATTTCGCAGCATAGAAAATACATCAAAATCTCGCGGATTTCCGTACTTTTTATATCTATGATGATAACGATCCTTTTCTTTAAGCATGTTGATTAAACTATAGCTGAACCAGGCTGGGTATTTGGATGTTTTGATTTTACTTTTAGGTGTATGTTTTTCAATTGATTCCCAGAGAATATTATAAAATGTGTGGAGAAAATCATTGCACGCTAAATGACTCAATTTGTCCCAATCAGTTTGAAGTAGTTCGTCCGTGCAAGCCTTATAATTAGTTTTATGAAACATAAACCTGGATATTGCCAACTGCTTGATCAACTTTTCATGCTTAACAATTACCTCTAGAGCCGGGTGGTGTTCGTCTATGCGACTGATTTCAGTGCACTTGCTGACAGAACATGATAGCCCAGAACTCGCCAAAACCAGGTCCAATATCCTTTCATTATGGTTAGTTACGGAATTCAACTGAAGCAAATCAGCACTCGACATAAATTCTTTTAAAGAGGCAGATTTTGCATTAACTACATTTTCCGGCAATCCCGTTAGAGCATCCCCCCAGTCAATATCACCCAAATTAAAGTCTCCTAAAATAAGGTTTTTATCTTCAGAACATAAAGAGATTACATTTTCGCAATTATTTAAAAAGTACAAATGATCATCAAATGTTAAATAAGACGGTAAGTAAACTGTACAAATATTTATCCACTTATTATGTAACTTTATGCGAACCCATAAATCCTCCACAGTACTTTCCCAATCCGGTTTATGCTCCGACAGAATTGTAGTTTTTATTGCAATAAGGACACCACCCCCATATTTTTTTTTGTATTTCGATAATAAGTTCTGCGAACGGTCCCTACGATAAACCATATAACGCTCATCCACGAACTCTGCGCTGCCAACTGTATCATCAAGCCATGTTTCAGAGAGGCATATAACATCATAATTGAAACTTAATATGGACTTATACACGTTTAACAGTTTTGATTTTATTCCGCGTACATTTTGGTAATAAATAGAAAATAATTTTAAAGACTCTTTTTAAAGTTAGTGAACCATAAAATGATACCCAATTGTGAGCGATGACCGCTTACTCTAGAGAAGACACAGTCTGGTGATTTTTTATGAGGATGAAGCGTGAGTTTTCATCCTTTCGCACAAATATATGGCCATTCCTCACCCAGACAAATTTGTAGCCAAGTTCGCGGGATTTAATTCGAGCAGCAGCATGAAGGGCTTTATTTGAAGGAGATAAATGTTCACCAACGTATATATTACTTATCTCTCCTGCAATACCCAGATGAGATGAATTGAGTTTCTTGTCTTGATGAGCTTTGTTAAACCTCTGAACAGCGGAGTAAACTTCATCACGACAACGACTGCTTCGCAGCCTAACAACTATTGCGCGGGGTCGCTGGCTGTTCTTGTTCATAGCAGCCACTCGAGTGCAACTTAGTATGTCATCATCGGTTAGCCTGGCTGAAACCACTTTTGCAATCTGTTTAACGAAGTTGACAATATTTTCGGACTTAGATTCAGGAACTCCTTGAATTTCTATATTAGAATCTCTCATATATTGTTCCATTGAGTTTAGCCGATCCGAAAGGCTGTTTACAGTTTCACGTAGCTGGGCACACTCAGTTTTTAAAACCTTATTTTCGTTTACAATAGTGTGTATACTCTCCTTAAAATCTTCATACTGATCACTTATAAATTTGACTGACTCTTGTAGCGTATTCAGTTGTGCCTTGATGGGATTGAAGTTTGACTCAAACAACTTTTTCATTAATGAAGGCAGCTCCGAACGCATAGCAGCACTAACCTCTTTCCTCACAATCTCAGATATATCCGCAAGGTTCCCATTGTCAGAGTGCTTGTCTTGGCCCTCCGACTCCGACATAGAACTACTATTAACAGGATTGCGTCGTGACGATCTTAAAGTAACATTAGCAGTTTGGGAATCAGAAGACGTTGTTTTTGTATGCACTGGAGTATTTGTGTTATCCTTTTTCGGCTGCTTTGTATAACACTCCGGGCACTTCCAATTTCGTTTACTTGATAAACTCATATCTTCAAACTGCTTACGCGTTACACTTGAGCAAAGCAAATCATATTTCTTCTTACAATGTGGGCACTCTAAAAAGTCCTTATTTTTAATTGGATCTCGACACCCAGCACACACAGATTTACCTTTTGAAGGAGACATCATTTGCTTTATCAACAGAAGAAATTAAAAATTTCAAATTAATACCACAAAAAGTTCACACGTCGTAGGATTCGATCTCGGGACCCTTGCGTTCGGCCGAACAAACCCGCAACTGCATACGCCGCTGCACCAGTGGGACGGTAATGGAAACGACAAAATAGTAGTCCGTATAGTAATGGGTGCGTCGGACGACAAACGGACGTGACAACAACTTGCAAAGTTCTAACCCAAGGTCACCTCTAACGAGCACAGCGGTAGTGACTATCACAAACTGGCGTTCAATTTCGTCATTTGAATTTGATTTTAAACACACTTGCACTTCTCTTCACGAAATCTTCTTTATATTTAAATGTCGAAATTTTACTTGTATAGATGATTTACTTTATAATTGATGCGACAATTCGTAGCATAAATACAATTTTGAATTTAAATTGACAGAGCACAATAAAATACGTCTACACGTTTCAACAGATACCGCCAAAAAAAAAAAATAGTATATTACATTTAAATAACAGAAACTCACTCTTCTTTTCGTTGTACCCCAAGCCATGTCGCTCATGGCCTTACAGTGGTCCAATAGTTTTCTCAAACCGTTGATCGAAGGGCTCAGCAGCACCATGTCGGCTGCATAACTAATATTATTAACACTTATATTATCAATGCGACATCCGACATTCATGCTACTCATGCTCTTCAAGTCAAGTAGATTCACGCTTCGATATGATCAAAATGATCATATAGCCGAACGGAGTGTCATGACCGCTTTCAATTAAACCTTATTGGTACCTACTGACCTATAGACCCTTCAGCCGGAATAGTAAACATGTTGTAATAAAAATTACGGTCGAATTTCGACCACTGGGCGACCACTACACTACAAAATAAATATAAATAAAAAGAAATACCAACAGTATTACAATGTGGTATTACATGGGAATAAATCAAATATATCAGTCCCAGAGTTAATAATTAAATAGAAGTTTTCTTTTCGAGCGAGTACGTAGGTCCGCAACAGCAGAAGAAGACCATAGCCGAGAGTGTCAGAGAGCAGATTTCCATACACAAAAAAGAACCTTTTGCCTTGCACTAAACAATCGGGAAAGCGAAGAGTCATGTCTGCGGTTTTGTTTTATTTCCTAAATGTGTTAATGTCGATTATTAAACGCTAAGTGTTTGTGAGCGTGCATGACTGTTGGGAAATGAAACAAAACAGTGCAACGTCAGTTTTCAAATTATCTTCTCTTCTCTCTAAAGGGATTGGAGGCTATATAAATGCTGCAATGCATAATTTCAATATACTAGAAATAAGACAAAACTTGTAATGCCACTGTTCAAGTTACAGAAGGTTCTTGGTTCTTTCTTGGAGCATGGTATACACTATTACAATAAAATACCAAATACTGCACTAGATTTACCTATAGATAAGTTTAAAAAACATGTGAAGTCTTTATTACTTATAAAAGGTTATTAAACAGTTATAGAATATTTAGATGATAAAACAGCCTGGTTATAATAAAACACACATTATACTCTATTTGAATTAATATAATAAAATTAATTTATATAATTTTTATACTGGTATGATAGCCTTTATCAGCAGTGTCCTTCAGATAACAAACAGCGTTGCGTTAAATAGATCATAAAGTTTTTATTTAGAGTATCTTGAGTGTCATGCTCTCTTCATTGTCTCTGCGGTGGTTGCGTGTGCGTCGGGTCGTTACGTTCCCATAAATGTGGTTGAGCAAAGCGATGGCTAATGCATAATATGTCATACTCGTGAACGGGTGCCGCCTGTGGAGGCTGGTCTGCTCTTGCATACTTATCTTATTTTTATTATTATTCACTATAGTTTGACATTGTTTTTCTTAATTTTTGACATTTACTAGAGTACTGTAGTGGTACTGTATAACATTGTGGAAATTGAAACTTTTACCTAATGTAAATTTGTTAACTTAGATTTTTATTTTGTTTTTTTGACATGTTGTGGTTGTCTTCTATATTTTTTGTGTTTATTTGTAATGGAAAGTGTCCTGCTATAAAAGGGCATTTTCCAATATTTTTGACGCTGTAAGGGAGAAAAGAGCTGGACACGTTGAGTTTCTTGCCGGTTCTTCTCAGTACAAGATCAGAGTAGACTTACGAACCGATGGCATAGTGACATTTACAAGAGCTACTTGTAGCCTAAACTGAATAAATGATTTTGAACATAAAAAACAATTATATACTCGTAAAAACCGGATTAACATTATAAATAACTGCAACTGCAAAAAAACATGCTCTACGATCCCAGAATTCAATTTGAGCAATGTTGAATGCAACGTGATATTTTTTTTGTCCGATACCTATACTTACTTAAATAATAAAATCTATAATAAATGAGTATTTTAAATTTTATCAATACATTGAATATTGATAGTTGTCGCAGGCGGGGACAATCACCAATCAATTATAAATACTCATTTATTATAGATTTTATTATTTAAGAGCGTTTGCGCCGCACACTAGCTCCACTAATGAAAAAAAAACATATCTAGTAATTAGAGATAGAAAATCAAATTATGCTCAACAAACTATTTGAATGAAGTAATTTAGCATTTTTACGCCTCCTAATTAACACCTCACATGTTATGGTTTAGTTAAATAAGACGTTACGGCCACTTTTAACTATAACGCCATGTTTAGTCTCTTTTCACTCTAATTTAAAATGACGTTGACATGACAGGAACAAAACACGGAATAACTATTCCGACCTTATTCTTTGTTTATTTGTGAGGCACTAACTAAAACTAATATGACTTACGAATCTGAAATGTTGAATTGAATTTGCTTGTTCAAATACTCAATTGTATAATTTTGACTCGATCATAATTATTTTCGAAAACACCACTAAAATCACTATTATTGAAATTACAACAAACTTACTTAATTTATATGCTTGGAAACCACTCAAATATATTGATAACATCAATATTCGTAATTTAGTAGCTGCATATTTTGATAACTAAAACCAATATTTTCTTTTTAAATATTTTTTGGATTCTGTTATTTTGCGGTTAATATTGTCGCAAGCGCTACGTATTTTCGACCTTATGACAACATAAGTAAGGACAGCCTTTTTGAATGTTCACAAATCGAGGTGTCGTCTTAAGTATAGGTATCGGACAAGGAAATATTTCACGTTGCATTGAACATTGCTCAAATTTAATTCTGGGATTACGATCTCAAAATTCCAAAACATTCCCAAAAAACCCAAAAAACCGGAGCTTGTTTTTTTTAGGTTTTTTCTTTTTCTCTTTGCAGTTATTTTTAATGTTAGTTCGGTTTTTACGAGTATATAATTGTTTTTAATATATTTGTTTTAGCAGTCGGATTTTTTGTTTTGTAAAGTAACTAAGCATTTCAACACCTACTTAAAGTAATTATATTAAAACGCCTTACTCTTTTATACAGCAAAGTCATAGCGCATACACCAATTGTCAATAATCTGATTAGGGCGTAAAGACAAAGCTCTTGACGTCTAGTACTTTTGACTGACAAGTTCTTTGAGTTTTTAAAACATGGGAATAAAATCTGGTAATCTTCCCGAAAACAAAACACCATAAAACATTGCTGTAAATTATTAACTATTACATTTATATTATTATATCTACGTCCATATAAAAATTGGCCATATCCTTTAAATTCCGTAGATGTTGTAGGTAGTTCGTTTAAAGAATTTTGATCGTGTGGTCGATATAACAGTTTTTTGGGGTCAAGACTACTAATGGCTAACAGGGCCAATCCCTGCCCAACTAACATTTTGGCTCTAAGGGCAACCTTTTTTAATGCTCATAGTTCTATAAATGGTTTAGAAAAGCTCTGATAATAGCAGTGAGCTCTACTGTGGTGTTAAGGATAAATAACTAAAACTTCAAGAGGAATAACCGTAATTAAAGAAAATTTTATAACTTACGACGATAGCATGGAGTTAGTCGAAATCATTATATAACTAACTATTATAGCTTTAAGAAGTATATAACACTAAAAGAAGTTGTAAGGTGTCTGCTAACGCTTACTTACGACTGATGTCATTAAACAGAGTTAGTTAAATGCCTTGTAAAACTGAAGGGGTTACTCTTATAGCTTAAGGAAGAGTAAAACACCAACAGTTTTTGTCAGGTGTTTACTAACATTTGATATTGTTAAATAGAGTTACTTCAATGCCTTGTAACACCTTAAGAGTTACTCTTATAGCTTAAGGAAGCGTAAAACTCCAAAAGATTAAGTCAGTTATTTACGAACACTTTATGTTCTAAAACAGAGTTAGTTAAAGTTAGTTAAATACCTTGTACCACCTAACAAGTTCTATGGCGCTCTAAGAGGTAACAAGAATGCTATTAGTATATTAAAAGTGTTCATTATAAACCCCATAGAGCTAAATGCTGCAAGAGTCGGAACCCACCTTTAAATCACTACAGGTTAAATAATGGGGTTAATCGGTCAACTTCAGGTAATACAGTGGTTTTTAGAAATACTTTTATATGGCGGCAAACATTACTTGCAAACTTTATAACTTTTAAATATCACTTTAAGTTGAGTTACTGAATTATAATCACTTAAATACATCTAATAAATTTCTGATTAGATTATCGCAAAACCGTAACGTGCCTTCATTAAATGAGAAAAAAAATTAGTGCAATTATAATTGTGTTATTCCTGGAAGCAGTTCTAATGTGATTTCAGGTAACAGGTCTGATGAGATTCCAGGCTCCTATTCTGATGTTAATAGAACTTATATTCACAATACCTCAGACCTCGATAACGTATATCAAGCGCTAGCAGCAAACATACTACAGGGTTCCGTACAAAAGGAAAGTGATATTACTGACGACGAGTCTAATATAATTTGCCTCTCAGTAGTTCAAGTTCAAACACCTCTGATCAAGAGCAAGAATACGAATACATGAAAAATATAAATAAAAAAAAAAATAACGGACGTGGGCTCTACAAAAAAAATAAGCCAAACTGCTTTGAAGGATTTGCTTTTAATTTTAAACAAGAGATTTACAGATATTTTACCATCTGACCCTCGAACTATTTTACAAACACCGACAGAAATTTGTCTTAAAACAATCAAAGGAATCAGGTCATCTTTTTTGAATATTTACAAAAGTCAGTGAAAACAGCGTATTATCGTCAAATGAAGTTATATTTTATCCTAAAGATGTAAAATGCAAATTAGTTTCTATTAATAATAGTAGTTTATGCAACTGTCATATAATGAAGGGTATTAAAACACGAGTGTGAGTTTATGAAACGAGCGCAGCGAGTTTCATAATAGTAACGAGTGTTTTAATACCCGTGTTATATGCAGTTGCATACACTACTTTATCTTCACTAATGCAATTAGTCAAACAACAAGAGTAAAAGCTGACAATAGTTTATTTATAATAATTGTTCAAATTTTGGATGGTACAATTTTGAAAGTTAATGTTAATTATTGATCCAGCAGCTGTAGCGGTCGCGGGGCAAGCAGTAGAATTGGAGTTGGAATATTTATAATTACTTAATTCGTCTTGTTTTCTATACTGTTCAAGATCGTATTTGAGACTTGAATTTTATTCATTAAAGACTCATCAATGTAGCTTTCAGCCACAGTAGAAGACTTCCACCCCCCGTGTCGTTTCAGTGCGCTCAAATCACCACCGCTATCTATGAGAAGGGTCGCCGAGGTGCGCCGGAAGCAATGCCCCGTGTACAACGCTGGGTTAGGCAGATTCAAAAAACTTGCGATAGTTTTTCCCAGAGCACCAAATTTATTAATACCAGTTCTTTGATCGACGCACTTCCTCGATCTATAGCTCAAGAAAAAGGCAGGGTTTCGACAGGGGGTGGGTCGAAGTTCCATGTATTTTTTACATACGGCATAGCAGTTGCCCGTCACAACGAAAGAACGATCTATTTTCGTTTTTGTTTTCGAAACTTTCACCATGATTTTACTGTCGTCTATGTTAGAGACTTCATCGAACTGGATGTTGTATAGCTCTTGCCTTCGGCATGCCCCCATTATGCCGAAGATTAGTGCAACCTGTAACAATAAACGATATAATAAGCTTGAGGTACATAGCCAAGGCAAAAACTATGATTTATGAAGTAGTAAAGTGTAGGTACCTACTACCTAATTTATACACAAAGCGCTTAAACGGAGTGTCTAGATAACTTGCGTGTGTAGTACGTAAGTACTAGGTAGATTAAATAACAGAACTAAAATACACTTACCTTTTCAAAAAGATACAAAATATCTGGTGAATCTTTCAGGAACATCTTTATTTGACCTGATGTAAACGTCAAGGACTTTTTTCCTTGTGTCCTTCTGAACTGCGTTTCAGGAACGCTATGACTTTTGAATACTTCGTGATATCAATATTGTTGTAGATACTCAGTGTGGACTTGAGCATAGAATATTTAGCCTACATAGAAGATGGCTTGAATTTGGCGAAGAGGTCTTTGAGATACACAAGAATGACATTTTCAGAAAATGATGTAGTTTTCTTTTCGATCTTCCATGCCAAAAAGTTATTATATTCTTTTTCATATAATTTTCTAGATTTTTCTGGCAAAAGATTGTGAGTTACTTTTGTTGCCAATTCTAGAATATCCGGAGGCGTACAAATATCATCGTCGCTGTCCATTTTTAACTTTTAATTTGTATTTTAAAAACAAAACACATTGCGAAACATTAAATTCACGCGTACGTGTATTGTCACAGTGAACTTGCCGCCATTAAAATCTAACCAATGAGAGCGCAGCTGCGCGCGCAGGGCCAATCAAGAGCGAGCGCGCGCTGTTCTTTTTTTATTTAATTGGCACAAGATCTTACCAAAGAGTTTTGTGTATGTAAGTTTAGTAGTTTCGACGAAGTTTTCACGTATAACCCAAATGTTTTCAAAAGCCAGCCTAATATCAAAATTTTATACAACTTGTATGAGGATTTTGACATAAGGCTTTTTTAAGTTTTATTGATGTTATAATGAGATTTTACGATATCGATGTGGATATTATACCATCATGTGAAATTGCTTAAATTGAGTGTTTTGTTGTCTGCGCTATAACAGTAGTAATTATAAGTCAAGTATTGGAAACATAAGTAGAATGTTACAACATTAGTGTAGATAAAAGTGGTTTTCTGTACTTCTTACCTCTTTTACATACACTATGAAAATAAAACTACACTGGACAGCAAAAATAACGGGTCATTTAGAAAAACCGCGATATCTCCCAAAGTTATTTACATAGATCCCTCGTATAAATAATATGTTATAGGCAGATTTGTGACGCTTATTATACATATCAAAAGAGGTTGCATTTGAACAAGTTACAGCTTCAAAAAAAGAAATTCCGATTTTTGAAAAATATTAAAATTCTAATTTTTGAAATAGAAATTTTTCTCGCTTTTTTTTCAAACCGAGCTGTCATCATAAACAGTTTTTTTGGCTGGTCACAGTATTTTGTGCATCAACCATGCACCAACATGTCGTTATCAACTGAAGAATGTACACGAATTATCACCATGGTACAAGAAGAAAGGAGTCAGCGAAGTACTGCTAGAACAGTAGGTGTATCTTTATCCACGGTCCAAAGAGTACTCCAGCGATTTCAAGAGACCGGCATGAACATCAAGAGACCAGGGAATGGCAGGCCAAGGTGTACAACTACACGAGAAGACCGATTCATCGTGAGCACTGTGTTAAGAAATCGACATCTCACGGCTGTTCAGGTCCAAAATAGCCTTCAAGAAATTCACCACAACAATATAAGCTCTGACACGATCCGGCGGCGACTTCGGGAAGCTGATATAAAACCTTATAGGCCAGCAAATGGCCCTAAATTGCTCAGAGGTTATCGAGTTGCCAGGTTGCGGTTTGCTCGAGAACACGTCCGATGGACAGATGAAGATTGGTCCAGGGTTATGTTTTCCGACGAGTCAAGATTTTGTTTATTCGCACACGATGGGAGACGAAGAGTATATAGGCGACCAAATGAACGTTATCGTTAAGCGTGTTTTGAGGAAAAGGTGCCATTCGGTGGGGGATCAATAATGGTTTGGGCTGGGATATCTTCAGAGGATCGTACGGAGTTAGTAATTACAGATAACGGTTCTCTCACAGCTCCCAGATATGTAGAGGAGATTTTAAATGAGCATGCTGGTCCTTTCTTGGTGAATATGGGCGCAGATTCCATTTTTATGGACGATAATGCGCGACCACATACAGCACATTTGGTCAACGCGTATATTCAAAACGTCGGTATCACCTGCATGGAGTGGCCAGCTCGCAGCCCAGACTTAAATCCCATAGAGCATTTATGGGACGAGCTCGGGAGATGCGTTAAACAACGCTCTCCAGCTGCAGCTAACTTACGTGAGTTAAGAAGTGCGCTAGTAGAAAAATGGTCAAACATTGACCAAAACCGTATTAGAAATTTGATTTACAGCATGCCACATCGTCTTAATGAAGCGATACGGGCTCGTGGAGGAAATACAAGATATTAAATTTACAGAAAAGCTTTCATTTTGCGTATTAACTGTGTTGTATATTTTTGTTGTCAAAAGTTAAAAGTGTTATTTTTTGTAATTTTTAGTACTTAAATAAAATTATACAGTTTACAAACGTGTTATGTATTTTCTTTTATGTATAAGTCAGTCATCTATAACACACTACAGTTTCACTAGTTTGTGTTGTGTAGTTAAGAAACTATCACACTTTTTATAAGCGACCCGGAATTTTTGCGGCACAGTGTAGTTATTATTTAGAAAAAGGTCCATTTATTCAGAATACCTTATAGTATTACTTAGAAGTAAAATATTCAGTCCTATAATCACAGCTCGAGGATAATTTCCATAACATTTGTAATTGTGCTTTACTGTAGTAAAAGCCTTTTTGAAATTAGCTGGTATTGTGCATGTTTCAGTAATAATTTCACTGGATCCTGATACAGTAGTTACTTTTGCGGGATATATCTAAAAAAAATACCGAATTAGAAGTAAATTATTTTATACCATGTCAGTTTTAAGCAAAGAAGATATATACTCGACAGAGAACTTATGGATATTTTATTGATTCAATTTAGACAGCTTGTATCAAGTGCGCCCCAAAAAAGTACTCTGTGGTTCGCCCGCCGCCGCCGCCGCTGACAGACTGACTGAGAGAGAGGAGGGAGACAAACGGGGTAACGGGCGCGGGCGGTGGTGAAGCGCGGGCGCGAGCGGTGAGGCTCGGTCACAGAATAAATAATAGTACAAGCTCGGTGTCGAGTAAGTAGTAGGTATAGGTACCAAGATATGGGTTTTCCCATATCTTGGTACCTATACCTACATGAAAAATATCTTTTAAAATTTAGGATGATAAAAAAATTAAACCTATAGTTAGGTAATGCTATTTTGCTTGCAATTATTTATGTCTGTGGGTAAATATTTCTTTCCTTCTTTGTATTTACTAAATATTAATCACCACATACTTATAAAAAAGGGGGTTCAAACAATAACTTAACCCTAAAAAATTCAGCTTATTGCTCCACATAGGACCTTTATGCAAGCTAAACTTATCGTTTGTTCTGTTTTAAAACCATATTGTAAAACTACAAGTGGCAGAGAAGTGCTGACTATCATCCTTTAAACACTATTATAAGGAATAACAGAGTTAACAGGAACCTTAAGTGATTGCAAATTGACGCCATTAAAATAAAGATAACCTATAAAAAATTACAGGAAGAAAACTTTTTTCAAACATTATTGCTTTACTTATTAAATCAAACTATTCTTACTTTTCTTTACAAGCCTGTAGACATTATCTGAAGCTTTTATTTTCCATACTTGAAGCAAAAAATAACTGAGATAATATTTACTTTTCTAGAAAATATCATCAAAAGTAGTTTATTTCAGTGGCGCATTAAAATTGAAATGAAAACTAATATATATTCTCACAGAAAACTAAACACCGCAGTAAGATTTCACATCAGTACTACAACACCAGTAATCCAAAATACATATTGACTTACTTTTCATTTGCTGTTTTCACCAAACACTCATACTCACTGCACTTAATGAAAATGACGCTGTTGGCGGTAACAAAAACACAAAAGTTATGATATTAAACAATTAATTAGCGCTTTGTGTAATATGCACTGCTACCTTAATCACTAATGTATTACCAAAAGAGTTATCAGAGTTGTTTTTACAACTTATGTACTACTTTAGCTTGCGGTTGTAACCTATCAATACCTCACAAAACACTTAAAGTGGTAATAACTGTTCCAATAGCACTATTGTAACTATGTATTATCACTCAAATATCACTATTCTTTAACCCATAAATCACTTTAAGCTATAAAATCGTGGACCCAAATAAGGTTTATAAGAAAGTTAAAGTACGCTATATCACCAATTGTTAGTGCCTTTATGGCAACTTAAGTTTTTAAAATTCTACTTTAACACTCATGTAGCACTTATTCTTATTACCAAAATGTTAGTTGGGTGCTATACACTGCTTTAAAGTTTATACTGACACCCCCTACCAACTTATCGGTTACAAAGTAGGTGTCAGACATCCTTACGCAAGCGCAAGGGACCATCTAAGTCAGGTCATAACGCCAGATCAAAACACGCCGGTACGCATCTTTCATCCAGTACTTTTAAGACTAGTGTCTCAAGCTAGTTGCCCCGTGGACACGTATAGTCCACTACCTATTATCCAGATAGGTCACCGAAGCTGTAAGCTCGCTCACTTCTCGTTGCACTAAGAGCACAACTCGCAGTACTCGCACTACTGCTCGGGCCGTCAACTCTAAAGTCGACTACCAAATGTCCTCTTTGGTGGCGGAGTTGTAAGCACACTCACTTCTCGGTACCCATCCAGGCACCTGATCAATTCTAAATTCCTACGCGGCTGATTAAACCGGAGGCTTTTGCATCTAGCGGGCACCTCTACTAGTTCTCCAGACTAGTACCTACCGGAGATGTTGGAGTAACTACTCAATGAAAACCACCGAGCAGCACACCAACTAAGGGTAACTCACGTACCCCGCAGATCTTTTCGCTTCAGGCCCCCACCGGACCGCTACTAAGACCCGCTCGCTATGCACGAAATGAAAGCCTGGCCAGACCAACCAGGCAGACGAACATTCCCACTTCTATAGCTAACCACATGCCACCACGAGTCCAACCCATGTCCGGGGCCTGCCGGAGACGCCCGCGAAGGCATAACTGGCAAGGGGCCTAGGATCCGGAACTCCCGTGGTACCCTAGAAAAGACAGCCGGACCCGTAGTTCCAGCTGCCATACCCTATCTATCAGGGTCAGTAGATAGGGACGGCTAACAGGGCCAATGTTTTTACTTTTTTTTATATAGCTGACGTCACTCCCACAGTCAGAACAAATCTAAAGATTTGTTAAAATCCACCATGCCGTTTGGGCTGTACTGTAGGGCGTGCCAAAAAAACAGACATACAGACATACATACATACATACATACATACATACTTATACTATAAAACATAAACCTCATTCTGACGCAGTCGGGTAATAACGGCCTATCACAAGCATGTTAAAGAAAAAAAAATTATCAATATTTCTTACTTGTATGCTTTTAAGCAATAATAGGCAATATAGTCACACTCTTCCTCGAAGTAGGCGCGAGGCGGTGTGGTACGCCTGCGTCTTCTCGAGGTGGTTCTTGGTCCAATATTTGTGAACCTATAATATTTTAATACCGGCAATTGAAGTACATATAGAACGAAGCAATGTAGGAGGTAAGCTTCATAACAAACGCACTCGTAAGAGAACCTCTCTCCAACACTGAATCACGCAACAGCAATGAGCTTTTATAATATAACTAGCTGTGCCTCGCGGTTTCACCCGCGTTACTTATGGAGAGCAATAAATAATTGAATTGAATTGAATTAGTCATAGCTTGATATTATATAGCCTATAGCCTTCCTCAATAAATGGACTATTCAACATAAAAATATTTTTTTCAATTCGAACCAGTATTTCCAGAGATTAGCGCGTTCAACCAAACAAACAAACAAACTCTTCAGATATTTTTATATTGGTGTAGATATCAACTCCGACTGATCTGCCCCCTTAGGCCCCCCTAGACAAGTTTCAAAACGCTAATAGAATGATTATTGTACGGGACTGATATAGTTTTTTTTTCATTCAAATAAACTTGCGTAAAGTGCTTTTGAATCGTCCATACATTTTTTACCTACTACCCATTCAGGACGGCTGTTTTTTAGCTGTGGAGAAGAATGGGCGCAAGAACCTCCACAGCTTTAATAGGAGTAACGACATTTACAAAAAAAAAAGTACGTCGTCACCAAATTGTTCATTATTTATAATTAAAAACTTTCAAGAACCCGCTTACACAAATAATGCTAAAAAAAAAACGTACTTGGGCACTATAATGAACATGTACTACTAATTCAAAACTATAGAATGACGCTGTGCGAGAATTGGAGGAATGTCAGTTCCATGCATTCTTATTATGAACATAATCCTTTACATTGTAATAGCCCTTTTTAAAACTTTTTTTTCTTTATGAGTTATGCCACTTGTCTAGGAGGCTGAGATGGTTCGAGATTGCGTGTCCGTGAGATGGTCTTTGTGTGCCTTACTGGAGTGCGTGTGTAGCTTACCTTTAGTGGAAAATGTTATGTTACAGTATTCTGTTGGCAAGCATTATAACTTATAATTTAAGGCGACACGTGGAACGTGCTGCATATTTTGATAACGGAAACCAAAAATTTTATAAAAGTATTTTTTTTAATTCTGTTAAACGTAGCGCCTGCGACAATTGAGACAAATTAACAGAAGAAAGTATAATCGTGTTTTTGAGCAAGGGTTTTAAAGAGAAAGGCATGAAGTTATCTATATCAAAATTTCAGATTCCTTGGTCTTGTCATATTCCTACAACTTTCGATGAAAGTTGATATATTTTTTCTACGGGTCGCCTAAGCAGCGAGCTTAATTAAGCTTAATTAAGCTCGCTGCTGCAAATGTATGCTTTGGCAGAATGTACGGTAATTCTTGTATGTGTAAGTTAGTTTGTTAGTGCAATGTTTGTAATTAATTCATCTTATTTTATTTTGTTTTTTCCAAAGCACTGTTCTGCTCAGCGTGTGTGAGTACCCCCAATATAGACAAAGATGTGTGGTGAATGTTGTTTAAATCATTTTAAACAAAGCATCTTTTAAAAATTAACTCTTGTGCATAATTTTGTCGATATTTATAAAATCTACCCTTGAAATAAATAACCCCATATGAAAAAATCCATCGGCGTCATATGAAGTGAAATATACCTAGAACCTTATGGTCGAGTTAATTCAAAAATATATTTTATTATTTTCTTGAAAAAAGAAGACAGTGTTGAAAAAATGCCATGAGTGGGATTCGAACCCGCACCCCAGGACATGCCGGGACAGGTGCACTACCAACCATGCTATCGTGGCTCTTTATTGTTTTGTAAAGATTACCTAATAAATGTACACGAAAACATTTTAATAAAGACTAGAAGTTAATCGGCTGCTCCGAATTTATTCTCCCGATACAATGAAAACGATCCGCGTAGCGCTGATTTTCAGTACAACCCCTGCATGACGTTGGAGTAAATAGTTACTTATTTTTTATTATATGATTTGTAAATAGTGTTCAGTGTCAACTGACACTATAAAATCATATAATAATAAGATGAGTGTCGCAAAAAACATGCGCTGTGATCGCACGAAGCTAAAATGATTTGTGCTCATTTGTATAGTTAAAGGAGATCATTATTGATTTTAACTTTTTTTATTGTTAAATATATTAGCTCATTGTAAGTGCACATTTGTTAAGGTCTTACGAGAATAAATGTCTTTGAAGAGGTGCGAAGAGTAATCTCCGAAGTATACACGCCTGCACAGCAACCTACCTAAAACTGTCAATTTTCCTCAATAAAATGTTGATTTTGTTTCATAAAGATATGGTTGAAAATGTATTGAAGAATGACAGTTTTGGATAGATAGATGTGCCGGCGTTTGTACGTTACCTGACAGCTGCTTCCTGCGCTGCGTCCTTCACAGCAGTACTAGATGTATCGTTTAGGCCATCCAGGCCGTCCGGGCTAGCAGGTTCCTCGGCGATAGTTGGCGGCTGTGTTTGCCTATCTTTAGGCATATTTAATCGTGGCCCTTTAGTAGTCCTTTGTCTTTCAATACCGCGGCCCCATTGCGGATGGTAACCTTTGATCAGGCCAGGCAAACTGCTATACCGAGGTAACTGTACACTGCCAAGTGTCGTGTATCGAGCTGGTAGAGTCAAAGGCGACTGCCAAGGCTTGTAAATATTATCTATCCGATCCTTCCGTTTATATCGCTCCGGTAGACCGTAGTACTCGGGGATCTGTGCACCATTTTGACTGTTACGTGTGTAATGATAACGAACTAAGGCTGTTTGACCATACTGCATGTTAGGGTGCTGTTGGGGATTTGGAACGGGCGGTAACTGTTGGTTAATTTGTGGTGCGTTGTTTTTCTGCACCATCCCCCGGTATTTGTTAAGTAGTTCTTGGAAATTGGGATCTTGCAGGTTAGCTGGTTCGGAAAAGCTATTGACACGTCGTGCGTCTATGTACGACATGCTGCTGGTGACATTTTCGTATTCTTGGAGACTCGGTAGAGGTGCGGTTTGCGAATTAAATGCGGTGGTCTCATCGGTGCCAAACGGTTTCGCGCCAAATTTAGGTTTTCTATAATTTTGATCGACTGGTTTTCCATGAAAACTGTTATCAGCAACAATAATTGTTATTTCTGTGTGAATAATAAAAAAACTATATATTACACAAACGCCTCGGTAGCCAAGTGACAGAGCGCAACACCCGAAGGCCCCGGCTTCAATTCCCACGATGGGTAAAGTGGGTTTCGGATTGTCCGATCATAGTCTGGGTTTGTGTTCACCAATTCGCATTTGGCATGCGTGGTGATTATACAATACCCAGCAGTTGCCCAGTGGGGCAGTATAATATAGGCTATTTACTTACTTACTGTAATGAGTAACTTACTTAAGTTAATTATGTTTTTTATAAAATGAAAGAGGAGCTTGATATCTCGTTTAGTAAGTGTAGTGTTGAAGTTACGACCGCGCCATCTATTGTGAGTGGGAGATATTACTGGTGGCATTATGATCGTGAACCTTTGCCTTACGGATCGTTGTTAATATATAAAACCTACGGATGGTTTTTTGTAATTTGCGTTATAAGAATAAAACGATCAACCAATAATATCAATTGCTTTATTAATTCCTCGCTGGTCGCTACATACATAACAGACTGGCGACGAGGATGGGATCCGTTCATTGTGAACTACTTACATCAAGAACAAGGAAATAGTAAAGTGAAAAGTGAAAAATACAAACAACGCCCACGCGCTATGCGCATCCATCTTACCTTTGTTCCCTTTCATTCCATGGGTTCCTATCCTGTGATGATAACCCGCTTCACAAACTCCCGAATCCTTACGAAACGGAGAAATTACAATAATAATGATGTCGGAACCACAACTCGCGCAAGTTCTTGCTCAAATGTTAGAAACTATGCGTGGCAAGCAAATTCAGCAGGCTCACCTACAAAGTGCCTTACAAAATCAGGAAAATAAATCAAAACCTGTAAGCTGTATACTGTTACAACCATACGACGAAGTAAATGAATCTTTTTCAAGTTATTTATAAAGATTACAAAGTTACATAACCCTAAAAGGTGTTACAGATGCAAATATTAAAATACAAATATTTTTAAACTGCATCAGCCCTAAATATTATCAAGTGTTAAAGAATATTACAGCACCAAACACCCCCGAATCTAAGTCTTTCGAAGAACTTATTAAAATACTGGGAGACCACATTTCACCACAGCCGGGGGAGGTGGCACAGCAGCACAAATTCTGTCTCAGGCAGCAGCATGAACATGAAAGTATAGCTAATTACGTGGCTGGGTTAAAAGAAATTGGAGGAAAATGCAACTTTATTTGTAACAACTGTAAACAGACTACATTTGATACTCACCTGAGAGTGCAATTCATACGAGGGCTGCGTAATGCTGAAATTAAAGAACGATTACTACAAGAGCCACCTTCTACAAGGTTTTGATGATATAGTAAAAATTGCTATGGCCATAGAAACATCAAAATGCGAAACAAGAGAAATGGGTCAAGATATTACTTCAAATATAAATAAAATTTCCATAAATAAGAAGAATAAAATTACAAACAATGGAAAAACAAGTTCATACAGTATGGATAAAGGTGATAACTAGACTGGACATACGTACAACACAAGAGAGAGGAAAATTACCTGTTTTCGTTGTGGAAGAGAAAACCATTTAGCAAGGCAATGTCGTTTGAAAGATAAATTGTTCTGTAAGAAATGTAACAAACTGGGCCATGTACAATCGGTATGTTTCAGGGACCAAAAACAATTACAAATTGAAAGTGAATTATCTTCGGATGAAAATGAAGAGGAAATATATGAAATACATAGAATACACAAAGATAATACTACACCACATGATAAATATAACTTGACATTACAAATAAATGGAAAAGTACATACATTGGAGCTGGATACAGGGGCAGCTGTTACAACTTGCTCTACAAAATATTTAAAAAATAATTTCAATAATGTTAAAATGGAGACTACACACATACGACTACGTACGTACACAGGCGAAATAATACAGCCATTGGGAACCTGTAATTTAAAAATTAAATACAAAAATAAGGAAATAGAAGGACGAATGTTCATAATAGATAAAAACGTGGATCCAGTTATAGGAAGAGAATGGCTAAAGAAGTTAAATTTAACATTTGAAATAAATGCAATAACTAGAGAGGAAAATGATATTACAGAAAAAGAATTTAAAGAAAAATTGCAAAATTTGTTAGAACAATATAAAGAACTATTTTCGGAAGAAATAGGCTTAATAAAAAATTATGAAGCAGCATTTAAATTAAAGGAAAATGTAATACCTATATTTCTAAAACCAAGACCTGTGCCATTTGCACTCAAAAACCAAGTGGAAGCAGAGCTGGACAGATTGGAGTGTGAAGACATAATTGAAAAAGTTACTTACTCACAATGGGGAACTCCTATTGTTCCTGTCATTAAACAAAACGGGAAAGTACGTCTATGTGCTGATTACAGATCAACCTTAAATAAAAATTTTGAAAATGATTACTACCCAATCCCTCGTATAGAAGAGATTTTTGCGAAGCTGAGTGGGGGAAGATATTTTTGCACTTTAGACATAAATCAGGCATATTTACATTTGAAAACAAGTGAAGATTCGGCCGAAATGCAAGCTATAAGTACATGCAAGGGTACATACAAAGTGAAAAGACTAATGTTTGGAGTAAAAATAGCACCAAATATTTGGCAGCGGTACATGGATCAAACTTTACAAGGTATAGAAGGTACAGCATGTTTCTTTGATGATATCGCTATACAGGGACGTACACTAATACAACTTTTACAAAGAATCAGGAAAGTATGTGAGAAATTACAATCGTGCGGATTACATTTAAATAAGAAGAAATGCCAATTCTTTCAAGAATCAATAACATACTTGGGACATACAATAAATGAGAAGGGGTTACATCCAACTAAAGAAAAGGTAAATGACATAAAGCAAAGCCAAAGGCCTACAGATGTATCGTCCCTACGCACATTTTTGGGATTAATTAATTATTATCAGCAGTTTATCCCAAACCTAGCATCAAAATTAAATCCATTGTACAAATTATTGCAAAAAGGTATAAAATTTATATGGTCTAAAGAATGTGAAAAGGTATTCCAAGAATTGAAAGAAGAGATCTGTGAAGATAAGGTACTTACACCATTCCATGATAACTTACCGGTTACACTGGCTACGGATGCATCACCTACGGGCTTTGGGGCTGCTTTATCACATGTGATGCCAGATACGACGGAAAGACCTATAGCCTTCGCTTCACGATCACTTACAAAAGCGGAAAAAGGATACAGCCAACTTGATAAGGAAGCAGCAGCGTTGATATGGGGATTAAAAAAATTTTTTCCAGTACTGCTATGGCAGAAGAATCACTCTGATTATTGACAACCAACCACTAGCGAGAATCCTACACCCAGAAAAGACAATTCCCACCACTACAGCTATGAGACTAGTACATTATGCAAACTTTTTGGCTGGATTTAACTACGAAATTAAACTCAGGAAAACAGCAGAACACGCAAATGCAGACTACTTCTCAAGAAATAGTGTCTCTGCGGATAGAACTTGGGAGAAACTTACTGATAATGATACATTCTACATAAATCAGGTGGCAGAAATGCCAGTGACACAACAGGAAATAAAAGAAGCTACAGCTAAGGACCGAGAACTACAAAAATTATATATTGATATTCAGTCAGGCAGAGAGGATCTTAAGACAGTACATGAGTATTCACTGCTGAATGGTTGCATTTTTTATGGAATTAGAATTGTCATACCGAGAATACTACAACCCAAAATATTAGAAGAACTGCATATGGCGCATACAGGTATTGTAAAGATGAAAGCATTAGCAAGAAGTTATGTGTGGTGGAAAAACATTGATTCAGACATTGAGAAAATGGTCAAATAATGTAAATCATGTTGTTTGATGCAGAAGAACCCTACTAAAGTGCCTGTACATAGCTGGGAATATCCAAAAGAGCCGTGGAGCCGTATACACATTGATTATGCTGGGCCTTTCATGAATCAATATTTTTTAATAGTTGTAGATGCACATACTAAGTGGTTAGAAGTTGTACCAACGCCATCTATTACTGCTACAGCAACAATTAACATCCTAAAGAAAATATACTCTACGTTTGGCTTACAAATAACTCAAGTTTCAGACAATGGGAAACAATTCAAATCGGAAGAAATGCAGAGATTTTTAAAAGAAAATGGTATTCAATCCAAGTTCACTGCACCGTTTCATCCCTCAACAAATGGTCAAGCGGAAAAATATGTACAGACACTGAAAAAAAATTAAAGGCCATGGCTAAAGAAGAAGGATCGATACAAGAAAAATTACACAAGTTTTTAATGATGTACAGAAAAACGCCTAACAGTACAACAACGGTGCGGTAACATTGAGACTGACCAACTTGTCGAGAGCGTCCAAACGGCCATAGATTCCCTTCTCCAACGGATCCCCTCTGCCGAGATCGTGGTGCTGGGAGACTTTAATGCCCACCACGTCGAATGGCTTGGTTCACGCACTACTGACCACGCGGATAGAGCCGTTCATGACTTCGCTTTGGCCTACAGTCTGTCCCAACTGGTTGCCGAGCCTACGCGGGTACCAGATGTGGAGGGCCATACACCTTCCTTACTGGACCTCTTGTTGACCTCGCACCCAGACGGCTATCAAGTGTCCGTTGATGCACCACTAGGCTCATCAGATCATTGCCTGATTCGGAGCACAGTGCCTCTCACGGAAACTTTAAAATCGCAACGTGCGGTTAGCCGTCGGGTCTGGCATTATAGGTCAGCGGACTGGGATGGGATGCGAAGTTTCTTTGCGTCGTACCCATGGTGGCGAGTTTGCTTCTCGCTGGATGATCCTGATGTCGCCGCCGATTCTGTCGTTGATGTGATACTGCAGGGAATGGAACTCTTCATTCCAAACTCTATGGTTCCCGTTAGCGGCAGATCCCAACCATGGTTTGGTCAATGCTGCAAAATAACATCTCGCCAGAAGCGCGAGCATTACCAAGCCTGGGCTAATGCGGTGTCATCAAGGGATCCAAGTACCAGTGTGCTCAAAAAGAAGTACAACTTTGCTGCTAGGTCTTTTAAAAAGGACATTGCCAAGGCGAAGTCATCATTTATAGGTAGAATTGGGGAGAGGCTAGTGCGTCTTCCTTCGGGTACGCGTGCATTCTGGTCTCTCGCCAAGGCTGTCTTGGGGAATTTCTGTCGACCGTCACTTCCACCACTGCACAAGACCGATGATTGCCTTGCCCATACTGCAAAAGAGAAAGCCGATCTCTTGGGTACTCTTTTCGCATCAAACTCGACCTTGGACGATGGGGAAAACTCGCCACCAACAATACCGCATTGCGCTTGTTCTATGCCAAACGTTCGGTTCCTGCAAAGGTCAGTTCGTAAAGCTCTTTTTTCTCTTGACATTCATAAGTCGAGTGGGCCTGATGCAGTCCCTCCCATTGTGCTTCGGACGTGTGCTCCTGAGTTGGCGCCGGTTCTAACGCGCCTCTTCCGGCTCTCTTACACGACTGGCGTTGTCCCGAGTTCTTGGAAGACAGCCCTTGTCCACCCGATTCCCAAAAAAGGTGATCGCTCAGATCCGTCCAACTACAGGCCTATAGCCATCACCTTTTTGCTCTCCAAAGTAATGGAGTCCATTACAAACTGCCAGCTCTTGAGGTACCTAGAAGAGAATCAGCTACTAAGCGATCGCCAGTACGGTTTTCGCCGCGGTCGTTCGGCTGGTGATCTTTTAGTGTACCTCACTCACCGATGGGCGGAGGCAGTCGAGAGGAAAGGGGAGGCACTGGCAGTTAGCTTGGACATAGCGAAAGCCTTCGACAGGGTATGGCACAGGGCTCTTCTCTCGAAACTTCCATCATACGGGCTCCCTGAGAAATTGTGTGCGTGGGTCGCCAGCTTTCTTTCTGGGCGTAGCATCAAAGTCGTAGTTGACGGATCATGCTCTGACCTGAAGCCCGTGAATACTGGAGTCCCGCAGGGGTGTGTGCTGTCGCCTACACTGTTTCTTCTGCATATCAATGACATGTTGCATAACAACAGCATTCATTGCTATGCAGACGACAGTACTGGGGATACGCTTTACACCGGACGTACTAATATTTCTCTGGAAAGCGTCATCGAGAACCGGAATAAACTTGTGGCTGACACTGAGAACATGTTAAGTCATGTCTCGAATTGGGGCCGACTTAATCTAGTCCATTTTAACCCTTCCAAAACACAAGTTTGCGTGTTTACCGCTAAAAAACATCCCTTCGTCGTATCTCTAAACTTTGAAGGAGCTCCCCTTGATACCAAACCGACCATTGGAATCCTTGGCGTCGATATTTCGAGTGACGTTCAATTTCGCGGTCATTTGGATGGTAAAGCTAAATTAGCTTCGAAAAAGCTGGGTGTGCTCAATAGAGCGGGACAGTATTTCACGCCGACCCATCGCTTACAGCTTTACAAAGCACAGGTCAGGCCTCATATGGAATACTGTTCCCATCTTTGGGCTGGAGCGCCCCAGTACCAACTCCTCCCATTTGACCGCATTCAACGCAGAGCTGCTCGAGTTGTCGGCGGCGTGGTAACCTCTGGTCGGCTCGATCCACTGGCCCTTCGGAGAGACGTTGCATTTCTCTGTATATTTTATCGCCTTTATCATGGGGAGTGCTCTGAGGAATTGTTCGGTTTGATCCCTGCCGCTGATTTCCTTCACCGCACTACACGCAATCGACTATCTTTCCATCCACACCATCTTGATGGATGGCGATCTACTACTGTGCGTTTCTCACGTAATTTTTTACCACGAACTACAGTGCTGTGGAACCAGCTCTCAGCGGCGGTATTTCCGGACCAATATGACTTAGGAATCTTCAAGAAACGAGCCTATTCCTTCCTTAAAGGCCGGCAACGCATCTGTGATTCCTCTGGTTTTGCGGGTGTCCATGGGCGGCGGTGATTGCTTTCCATCAGGCGACCCACCTGCTCGTTTGCCTCCTTTTAATATAAAAAAAAAAAAAACAGGAATTAGCCCAGCTGAGATGATGTTTAAGAGAATATACAGAACACGGATTGACCTAGTAAAAAGGAAGACAGAGATAGGTGGAAATAACAGCGATGAAAATAAATAGTAAATAAAGAATTCAAGAGAGGAGATAGAGTACAGATAAGAATGTATGATGGTAAAAAGTGGGCATTTGGAAATATATTAGAAAGAACAGGAAAATTACATTATGAGGTGGAAGTGGATGGAAGAAAACACCACAGACATGTGGATCAAATAATTAAGACATTGTGCACGAGTGAAAATGACAAAATACGAGGTGCTGATTGGCATAGGCAGAGATCAGAACAGGATGTCCTAAATATTCCAAAACCAGCAGGGGAACCACAAGTGAGAGAAACCATACCAGCTAGCCCTACAAAGATAGTAGTTGAACAGATGACTGGAAATGGCACGAGAATGAACCCAGGGAAGGAGAATGTGACTCCGGTAAGGGAGACGCTAGTGGTAGATACCGGTCGGGCCGAAAACCAAGACTTGCAATCAACAGAACAGCCACCACCACCTCCATCTGCGCCGGCACAGCCTGTGATGGCACCGCGTCAAAGCACTAGGATAAGAAGACCACCAAATAGGTTGAACTTGTAATTTAATAACGAGGCAGAGAGTGTTACGACCGCGCCATCTATTGTGAGTGGGAGATATTACTGGTGGCATTATGATCGTGAACCTTTGCCTTACGGATCGTTGTTAATATATAAAACCTACGGATGGTTTTTTGTAATTTGCGTTATACGAATAAAACGATCAATCAATAATATCAATTGCTTAATTAATTCCTCGCTGGTCGCTACATACATAACAGTTGTTATTAAGTGCAACTAAATGTCAAATAGATGGAATAAATAGTTCTTTTCCTAATATAAAAATTGAAGATAATAAAATTTTATTAATAAAGTAGATGAAGCTCGAAACTTGGGTGCCCTGATGAATGGTAGGCTTAGGGTTCACAGTCATGTTTTTGAAGTTGTTAGGGGCTGTTTTTACAGGCTGAAAGTCTTGTACAGGATTCGTGATTTTTTAAATGTTGATGTTAGAGTTTATTTGTGTGAGTCATTGATTCTTTCTAAGCTAAATTATGCTGACCCTGTAATAGATGAGTATGCTTGCTGGGTTATACTAAGCGACTTATCCAGCGAGTTCAGAATGCTTGCGTTTGTTACTGCTTTCATATACCGCGTAGGGCTCACGTCACTCCATACCTAAATCAAAATCATTTGATGAAAATGGAAACAAGGCGCTCACTTCATTTTGCATGTCTTTTGTTTGGCGTTAAAAACATTAGTCCCCGTCATATCTCTACAAAAAACTTAACTTTTCATGTCGACCATTTAGAATAGCTACCCGTTAGTTAGTGTGTCCCAAAACCAGCACAGCCGCATTTCGTGGCAGCGTTCGCTACGCGGCCACGAAATGTTGGAATAACATTCCTCCACCGATTAGAAGTTCGTGTAGCGTTCCAGTTTACAAACGTAAAGGACATGGCTAAGTAACTGCCCTCAAAATGTATGTAAATGAATATGAACTTCTCACTGGCTTAAATCATTCAAATATTGATTAAATAATAATAACGTGTTTATTATTTTCCTAGAACTTTCGTGAACAAATCAATAATTGAAAAGACGTTAACTTGTTTTTATGGTTTTGTTTGACTGACAAGGAAACCAGACGTTCCGTTTTACAAAAAAAATATGGAAAATACAACACGACACGAGTACAACACTAAACCTCTAAGAGGCGGTTAATATTATGTTTCTTATTCTAAGTTTCTTAATTAATAGTACCTACCGGGACTTCAAGTTTCAAGTGTCTACATTTGTAATTGATTTTAATAGATGCACAAATAGATTACAGTAAATGCCTGAGTAATCTTATTTGCTAGACGGTAATCCTAAACGAGTATTTACCTACACAGCACGATATGGTGTCGAACTCGTAGACTTACGTTTGGTTTTTGTCACGATAGGCGTTACCTATACTTGTCCATTTATTCGAGTGGCCTGTCTGTACTGTCCATGTAATTGTAATATAAATGTTTCCGTAATATTAATTTCCTCTTTGTGTAAATGTAAATTATTGCAAATCAAATTACACATCTTATTATTTTCTTGTGTTATGGCTTCTGGAGTGTCTTTCCAACACACATAATTCCGCCAATGTCGAGTGATGCCGTTTCTGTTTGGTTTCTTCTGTGCTGTCAAATGTCACTCCTACGTCATCCATAGTGCAAACTTCAGTATTTTTTTTTTTTTTTCTGCTTTAAGCACGGGAAGGCAAGCGGGCGGCCAGGATGGTGCCGAGTCCTATTTATTGTTTTTTATTTTTTTGTGTTATTATTGTATATGTTTTTTATTGTCTATGTTGGTTCCTCTTTGTTTTGTGGACACGTCACCAATTTAGGCCCCTCCAGAATACCAGCGTTGCAGCGGCTCTATGTCGCTGTAGCATGTGCTGAGGCTGGGGCCTAGTTGGCCACACTTCGTCTGTCTTTGTTTTGTATTGTTATTGTGAGTATCGTGTGATTTTGTAGTGTGTGCCAATAAAAATATTTCATATATTTTTTCATTTTTCATATTTTCTTTGTATGTGTGTTTTTTATCATTGTTGATATAGTTTTTCCAAGCAAAATATATATTTGTACCTAGTTTTTAAAGTCTGTAAACAAACGCCTAGCTAAAGTTTATAGCAAAATGGCTCATTGAAGCTTGTTAACATATTTACGAAGTAGAAGTTTCTGTGACTTTATTTTCAGAATTGCAAAGATTTGAAAAGATCCTGAATCGTTTTACTTATTAAATACCTAACAATATATAGCTATCCAGCATTACGTACTCCTAGATACGATGTTTATACATTGCACTTTATTTCAGGGCAGTCGTCCATACTGTATTTAGCCATGTCCTCTTTTACATATCCAAAAGTCAACCCCATAGATTGATGACTTATATTGATGAATCGCTGTGAGTAAAATATTTTCAAGGTTTCGCATTTCCGATTTTCTATTTACTAATTTTGGGACCAGAACAATGTATTTGATTTGATGTGGTTGATGGCGCTGGCGTGCAGTGATGTAACCTACCTTTTATTTATTTATATTATTATTTTTCTAGTTTCCACGGAAGATCAGCGTCGGGTGCCAACCAGTTGGTAACCTATCTTACTTTCGAAACTCTTTTGTTCGAATTTCAAAACTTCAAAAACGGTTTAACGAAGTTTTGAATTCCAGATATATTTTTTTACATAATATTGTAAGTAATAAATTTATTCTACATGTTTCATTTTCCAGAAAAACTAATAGGCGATTATCAAAACCACTTTTTTTCTTTTTACAGTGGTTTTGCTTACAATAATTTTCTTTTCTAGATGTATTACCGGCTTACTGGCCGGCACGGCCGGCCAGCCAGCCGAAGCTGCGGTGGTGAGCGTTAACCATCTGCGACGATAAGCTCGCGTGGGACCGCTGGAGCCCCGCAGCGCCGGAGCCGTGACAGAAACCATGCATGCTGCATGCCTGCTTGCTTGCTGCATGCCTGCTTGCTTGCTGCATGCGTGCTTGCATGCTGCATGTCTTCTTGGATGCTTCAACGTCACTACCACTGCAGCACTTTATTAGATTTATACACTTCTGCGAATTTATCAGACATTTTAATACAAAATGAAACAAAGACGTTCTGATACTTGTTATTAACAATTATTGCTACTTATTAATGTTGAGTTTATTGGACATACCTACAAAAGCTGACGTTTGAAATTGTTAAATTATAGTTGGAGTAATGCGACAAAAGATGAAATTGCTATTATTTTTCTGTTAGGCGTTAGCGTGTTTAGATAGAAACTTGATGGATTGTAAGTATTTGTTATTTGTAATATTTGTCTTTTTATAATATAGCAAAACGTTTTTCTGGAAACTAAATCATCTAACATTAATATATTTATAAAGGTTGAGTAAGATTTCAAAACGTATAGAATTTAAAAAATATATATTTAAAATTCGGACTATCAACCATGTATCTCGGCCTTATGCTGAGTGGAGACCGTTTCGACACCACTAGTTCTAAGTATTTTGTCCATGTATTGTTATTAATTTAAGTGGTTATGAATATTTTTTTTCTATTCTTTCTATTCTATACATAATTGTTAATTTTAATTTGTCATGCAATAGTAAATTCAATATATTTTATATTAGCGAAGTCATGCGCTTCAGGCGGGCATAAGCAAGCAGCAGCGGTCATAACTAATCCACTAGAGCTGTGACTTGTTTATTTTGACGAGACGTCATATAAATAATTTATTAATTATTGCATAACAAATCTGCATGCAAGGTCACGATCTTTCTGTTACACGTTGTATATTTCTATTACGTCACCAAAATATGTGTACAGATAAAGCAGTCCAGATGAATAGGGTATTATCTCAAAAACAGTGATTCTTCAGGAGAGCATTTTTAAAGTTTACTCTAGGAATATTTTTGACATTATTATTAGTTGGCTGACATGACCAATATATTTAAAGCTTACTAATTTTACAATATTTTTTTATACTTTTTACTTATATTTAGTTAAATGGTTTTGAGAAAATCCTGAAATTATTTAGAGAGGTGTATAATAATACCATTTTTAGCATAAAATATTTGTAAAACGAAGTTTTAACTCAAAACTATTTATTTTTATCAAATTTAGTTCTGGGGTTCCATTAAGATTATTATTATTATTTTTTGTGAAATTAGTTACAACTAAGTTACAACTTGTCATTATTTTAGCGTCAGTATTTATTTTCACATTAATAAGTTATTTATTAAGTCTTAAATAAACAAAATCTATAATATTACTTTGTTTCTAAAATTTTTAGTACTAAAAAAACACAAATGTTGAAAAAATTTCCACGAGCAGGGTTTGAGCCTGCACCCTTCTTTCTTTTTTTTTTTTTTATTTATTATTGCTCAATAACATGATTAAACCTTAAAATTAGTACAGCATTTGAAACCACTGAGGTTTGTGTTAATGCCGTTTTATCTACATCGATAATACAATAATTGACATAGGTACCTATAGTCGACAATGAAATCACTTTATCACTCTTGACAAAAACTTCCATTACAATAACATTTCGTTAAGGCTCTTTGTCAATAATAACAACGTAGCTGTCACTTGGTCTTTTAAACAAAAATAGAACTTGTTGTTTTATTATATGCAAACAAAATTCACTTCTAAGGTGGTAAAGCAATTTTAATGTCGACCATACATTACATTGTAAAATATAAATAAATAAATAAATATAAAATCACAGTATAAGTAGTTAGGTACCTATTCACATACACTTTTAAACTTTCGCGTTTCATTATAAATAAATAAACAAACACCTAGACGGGGATCAACGTTAGTCACCCATTAAAGGCATCCTTTTATATTAAATAAGTAATTTGCGCCAACCCCCGCCCAAAGGCCCGTGAATGTATTTACTAAAGGTTAAAGTAACTGGTAATTCAACTCTAAGCTTCAACAACATTCACGTTACTTAGAAAATGATTTTTAAGTTTCGATTTGATATTGTCCGTCGTAATGCTTTTTGTAAATCAGAGGGTAATTCGTTAATAAACCGGGGCGTAAGGTATGCCGCGGTCCGCTCGCCGTACGTATTGTTGGCTCGAGTGGTGCGCAGCCGGCGCTCGGCGACTGCTCGGGTGTATACAGGGTGATGCCGCTCAGTTTGGATTTCATTATTAAAAAAATATTGTTTTAGAAAACAGTACCTAAATTGAGTCATTATGGGCAGGATTTTACAATGTTTAAAGAAATTACTCTCGTCATTACGGAATTGATTTTTAAGCTTAACTGGAACTAAATTTTTAAGTATTCTAATTTGTAGCTTAAGTATTTGATTTAAATATGATTTGTAGGTGCGACCGTAGCTACTTAGACCATATTGGATAAATGATTCAGCCAAAGCATTGTACAGCATTAGCATGACCTTGAAAGGTATTCTATTTTTAAGAATTACAATATTTGCTAGGAATTGTCTTAACTTGTTACAAACGTGCTCAATGTGTTGCCCCCAGTCGAGTTTATTATCTACTATCAACCCGAGGTACTTTAAGGAGCTAACTTCTTCTATTATCGGACAGGTACATGTCGTATTGTAAGACTTATGCAGACAATTATGGTTATGAGCCACTATATTCTTGGTGGGACTGCGTTTCAAGTAGGGGGATTTAATTACTAGTAATTTTGTTTTTTCACTGTTCAATACTAGACCTGAATCATGACACCACCTTATTAATGAATTAAAATCTGTTTGTAAAAGGTCACTCGCTGTTTGCGGGTCCTTGTGTGCAATTACCAGACATGTGTCATCCGCAAACTGATAACATGAGCTATGTTTGAGAGTGTTACTCATGTCATTGACATACGATAAAAAGTGCAGAGGACCTAATACCGAGCCTTGGGCCGTACCCACAGTCGACTCAACAGGTTCACTGAAAGAATGTCCAATCTTAACTCTGAATGTTCGATTCTGAAGATAACTTTCACACCATTTGAGTAACGGGCCACGAACACCACAACTGTCGAGCTTACTGATAAGTTGATTATGCCTTAAAGTGTCAAAAGCCCGTGAGAATTCAATAAATAAAGCTAAGACTATATTTTTATTATTCAAATGCTCATTGACCTCGTCTGTAAATTTTGCTAACAGGTCAGCTGTTCCTTTGCCGGTTTGGAATCCAAACTGATTATTGAATATCACTTTTTTTTCCTTATAGAATTTATGAATTTGCTCACAGATATATTTTTCTACAATTTTGTCTACTGGAAAAAGCAACGTAATCGGACGATAGTTAAAATATTCATCTTTTTTACCCTTTTTATATATTGGTCTAACACATCCTAATTTTAATTCATCAGGGTATGAACCATGTTTCACACTGCAGTTAATTAAATTAGCAATTGCCTTGGATATGTCTTGACCTATAATTTTAATGTCAGCTACTTTAACTTTGTCTGCCCCAGGAGCCTTATGGGAGTTTAATTTGCTAATGATTTTATGTACTTTGTCTTCAGTCGCTTTTTGGAAAAAAATACTGCAATTTAACGGCTTTGAATAAATACTTGGATCTAGTAGTTGGACGTTACAGTTAGGGACTATATTCCTTACTGCTTTGTCAAACTCAGTTGCAAAATTATCAGATATAAGTTTGGGGGTGAGCCCTTGCTTATCAAATGCTTTGATGATAGCTTCATCAATTGATAGCGTCACTCGCCCTAGCATTTGGTTAATTATTTGATAGACTAATCTGGTATTATTAAAGTTGTTTTTAATTTGTTTAATAAAATATGAATTCCTTTTATTTTCTAAAATTTTGTTTACTTTATTACGGATTTGACATACCGGGTCAGGTGCTCTTCCAATTGAGCTATCGTGGTTCTAACCAGCCCGCCGAAATTATTCAACACTATTTACTTTTTACTTTGAAAGCCAAAGGCGCCCATTCAATGTTAACAACTACCGTCATTGACATCCGATCATAATATTTTTACAAATACTAAAGATCAGTTAAGAAGTAGGCAAGCTATTTATAAATGTTTATATAATTTTTAACGCAAATTTTGTTGCGAACAAATTACAAAAACACAAATGTTGAAAAAATTTCCACGAGCAGGGTTTAAACCTGCACCCTTCTGACATACCGCATAATTGTCCGCAACAAAATTTGCGTTAAAAATTATATAAACATTTTTAGTACTAGTTCGAAGATAATACCGATTGAAAACCAAAGTATTGTTATAAAAAGTCTTTATTTCTTCGTACAAATTATATAATTCTTTGTGGTAATCATTAAAATCATTACAACAACCAAATTTCTTGGCACATGTCTTTCTGTTTTAATAATATTTTTGTAACTAATTATAATAGGAATCAGTTGAACAACATCATTATTCTTATTTTATATAACAACGAATAACAAAACTAAGAAAAGTAAACTACAAATTATAGTAGTTATTATAAAATAAACTCTTGTCATCATTTACATAAGTATTTACCTAGAGTAATAGTAATCAGTACAATATTCTTTGCATCATTAATCTTATACTAAAATAACGAATATCAAACAAAGAAAACAAAACTACCAAATAAAATAATTATTATGAACTCATCATTATGTAACTCTTCATAATCACAAAAACGCTTTTAACCGTCTTTTTATTGTAGATATATTTATTATCTTTAAAATTAACTTATGCAATAGGATTCAGTACAAAATATAATTGGCAATATTATTTTAGTCATTTATCGAATATTATAAAAATAACATTTAAGAATAAACCCATCTAACCATAAAATAGCTTTGTTATTTCTTAGATTTATCTATGACGACATCAGAGTAATGTTAACCAGTACAAAGGAATGAAAAACATAATATGTAAGCAACAATCTATTTATATAAAAATCAATTGCTGTTCGTTTGTCTCGCTAAAACTCGAGAATGGCTGGACCGATTTGGCTAATTTTGATTTTGAAATATTTGTGGAAGTCCAGGGAAGGTTTAAACAAAAAAATTTAATGTTCCAATATAAAATGTTCCACGATTTGTTTGTTTTGTTGTCATAGAAACTGTCAAAGTGGTACAAAGTCCGACGGGTCAGCTAGTTATCAATAAATATTACAGAGTTTCGTAAAAAGATCTGTAATATTGAGGAATAATATTTTTGTTAATTTAGGAAGCCTTGTTTTTTTGGTTCAGATATTTTAATTTTTTCTGTATACAGCTGCTGAAGATCAATATTATTTAAGTTTGGTTTATTGCGGCGACTTATAGTGAACAATTTAACCTCTTTAAAATCTGTATCAAAATAGGACGTCTTGTATAGAATTGAGTCTTTATTTTCACTCGACAATTTAATGATCTTCATTTCTGTTATTTTAACAAGTGCATTGGAAGTATTTTTTGATGGCAATAAGGATTTACTTATCTGGTCAGACATAGCTTTAATGTCAAAAAAAGAGTTATAACGACAATTCGTTTAAGACGAAGGGCTTGCCACTTACTTTTGCCGAAAGTATCAAATAATAATATTGAACTGGTGAATAAATTGCAGCAGATTTTAGCGATGCCTTTATTCTTCGTTCATTAAGAGAGTGGGTACTGTCACTTTCGTTAGCGCTATGGACCTTTATCTTACGAGTTATGAGTTCTTGACAATATTTTAGTAAACTTAAAAACTAACAGATAGGTGTGCAACATGAATTTATTCTTGTGCTGCCCACAACAATTGTCACTTTTAAAAAAACCATGTGAAATGGTTCTGTCGCATTATTGACAAGTTTTTCTAGATACTTCCAGATACTTACAAGAAGCAATTTCATTCACTCCCCTGCGACCATTTCCTTCGTGCCATGCATAACATTCTACTTCTTTAGTTTTTAAATTATTATATTGTAAAATATAAAACGTTTAGTTTAGAAAAATAAATAGTTTAGGTAGAAATATTAGGCATAAGGTTGAGTGACAGACAGTATGTCAGTACAATTAGAATTTGTAGCCATTGGCAAGAGCCAGCATTGAGTTGAGTGACAGACAGTATATCAGTACTAGGGAATGCAATCTTGCGAGATTTTGGACCCAGCCGAGATCTCGAGATCCCGAGATCCCGAGATCTCGCGAGACTGACTTTCTGGTCTCGCGAGATCTCACAGATTACGAGATCTCGCGAGATTGGGTAATTTCACTGAAAATTTTTGTAAGTAATTTTTTTTTCTGCTGTTTTGTAGTCTGTCTGACTTTAGTAGATTTCGACTATGTCAGCTCCATAGTTACTTCTTTATTAGATTAGGTACATTCAAAATGAGTGCCATAATTTGTTCTTCAGGGCATCAGTTATTCCTAAGAGCAACTGAGAGCCTGAAAACCTAACCACTTCTCTGAATTGCTCAGAGTTTGGAGCTGTTAATGCCTCATAAATTTTTAAAAAGCAAGTTTAATCGATCTGTTCCCAATGTTCTTTGTAATTCCACGTGCGTTATGCTGCCGCTCAATCTCGTAATCTCGCGAGATCTCGTACGAAATTTGTACGAGATTCAATCTCGCAAAATACGGACGAGATCGACGACCGACCGATCGACGAGATTGCATTCCCTAGTCAGTACAATTAGAATTTGTCGCCATCGGCTCTTTAGCATTAGGTTTAGTGACAGACTGTATGTCATTTTTATTAACTAAACTTTTTGATTTTTCACTAAAGAATTTTCTTTATCTAAAAATTCACAAGTAAAAAATACGAATTTGACTCACATAAAAATAGTGCAATTTTAAATATTAATAAAAATTTCACAAGGAGTGACGTTAAATTACTACTATTATTAATTGGACTACACAGTAATTAATTTTGAACTATAAAACTTACCTTCTTTAGACGAATTCAATCTTTCTTTGCTAGAAGGTTTGTTAAAGTTTCTTATTTTCAATAGTCGCTGTGGCATCATTCTACATGATAATATTATACAAAGCTAACTTAAGTTACAGCACAAGTTCAAATCATTTATGTCGAAAATAACACTTTAAGAGCGTTTACGCCGCACACTAGCGCCGCCAATGAAAAAAAAAACATATCTAGTAATTAGAGATAGAAAATCAAATTATGCTCAACAAACTATCTGAATGAAGTAATTTAGCATTTTTACGTCACTTAATGAACACCTGACATGTTGTGCATAATTTGATTTTCTATCTCTAATTACTAGATATGCTTTTTTTTCAATAGTGGCGCTAGTGTGCGGCGTAAACGCTCTTAAGTTACCTAAAATGCCCTAAAGTTTTACTTTTTTCTGAACAATAACGAATCATTACCAATAACTACCTACTAAAACTTATTACAAAACTAATACAAGTTATTTTAACATTAAAAACAACTATTCATGCTTAATACTTTTTAATCAAAAAGGAATAAAAAATAATTTTATTTAACTTTAAGTAACAAACTAGTGTCATAAATAAGTACCATAACAATTCAATTAAAACTATCGTAAAAAAAATATTATCTCGAAGTTCGCCTTTATATTAGAAATAAATAACAACTAATGCGATAGAACTTTGAGCAACATAATAGTACCCTATACTGTATAAGTGTAATAGCTTTTTATTTAAAAAAGGTTAACTGAATGGCTTAATGACAAAAATTTTTATAGTATTAAGGAATTTATTGACAACGAGCTGGATTTTTACTGACATTTATTTTATTGAAATTTTGATTCTAGACATTTATTTATTATTGCAATCTTGATTCCATGTAATGTAATGTAATAAAAATTAATATCATTAACATTGTTAAGTATTTGCATGATATTTTATTAGCGAAACATGAGCACCTTTTATTGTTTGATATTATCATTTTATACCATGTTTTGTGCAAATAAACGATTTATTCATTTATTTATTTATAATAAACCAATAATAATTCAATTAAAAACTATCGTAAAGAAAGTATTATCTGAAAATTCGCCTTTATTTTAGAAATTAATAACAACTAGTTCGATAAAACTTTGAGCAACATTATAGTATCTGAAATAAGTACCCTATACTGTATAATAACCATAACAATTTAATTAAAAACTATCGTAAAGAAGGTATTATCTCAAAGTTCGCCTTTGTTTTAGAAATAAATATTTTTAAAATAAACTTACCTTATAATGAACACAGTACTTTTTGATTTTAATACTTTTTAATTAAACAAACGGCGACCTTTCACTCTAGGTTCACGCGTAAGTCTGAATAAAACTGTCTTGGCCAAAGCTTAGGGCCTAAACGCGCGAAAAGGACGGAGATACTACTATGGCCCCCGCGCCATTTTACCCCCGTTCGTTGTAAGACCTTGTTCGTTAGAAAGATCTCGATGTTTTGATTATGACTGCATATAAAAGTCAAAATTCGAAATTTTTGAGTTGATACCCTGTTCATCAGATTGCAGATCAAGTGCAGATTCATTTTTACAGATGAAATACCACAACGCTATAGTAAAATTTATTTTTTATATTGAAGTGCTAATTGCTTTTTCACTATAATATAATATTTTTTATTTTTTGATTCTTTATTTTAAAGGACTTTGGTCTCTAATGTTACCATGTCAGTCTTGGTAATTAACATTCATGTAATTCAGGTTTAGTGCAGCAATTAGCACTTATAAATAAAAATAAAAATTCATTAATAATTAATTCCAAAGTTCCGTAAACATCGATTTTATTTTATTTTCTTATGTATACAACCTGGATATGACACTACGACAATAAATTAATTTGAAACTATCAAATAAATCTTAGCGCTGAAATTTTTTTTTTGATTTTTCAAACCAACTAAATAGCACAAAAACGCAAGCAAAATAGAACACCATTTAAAAATGTTACCTTTGATAAGAGCGGCAACAGCGCAGTGTCAGGTGACGACGACGTTTTGGCGCCATTAATGCCGAATAAAATCACTACGTTGCACTTGCAATTTGCATTATTATAGGTAGAGTTTATAAAATCACTTAAGTAGTAAATAATTCATTTTGCTATTAAATTTTTAAATTTTCAATGTGTCCCCCATGAACCCGAACACACATCTTTCCAACAAAGTAAAATTTAAATTTATACAAATTAAGAATAACATCAAAAAGTTTACATTGCATTTTTAAAAGAAAATATTGTCTTTGCCATCAAAACATTTGACATGGTTGTCAAGGCTTTGTTTATAAATTTTCATTGAATGGAAGTTATTTTATAATATCTAAAGAAATATTCGTGAGAAAATGAGGACAACCATGTGTAGTTTGTTGGAAAGATAGAAGGAAACAACTGGACCTAAAAATAATGTGAATACAAGAGGTTCTTATAAAAACATGCTTAGCAACGATAAAAACCGTAAGTATTTTCCTATTTACACAAACCCTTCTCTATCCTCTATCTTATTTAGATGTATAAAAAGTGAATACTACACTATCACCACTAACAAAGCGTTAAATTTCGCACAATTCGCACTGCGTCTTTATCAGTCACTAGTCACTACACTAACATAACAATTGTCAACAATTACAAACAATAGGACGCCGCCGGGTGGTCGGGCGGCGGCGGCCAGCGGCGGCGGCGCATCAAACACGTAGACATGTATTACGTCACAGGATCGCGGCGATACTGAACTTGGCCTACTTAAATAAAATAAATATTTACTTGTCACCTGATCGCCGCCCGAGCCAGTAGAAAAAAACTAACACAAACAAACCAATATTTGTCCCTTTCGTACATACTAAATTTTCGTTTGACACGAGTCATTACGGATGCATCACGAATGCATCACTTACGCATGCAATAATCTTCTTTCCGCGTAATTTGGGTTGCTTGCTTTTTGACTCTTAGAACAGCATTAGGCATGATATGCTTTGATTTGCATCGGGATTTAACATCTAAGAACAGATGAAGTTTTGCGACGTGTTTAAAACACCGATGAGAGGTCTTTAACCTGGCCGTACTAGTTTAATAACAGATACATCATGTGTAAATGTTACTAATTAAAAATTATGTCCTGTGGCTAAATTATTGAATGTTTTCAAATGTTTTTTTTATATATTGATTGGGAGCGTCATTAGGTATACTATGGGTAATTTATTGTCGTGGTGTCATCTCCAGGTTGTATATTATTATGTGAAGCCAAAACTTTGTACAAAAATTGCGCGGACGCAGGAGTATGAAATTTGGCATACTTATAGTTTTAGGAAAGGAGAACAAAATGTTTTTTTTTAATTATGCATAAAAAATACATCTATACAGGGTGTCTCATTTAAACCGGTCAGTATGGGAACGTCTGAAACTATAAGAAATACAAAGATCTGTTTTTAGGAACCATATCATCGATTTTAGTAAGAAGAAAAACTGCATTCATACATTTTAAAAAGACCTCAGCTCGGGAATCGAACACGGTTGTTTTGAAAAAAATAATCTTACACTATTTCTATTCAGATTTCGATTGTGTAGGTCTTAAGAAGTAAATGGCTCTATAAAACATGATGTCAAAAATGACTAAAATGCATTGTTTTCACATACTTTAATTAATTTTAGTAGATGTTCGAAGTGACCACCGTTTTTTTCAATACAGTTATATAATGTTATTGGTTTAAAGAATGAGGCGTTAAAATATCGGTCGGCGTACGCGTAATACAAGACGAGTTCACAACACGGTCCATGAATCATGTTCTTCTTCACTATTTCATACAATTCTAGATTTACTTCGGGAATTCCTGCGCAAATTATTGAGTCAATTTCATCTGGTCTTATTTTTTCGACCATCCACAGAAGAATATGCGCATGAGGCAGTCCTCTCTTCTGCCACTCTACAGAGTACATCCAACACCGTACATGATATTTTACAATGAAGTTCATAAGCGCTTTGAGTTTCTGCTTGAACACTTGTGCTGTTATGTCATGACGATCGCTGGATGATTGACCGGATAATAACAGATTAGTGATTTTTATCCATATTGGGTTGCACGTGAAAGTAATAAATAAATCTGGTCGCGACCGTAATGGCGCACGTAGGTCATAGCATCTTGCGCATTATTCGTGCATTCTCGGGCTTTTCACATACGTATAAAAATATAAATATATATAGAGATAGATAGATCAAGATAGAATAATACGTATACATAATCTATCTTCTATATATATAAAAATCAATTGCTGTTCGTTTGAGTCGCTAATACTCGAGAATGGCTGGACCAATTTGGCTAATTTTGATTTTGAAATATTTGTGGAAGTTCAGGGAAAGTTTAAACGGTGAGAAACATAAATAATAAGTAACTGAAAATACTAAAAACGACAATTTAACTTTCCAATACAAAACGATTTGTTTGTTTTGTTGTCATGGAAACTGTCAGAGCGGTACAAAGTCCGCCGGGTCAGCTAGTTAAATCAATAAAACAAACATTACACACACTACCATGTAATGTTAATTGTTAATGTATAATGATTTCTATTGCTCTTATAATTATTTTATATTTTTCGTATGCCGATAAGGCAGATCGCAGTGAAACCTTATAATCAATACAATTAGACTAATGACTTACCTGTGAATCACGAATAAATAATTTGAATTTGAATTTGAATTTGTATTTGACACACACGCATATCTATTTGACACGCTTATATACCCTTTTCAAAAATTTCAAAAACGGAAGAGGAGCGGCCGAAATCCAATCTAAACTTACATTCTATATTTTTTTATTTTTCATTGCATAATACACTGGGCCGCAAAAATTCCGGGTCGCTTATAAAAAGTGTGATAGTTTCTTAACTACACAACACAAACTAGTGAAACTGTAGTATGTTATAGATGACTGACTTATACATAAAAGAAAATACATAACACGTTTGTAAACTTTATAATTTTATTTTTATTTAAGTACTAAAAAATTCAAAAAAAAAACACTTCTAACTTTTGACAACAAAAATATACAATACAGTTAATACGCAAAATGAAAGCTTTTCTGTAAATTTAATATCTTGTATTTCCTCCACGATCCCGTATCGCTTCATTAAGACGATGTGGCATGCTGTTAATCAAATTTCTAATACGGTTTTGGTCTGTTTGATCATTCTTCTACTAGCGCACTTCTTAACTCACGTAAGTTAGCTGCAGCTGGAGAGCGTTGTTTAACGCATCTCCCGAGCTCGTTCCATAAATGCTCTATGAGATTTAAAAGTCTGGGCTGCGAGCTGGCCACTCCATGCGGGCGATTCCGACGTTTTGAATATACGCGTTGACCAAATGTGCTGTATGTGGTCGCGCATTATCGTCCATAAAAATGAAATTTGCGCCCATATTCACCAAGAAAGAACCAGCATAATCATTTAAAATCTCCTCTACATATCTGGGAGCTGTCACAGAACCGTTTTCTATAATTACTAACTCCGTACGATCCTCTAAAGATATCCTAGCCCAAACCATTATTGATCCTTCACCGAATGGCACCTTTTCCTCAAAACACGCTTGACGATAACGTTCATTTGGTCGCCTATATACTCTTCGCCTCCCATCGTGTGCGAATAAACAAAATCTTGACACATCGGAAAGCAACCTGGCAACTCGATGTTCTCTGAGCAATTTAGGGCCATTTGCTGGCCTATAAGGCTTTATATCAGCTTCCCGAAGTCGCCGCCGGATCGTGTCAGAGCTTACATTGTTGTGGTGAATTTCTTGAAGGGTATTTCGGACCTGAACAGCCGTGAGATGTCGATTTCTTAACATAGTGCTCACGATGAATCGGTCTTCTCGTGTAGTTGTACACCTTGGCCTGCCATCCCCTGGTCTCCTGATGTTCATGCCGGTCTCTTGAAATCGCTGGAGTACTCTTTGGACCGTGGATAAAGATACACCTACTGTTCTAGCAGTACTCCGCTGACTCCTTCCTTCTTGTACCATGGTGATAATTCGTGTACATTCTTCAGTAGATAACGACATGTTGGTGCATGGTTGATGCACAAAATACTGTGATCAGCCAAAAAAACTGTTTATTATGACTCGGACTGAGCTCGGTTTGAAACAAAAGCGACAAAATTTTCTATTCCAAAAATTAGAATTTTAATATTTTTCAAAAATCGGAATTTCTTTTTTTGAAGCTGTAACTTGTTCAAATGCAACCTCTTTTTATATGTATAATAAGCGTCACAAATCTGCCTATAACATATTATTTATACGAGGGATCTATGTAAATAACTTTGGGAGATATCGCGGTTTTTCTAAATGACCCGTTATTTTTGCTGCCCAGTGTATGATACAATCCGTGCAGCCCTAATAAAATTACGGTAGATTAAAATTACTAGTAGATATAATTATGCAGTAAGAAGCAGTGAGAGAGAATCGCAGGAAATGATCAAAAGGATGATACACAGTTTTAGCTTACCCAATAAGTATATTTTAACTATTTTATCTAACATAACACAGTTCTTTTACTTAAAAATTATGAATCACTTCAATTATCGCATAGTATTTTTCATTATTTTATTTTGTTTTTAAACGTATTTTTTAGTTAACATTATTAAATTTACGTGAAAAATTCTCCATTAACCTTTTTTTGTGTGACAAGGCATGTGAGAGTCGTTAAATTTTAAGGACTATGAAGTCGAGATTGTATTAATTTTGTTTCAGCAATAAAAGTGTTTGTCCGTAAAATTGAATGTACAGTCTCTGTGAAGGATTGTAGAAATAGTGTAATAACAAATTTTATAAATTATACCATTTGTCCACAAGAGTGTGTGTTGTTATTTGAGTATTCAGTTGACATACACACGCACACACACACACTCGCGCACTTAGCTAATCAGCAACTTAGTTATTTACAATTAAAAAAGTTACATCATCATCATCATCAAAGCTCATTTTATGTCCCCACTGCTGGGGCACAAGCCTTCCCTATAAATGGATAAGGAGAACGGGCGATAAACCACCACGCGGGCCCAGGACGGATTGGTGGTTGTTAACGATTGCTGATGCAGCTGGGACCAACGGCTTTATGTGCCTTCCGAAGCACGGAGGAGCTCAAGATGATAAATTTTTGGTCACCCATCCGATGGCCGGTCCTTGCGAAAGTTGCTTAACCTCAGCACTCGCAGACCGGGCGCGTTAATCACTGCGCCATCGAGCTCCTCAAAGAAAATGTTACCAACTGACTCAATACCTAGACAGTATTACAGGCACTTGGTTAGAAGCTGTTGTAATTTTATATTGAATACTTAAAGTAGATAATAAAGCCAGTATTATTTCAACAGAAGCAAAGCATCCCAATTTTCCAAAACATGTATTTGGATTACTCTCTGGTGTTATCTCATTACTCGGCCACCTTGAGATGTTAAGCCTTGGCGCACACGGGCCACACGCGACAATCACAAACGCCGCTACCTGCAGGGCTAAGATGTACGCCGCGACATATGTCGTGGACGAGACGGGAAAATTTGTCGATGTCGATTCATTTGTCGTCGGGGAACGCCGCGATATAATTTGTCATCGCATTATCTCGTGCAGAATACTGCCGCGCAATTTAAGAACGCAGTAAATAACATGTGAACCGTTTCGAGAAAATAGATCGTAAAGTCAGGACCTCAAATATCACAATCATAAACACAGTAAGTGATACTTACTGTGTTCATAATTGTGCGGCAGAATAGAGATATGTCTGTATGTCTATAGGTGTTACCATAGCAGCCCACCAAACTTGACCCGTTCTGTCAAATGGTGACTCGTAGTGATTTTTGTTGTTTTTGTCGACAGACTCTAACATGAGCGCCATAATTTTGTCGAATTCTGACACTTAAAACCGACATGTTTATCGCCATAGTATCTCACTGAAGACTGTCCGCGACTTAAGTAAATTTTTATTTTTATTTTCATTTTCATCATGGCAGTGCCTTATTTTATTTATTTATTAACGGTATATCCTTATATTTTGGTTGTATTTTTCTTACAACACCGGAGGATAAGTTAAGAGACTTGTGCGACCATTTGACCTCAATGACGCCCGAGGGTAAAAATCTACAATAATGGTGCACAAATTTGCTTTGGGGGCCCTACAGGAGTAGGGCAGCTAGTATTTCTGTTATCTAATAAATAAAAATAAAACACCAAGTATTATAGGTTCTTTATAAACATGCTTTTCAGTACGTTCGGAAACACGTGTAAAATAATAAGTTTAAAAATTATTAAAATTACAAAAAAAGAATAAGTAATTGTAGTAATTGTTCCGCCCCAGCAATGTGCCCTGCCCACCTGAGCTTAGCAACTTTTCTTCTTTAACTCTCAATAAAACTTTAGGCTTATATTTCGAAAACTAAGAGTTTCCTGAAAAAATAAAAATGTGCATTAGAATCTCTGATTTTTTTTTATAACAAAGTGGAATACTCGCTTTAAACAAATTTGTGCTCGTGCACCATTATTGTAGATCTAAGCCTCGCCGTGTTCCAAGCTTTAAGCCGTTGGTCCCGGCTGCATTAGCAGTCGTTAACAACAACTAATCCGCACTGGGCCCGCGTGGTGGTTTATGGCCCGTTCTCCCTATCCATCTATAGGGAAGGCTCGTGCCCCAACAGTAGGGACATAAATGCGCTGATGATGAAGAATCTGTTTAATCTTTGAGATTGAGAATATGTAGTGATCTTTACATTACACTTTACTTACATTTTCTTGGCACCCGATGTCGTAGGCGTTGTTGTATTCATATTTAATCACTAGTTATTTTTTTTATCTACACTAATGTTGTAACATTCTACTTATGTTTCCAATACTTGACTTATAATTACTACTTTTATAGCGCAGACAACAAAACATTCAATTTAAGCAATTTCACATGATGGTATAATATCCACATCGATATCGTAAAATCTCATTATAACATCAATAAAACTTAAAAAAGCCTTATGTCAAAATCCTCATACAAGTTGTATAAAATTTTGATATTAGGCTGGCTTTTGAAAACAGTTGGGTTATACGTGAAAACTTCGTCGAAACTACTAAACTTACATACACAAAACTCTTTGGTAAGATCTTGTGCCAATTAAATAAAAAAAGAACAGCGCGCGATCGCTCCTGATTGGCCCTGCGCGCGCAGCTGCGCTCTCATTGGTTAGATTTTAATGGCGGCATATTCACTGTGACAATACACGTACGCGTGAATTTAATGTTTCGCAATGTGTTTTGTTTTTAAAATACAAATTAAAAGTTAAAAATGGACAGCGACGATGATATTTGTACGCCTCCGGATATTCTAAAATTGGCAACAAAAGTAACTCACAATCTTTTGCCAGAAAAATCTAGAAAATTATATGAAAAAGAATATAATAACTTTTTGGCATGGAAGATCGAAAAGAAAACTACATCATTTTCTGAAAATGTCATTCTTGTGTATCTCAAAGACCTCTCCGACAAATTCAAGCCATCTTCTATGTGGGCTAAATATTCTATGCTCAAGTCCACACTGAGTATCTACAACAATATTGATATCACGAAGTATTCAAAAGTCATAGCGTTCCTGAAACGCAGTTCAGAAGGACACAAGGAAAAAAAGTCCTTGACGTTTACATCAGGTCAAATAAAGATGTTCCTGAAAGATTCACCAGATATCTTGTATCTTTTTGAAAAGGTAAGTGTATTTTAGTTCTGTTATTTAATCTACCTAGTACTTACGTACTACACACGCAAGTTATCTAGACACTCCGTTTAAGCGCTTTGTGTATAAATTAGGTAGTAGGTACCTACACTTTACTACTTCATAAATCATAGTTTTTGCCTTGGCTATGTACCTCAGGCTTATTATATCGTTTATTGTTACAGGTTGCACTAATCTTCGGCATAATGGGGGCATGCCGAAGGCAAGAGCTATACAACATCCAGTTCGATGAAGTCTCTAACATAGACGACAGTAAAATCATGGTGAAAGTTTCGAAAACAAAAACGAAAATAGATCGTTCTTTCGTTGTGACGGGCAACTGCTATGCCGTATGTAAAAAATACATGGAACTTCGACCCACCCCCTGTCGAAACCCTGCCTTTTTCTTGAGCTATAGATGCGTCGATCAAAGAACTGGTATTAATAAATTTGGTGCTCTGGGAAAAACTATCGCAAGTTTTTTGAATCTGCCTAACCCAGCGTTGTACACGGGGCATTGCTTCCGGCGCACCTCGGCGACCCTTCTCATAGATAGCGGTGGTGATTTGACCGCACTGAAACGACACGGGGGGTGGAAGTCTTCTACTGTGGCTGAAAGCTACATTGATGAGTCTTTAATGAATAAAATTCAAGTCTCAAATACGATCTTGAACAGTATAGAAAACAAGACGAATGAAGTAATTATAAATATTTCAACTCCTTCTACGAGCTCTACTGCTTGCCCCGCGACCGCTACAGCTGCTGGATCAATAATTAACATTAACTTTCAAAATTGTACCATCCAAAATTTGAACAATTATTATAAATAAACTATTGTCAGCTTTTACTCTTGTTGTTTGACTAATTGCATTAGTGAAGATAAAGTAGTGTATGCAACTGCATATAACACGGGTATTAAAACACTCGTTACTATTATGAAACTCGCTGCGCTCGTTTCATAAACTCACACTCGTGTTTTAATACCCTTCATTATATGACAGTTGCATAAACTACTATTAAATTTTCATAGTAACTGACAACAATCGGCATCAAATAGACTAGCGATGGCAGCGTCCATAAAAAAAGATTGCGTTCATGAAGAAAAGAACGAATGGAAAGCTATGGAAAGGAATGAAAACCGTTTTAATGGAGTAAAAAAATAGTAGTTTTTTCTAAACGGCAACATTGGTTTATCTAATCGACAAGCCGATGTCATGACGAGATATTTCTCTGCCGTGGTGTACATATTAGGGTAAACAACAAATAATCGATGTCGATACATCGACAAAATTTCTGCCGCACAATTTATGAACGCAGTAAGTACCACTTACTGTGTTTATGATTATGACATTTGAGGTGCTGACATTACGATCTATTTCTCGAAACTTTTGACATGTTCTTTACTGCATTCATAAATTGCGCGGCAGTTTTCTCGTCTCGTCACGACATATGTCGCGGCGTTCATCTTAGCGCTGCTAAAGATAGAAGCGGCTACAAATGTAGCTGAAGCGCGCGACAGACACTTGTGGTCGGTAGTATACACTTGTGGTCGGTGGCCGCTACTTTTTTTTAACCCATTGCTTGCAGTGTCATAATGGACTCCGACGAAGAAGCTTTTGTGTCGGCGTTAAGTGGCGCGCACCAGCCACTAGAAGCGAGCAGCGACTTTTTGTAGCGAGTGGCGGCCACCGGCGGGCGTCAACCGTGTGGGGCGAGTCCATACAAAATGTATGAAAACTACAGGAAGTAGGTCTCCAGGTCTAACTACAGGCCCATCTCACTTCTAAGCCACGTCTACAAACTGTTTTCGAGAGTCATAACGAATCGTCTCGCACTCAGGTTTGATGACTTACCAGCCTATCGAACAAGCCGGTTTCCGAAAAGGCTTCAGCACCATAGACCACATACATACGCTGCGGCAGGTTATACAGAAGACCGAGTATAACCAGCCTCTTTGTTTAGCGTTTGTGGGCTATGAAAAAGCCTTCGATTCGATTGAAACATGGGCCGTGCAACAGTCTCTCCAGCGCTTAAAATAAATAGTCAGCCTCAGATATTGTTTTAAACGAAATTGATAATGCAATAAATATTTTTGTTTTATTTTTGATTTTTTTTTGAGCGGTGCCAAATTGACTACCGGTACATCGAAGTGTTGAAGTGTTTGTATGAAAGCGCCACTATGTCAGTCTGATTTCAAGACCAGAGCTCCAAACCTATCCAGTTGCAGCGAGGAGTGAGACAGGGAGATGTGATATCTCCGAAACTGTTCACTGCTGTACTGGAAGATGTTTTCCAGCTTCAGGAAAGGACTCGGCATCAACGTCAACGGCGTATACATCACTCACATTCAATTTGCTGACGATATAGTGGTCATGGCTGAGATCCTGGAAGACCTCGCCACAATGCTCGGTGACCTCAACAGAATCTCTCAACAAGTGGGTCTTAAAATGAGCATGGAGAAGACGAAAGTTATGTCGAACTCACGTGTCGTACCCACTCCTCTGAAGGTGGGGGTCTCTGCCCTTGAAGTTGTGGACTTTTCCTGACGACTTCTCGTGCGTCATTACCATATCAAAGCTTCTCATGGTAATCAGGAAACCGTCGTCAATGAACTCAAACAAAAATACTGGATTATTAGGTTTCGACCAACTGTGAAGTTTGTCGCATCTGAATGTATGCTGTACAAAATGCGTAAGTGTAAGCCGCACATACCTAGAATGGGAGATTTGCCAGCAGCTCGTGTGTCTCACCATCATAGACCCTTTTCATTTTGTGGCTTGGACCTGTTTGGACCTGTTGAGGTGGCTGTGGGAAGGCGCAGAGAAAAAAGGTACGGGGTCTTGTTCACTTGCTTGACAGTACGCGCTGTACATGTAGAACTCGTATCGTCACTTTCAATCTGAAATCACAAAGCTACGCCGTGTTTTAGTTTCCGGTTATGACGGTCACAAAGCAGACGGCTCGCATCACTTAGCGGTTTTAATAATTTCTCTCTGGTAAATTCATTGGAAATCAACATATTCATCACTTGTGATAAAGCTGCCAGTGCGGCGGCTAAGTGTTTTTGTTTATTTAATAGTGAAAAATCTCTTTTTACGAGTGCGTCCGGAAGTGCGGCTTTTGCCTCTGGATTTAATACTGGTGGTACTAGCAGATCGCAGTTACCTGTAACTAAGTATTCACTTACCAGTTTTTCTTTGTCCTCTTTTGACAACCCTTTTGCCAGTATCTCTTGCCATCGAGTAGCAATATCTTTATGAATGTTGTCTCCAAACACAGATTCGAGTTTAGGTGCATCACCGAGAATATCCAATATTGCATCGTCAAGGTCCTTTTCTGTCGCTACACATGCCGAGGATGGGCCAGGCTGTGGTGATGAGAATAGGCCTGGCTGCGGCGCTGGTGATGGGCCAGGCTGCGTCGCTGAGGAAGGACCGGGCTGCGGCGCTGAAGATGGACCGGGCTGCGGCGCTGAGGATGAACCGGGCTGCGGCGCTGAGGATGGACCGGGCTGCGGCGTTGAGAATGGACCGGGTTGCGGCGACCAGCTTGGCACTTGTGGAGGCTCAAAATCTTCATCTGACGGTTCCTCTAGCAGAGGCTCATGAATTGGTGTAATAGTGCCGCCGGCCCGTTCACTTGGTGGCAAGTATATTGAGTTGTCATCCTCGTATACACGATTGGTATCGTGAGGTATTAAAGGACCTGGAAAAAATACCAAGGACATATTTTAGCAATGAAGGAGAATACCCAGTGTGATAAGCTCGCAACATTTTTCAACTAAAAGGTAAAAACCCAGTGTGGCAGTTACACGTTTAAAGCAATGATGTAATCGTGTAATAAATGGTAAAAACCCAGTGTGGTAGTTACGCATTTCTGCTTACTTGAAGATTCTTCGTGTTCTTTTAATTTTTCCGTTAATTTTCGTAACTTTTTTAGTATCTTATTTTTGTCCATAGTTTCATTCTCCGTTTTTCCCCCATGTTGAGAGATTTTGTTTTTTCAGGAGCGGAGTGGACGTGCGAAGGCTAGAGCACGGACACGCAGAATGAGCGCAAGCTCGGAAGTGAGCCACTCAATCCGGTGCTGTCAGTAGTGGGGGTAGTGGGGATATTGACTCGAGTAGTCAGTTGAGTGACATATTTTTAAATTAAATAATACTTTTAAATAACGTGTAGAAGGCTGTAGCGTGGCAACGCTACTGGGACAAATGCAAAAAAATTGTACATTTCTGAATGCGTGAACGTCCTACGTCCTATTAAAATAAACGTTCAATACATAACTTCTTTTCATATATTTTTTTAAATACGTTTACAAAATTACATTATAACAAAAACTAAAAGAAATAAATAATATTTTTCCGATAAATCAATTAAATAAAAATCAAATCATCAGGATACGTTTAGTTTTCTTCATACAAGTACGCGTGTCCTTCTCGTCCGTGTTCAGTTTTGTGTATGGGGAAAAATACAGGTGAGTGATTTTATACTGTTAAATATTTTTAGTTATTTATAGAATACTACATACATTTTAATACTTTAAACAATAAATCAGGCCTCTCTATTAAAAACTGTTTTAAATATCATTTTTAAAGCCGTCCGTAACTTCTTTCATATTTGTTATTCAGCTTTGTTTATTGTTATTTAGTAGAAAGATAAGTTTTTACCTGGCGAAACTAAAATCATAAATAACGTCTGTAGGTGGCGCTAGTTCTGCACGACGGCCATTTTGCTGGAGTTCTGGTTAGACGGTCTACAAAAATTTTACTAAATTGTGCGGGAAAAATACACAAATTAGTTTTTAAACTAATTGGTTAGTGTATGTTTAGCTTTCTATATTGTGACGTAACAAATATGAAATAACAAATATGAAGTAAAGTCGCACTCACATTGTAATAGTTGACTTGGATTACTAAAGTTAAAATATTATGATCACAGTTAATTTTAAAGTTGATTTGCAAAAAAATGTTAAGTAAGTCGAAAGTAATACAAACTAGACTTGCTGCCATTCTTTATTGAAATAATCAATCAAGATACTGCTTTTTACTCATTAACAAATTTACCTTTCAAATAGAATGCACAACATGAACTAGTCCTTATAGTTCATCTTTGTTAGTTTTTTGTAACATCAAGTTATTTTCATCTTTGTTTCCTATTTGTTATATGTACAATTTTTTTGCATTTGTCCCTACTACACTATGTTATAAATCGCTAAGAATGAAGCTGGAAACATAATACCTTTAAAAAGATAATTATAAAGACTTTTGGAATCAGCAATTTGTCTTTGAACTTTTTACTTACGGTAGGATTGTCACATGACGATAAGATAAATGAAACAAAATATTTTATTTAATATTATTAATAAATTACTTACTCTAAATATTTTCTTTTTATTGTTTTTGTTTTTTAATAACTTTTATTTTATTTTTTAGACTAAGATAAATTGTAATGTGACATAGTCTTTTTAAAATACTGATTGGAAAACATTCACATGGGAGATCAAATATACAGTCATTATACACGTTCTAAGATTTCAGTGCCAATATTTATAATGTTTGCTTTAAGATCGAAATGTTCGTGAAACTACGTGAAATAGGCAATATATTTTGTATTTTTAGCATCCATATACAGACCCAAAACTAACTAACAATCAATTACGCCTAAAAGTTTAGGAAAGGCTGCTATTAGCACATGAGTTGCTATTAGCCAGCTTTCTACTGTAACAACTGCTCTAGACAGTTAACTACAAAAACTTTAATTAAAACTAACTGACCTAAATTATGCTGGACTCCTCAGGGATAGAAATGGGAAAGTGTAAATATATTTATTTTCAGACAGCGCCTTTGTACGAGTGTCGAGTATGCTATTGTAAACTCTAAACATTTTGTAAGGAAAAGGGTTACTATACATTACAAGAATATTTTAAAGAAAATCTACAAAAATATAAAATTATAACAAAAGGACATCAAACGTCCTCCTCTTCCCTAACTCTTGCTGTGCTCGACAGGGTCCATACTGTTCTTTACATTATTTTGAGACCCTTGTGATACGCATGGAAAAGCAATAAATAACTAAAAATTAAAATTGAAGATAAGCAAGAATACTAGGTACACCACAACACTTATTTCAAATAAATTAAACAATACAAAAACAAACTTGCTTTTACGGTTCTGGCCACATAACCTCGCATTATTAAAACACTACGTTCTCACCGCGATTGAGGTTTGTAAATAAATAAATTAAATAGATGGCAATGTAAATAATTACTTTATTGAGACGGTCACTAGTCTAGCTCAGTTCACAGTTCTGAATCAATAAGTGTTGATTGGATGTGGATACTTTATCGATTTTAAAATTCGTGCTAGCTAAGTAGTCGTACAATTTTTATTTCTTGATTACTTATAAATTATAATAATAATAATAAAATCTAGTTTTAAGAAAGAAAATAAATAAAGAGTATAATAATAATAACAGATGGTGAAGGAGCGCTTCTGCTGCCGCTTGACTAAAGTGCTTAACAGCCTTTTGTCAAGGCGTAATAAGGTGCGTGCTTTCAACGCCTGGGTGATGCCTCTACTCATATACTTCTTTGGCATACTAAGGTGGACCCCGACTGAGCTGGATGCCCTGGATCGCAAGGTCCGTGCATTGCTCACTACACACCGGATTCTACACCCACGCTTGTCTGTTATGAGATTGTACATCCCGCGAAGGTGTGGTGGTCGCGGCTTTTTAAATGCTAAAAGCCTCCACAACCGCGAGGTGTGGAGGATCTTAGGAACTATTTCCTCAACAGCGAGTGTCGGATGCATCGGGATGTGGTAGCAATGGACAGGGGCCTAACCTCGCTCTCCTTGGCAAATGAGAACTGGCGCAGGCCAGTGGTACTGAGTACAGAGGACCGCAGGGCGGTATGGAGGAGCAAGCTACACGGGCGGTTCTACAAGGTGCTCACGGGCCCCGATGTAGATTTGCTCGCGTCGGTGAACTGGCTACGATTCGGGGACCTCTTCGGAGAAACCGAAGGTTTTGTCTGTGCAATTTCGGACGAAGTTATCATGACGAATTACTACCGGAGATATATCCTGAAGGACGGTACGGTCGACATTTGTCCCGTACCGTCCCGGTGTCCCGGGGAATCACTCAGGCACATTATCTCCGGTTGTTCTCATCTTGCTAACGGCGAGTATTTGTACAGACATAACCTGGTAGCTAGGATTATTCACCAGCAACTTGTTCTTCTATACGGTCTTGTGGACTTTGAAGTGCCGTACTACAGGTACACACCTGCGCCGGTTCTCGAAAACGGCTATGCCACGCTCTATTGGAATCGAGCTGTCTTCACGGACAGGACTATTCTAACTAATAGGCCTGATATCGTGCTGATAGATCGATCGCAACGCCGGGCAGTGCTTGTCGACGTCACTATCCCACACGACGAGAACCTTGTAAAGGCCGAGAAGGATAAGGCCAGCAAGTACCTTGACTTGGCTCACGAGGTAACCGCCATGTGGGATATTGACACGACAATCATTGTGCAGAGATTGTTCAGACACGACTATCGAGTCGTGTCTGCGAACGGTCTGGTAGCGAAGAGTCTCGACCAACACCTTAAAACTCTCGCTCAATAGTTGAATCAAGGGTCAAATACAGAAGGCGGTACTCTTGGACACGGCCCGGATAGTCCGAAGATTCCTGTCTCTGCAGCCCTAACCACCGGCAGCATGAGCCCTGCCCCGTTGCCGGCGGCACCCTAGGCTAGGTTTTTTATAATATTTTTATGTTTTGTATGTGCTTTTGTATTTTACTTTTATATTAATATTATAACAAACCTAGGCTAAGAAAGGCTAAGAAAAAAGATAAATGAAGTGATAATAATAATAATAATAATAAATCATTTATTTAATACCATAACCATACCATACTAAGTATGGTTAAATATAATTTTACGTAAATTTCGTTCCGGACAAAATACAATTTGAAAATAGTGTTGAGTGGGGTCCGATAGACAGACTAGGACAGCATAGTTGGTAGTACACCTAACCCGGCATGTCATGGAGTGTACAACAACATTTCATTATTTTTTTCCAAACCGAAGTTATGAAATTTCCTTACTTATCCCTTTAGTGGAAAGCACCAAATTTCAGGAAATCCGTGTTAATTGATTTCGGGCCTAGCGATGCCATCAATTAATTTCACGCTCAGTCCTGGCGAGCCCGTTAACGGCCGATGAGCAGAAGGGCCTCGACCTGAGAAGTTCAGGCTAAACAATTATTATTCTAATTACATTCCGAATGACAACTCCGAGAAGAAAATTATGGTTTTTTAATTTATTTTTATTTTATTTTTTTAGGCTGATGATGATGATGATGATGAAATTTTTACTTTTTTATTTTCAAGTGCTAATTGCTGCACTGAAGCTAAATTAAATATTTATAAAATACAGTGAAAAAATTAAACGCCTATCCGACCCAGCCATGAATCGAACCTGGGTCTTCCGCAATCCGGGCGGCTGCACTGACCGCTATGCTACCGGGAAGGCTAGCCTTAGATTCCTAGCTGGGTCGGGTAGGCGTTTAATTTTTTCACTGTGTTTTATAAATATTTATAGTTTTTTTTTTTTATTACCTACTAGCTGTTGCCCGCGACTTCGTCCGCGTGAGCTAAAGGCTGTAGTCTGTACAGTTTAATTTTTATGTAGGTATCTATTTAAGCTTATTAGGGTATAATAAAATTATATGCATCGGAAATTTAGAAAATTGACATTGTATTTACCGACATACGTACATCTACTCACTCTTAATATCCTTTCAGCTGGGAATGCTGAGATAGACAAAGACAATCGATCTCCATTTAGTTAACATATTGCATACCAGTCTGGGGTGAATCATGCAAAACCACAATATTAAAGTTGGAACGTGCTCAGCGAGCATGATATATGATATGCTAAAGAAACCTTTTTTGTATCCTACACTAAATCTATATAAGGATGCCCAGGTTATGACAGTAAGGCAACTATTTATCATGCAAGTTACAATACGGCAACACAAACTCCTAACCTACAATGCCTTAACACAGCAGCCCAACACTCGTAGACCGGCAAAAGTATGTGAGATCGACAAACACAACACCATCTTTATTCGACGTCATACAATTTTTCTCTCAAAACACTTGTATAATAAATTAAACACGGCACTCAATATCTATCCTAAAATTATTCATAAATGCAAATCCATCATTAAGAACTATTTATTAGAGCTAAATTACCACGATACAGAATCACTGATACGATGACAGGTAACTGAAATACACACACATAAAGGCACCTGCACCTACTTGCACACATATACATGCGTTTACACACGTATGCCCACTCACACATCACGCATACACATGTTCACTCACACACACCATACATGTACATGCGCACACACACGCCCACGCACTCACACTCACATAGACAAACTCACATTCAATTTCTATTTTTTGTTATTATTCCACAATTTTTTTGTTTTTTTTTTCTTTTACATTATTATCTAAGATGTATTGTTAGACGTGTTATAGTTCGGGCGGGGATCCTGGAGACCTGAAATTCAGGTTTATCCTATCCTAGGCTCCAGTCCTCCCAAATATTATATGTTTTTCCTATTCCAATTTTCTCTTTTACCTATAAGAAACATTTACTTCGCTGTTTTAGCAAAACATGTAATATTCTGGTGGAAAATAAAGAAATTTTATTATTATTATTATTATTATTTAGTGTGGTTCTGGCATACTTCCTGTGCCTCCTTTACGTTCATCATTATTTTCATACATTATCTCTTATTCTTTCGACTATCATCTCTGCCATGTACATACATATATTCAGTTTGAAGCACAGAATCGTCCCGTTCATACAGATTCTCTCTCAGTTTCCCGTTTAAATTATCCCTCCACATACATTCAGTATACAACACCGTTTCTCGGTGGGTTGCGCGTATTTGCTACGTCATACAAACCTGAAATGGGTTTACTGACGCTCAATTATATGTAATAAAATTGGTATTTTACAGCTCAGGTACTCGTCCGGAGTCGTCCTAGGCACTGGTGTATTTTAGCTAAGATGTGTCTACTGTTATACTGTCCAACCACGGACTTCAAAATATTTTTTGCCTTGTCCACCGAAGCTGAATATCGAGTAGCAGGTAGCGGTCCAGGATTATTGGTTGTCGGCCAGAAAGCACAAAAAACTATTTACCAACTATGTTCTTATTCGTAGATACAAAATATCAATTAATTGTGAACTGTAATGAATTATATTATTGTCTATTAGGTAATACAGTATAGTATTTTATGTTACATACTTGCGATAAATTTGAACTTCTTCGTGGCATCTTGTTAGGTAGGTAGCTTTTTAGAGGTAGATCACAGGACACAGAAAGAAGTTACCTCTAATAAAAAAAAAACTGAAGTCCGTGCCTCTAATACAGTTGTACCCTGCAAATTTAAACATTTTTGCAACTCTGATAACAGAGGTAGCCATCGTCTTATGCGATAGAAGAATGGAAAAACCATTTTTCTGTTATCTAGAAGTATGTACAAAATTCATTCTTTATAGGTTTTATGATATTAAAATTGTTATGATACTTACTTACTTATATTGTATCATTGAACACAGATTTATCCTATAAACATGTTAAGAAACCAAAGTAAGAAACCGCTTACATGTAAAATAACTACTGAAATAAGTGTTTAACTTACCTGCATAAAATGTTTTAAAAGACTTTTACACAATGAATAATTAATATAATTTGAAAATTATTAACAAAATAAAAATAGGTACTTAATGCATTGCAAAATATTAAAATTTCCTTCTGTTCGTTTCAAAATTTGAGCGCCAATTTTCTTTTAAATTTTCCTGTTCTCGCGTTTTTTCACCAAATAGATTTTAAAAAATAACATTAAGTATTTTGGGCAACGACCCAAAGGTTTATACAGCCAAGCTATGTAATTCAAGATATCTTCTATGTGCAATATTTTAAAAAATAGAGACATGATTTTGGGCAATGATACAAAGATTTATACGGCCAAATTTAATGAGTAGGTAACATTTCTATGCATAACTAAAAAAAGAGGCATTATTTTGGGCAACGACACAGAGGTTTATACCGCCAAATATAGGTAATGTTTTAACTTTTAACATTTCTGTGTATTAGAAAACTGCAATAAGCGCTGCGCGCAGGCGCGACTAAATAGCCATATTATTATTGGTTATTTTGGATAATGAAACAAAAGGTGTACCTATGTACAGCCAAGTTTAATGATGTGCGTGATTTCGAGCTTGTTTTTATTTTCCGTCGCTTTACTACTGCGGTGCTAATGTTCGCTTAGGTGCCTCACAGATTTATAAGGGTAGGCAACCTTAGAGAGTAACAAAACTTTTCTAAAATAATAACTCAACGAACGTATCTAACAGTTGGTCGCGTAAATACGTATATCAAAATTTGTTTATCATTTTTCGATTTGTATGTTATTCTCCGAAATTTTCTAAGCATTTTGGTGATAACCGCATCAAAATCGGTATTCTCATGGCAACAACTATCAATGACAGGCTCAAAAGGGCAAAGAACCCAGAACCGTAAAACACGATAGCAATAGAGAGCCAGAGCCTCAAATGCCAGAGCCGTAAAACTCATTAAAAAAAATTCCCCTATGTTACATAATAAACAACAGTTGCCAAGCAACCAAGGATTAAATCCCGGTTTAGACCAAATCAAAATTTAACAATTTTCGAGTATTTATGTAGCCTATGTTATTCTCCGGAATTTTCTTAGCATTTCGGTAAAACCGGATCAAAATCCGTTCAGTAGTTCTCGAGTTTATCGTGTTCAAACAAACAAATAAACAAACAAACAAACAATTTCTTTTTAAACTATTCTATCGTGTTCCGTAAGTGATTTTAAAGTATTTTTTTTATATCTTGCAATTACAGATTTTTTTATCCCTACGTTCTTATTATACAGGGTGTCTCATTTAAATCGGTCAGTGTGGGAAAGTGTGAAACTATAAGACATACGAAGATCTGTTCTTAGGAACCATGTCATCGATTTTAATAAGAAGAAAACTGCATTCATACATTTTAAAAAAACCTGTACTCAGCTTGGGAATCGAACCCGGTTGCTTTGAAAAAAATAAACTTACACTATTTCTATTTAGATATCGATTGTGTAGGTCTTAAGCAGTAAATTGCTCTCTGAAACATGATTTCTAAAATGAATAAAATGCATTGTTTTCACATACTTTTATTTATTTTAGAAGGTGTTCGAAGTGACCACCCTTTTTTTCAATACAATATTCAACACGTTTAGGTAACGATCTTACAATTACAAAACCAGCAAAGAGGTACAAACAACCATAGAGACAATTTTACATGCCTGAACTTGTTGAATGTAACGGTGGTCACTTCGAACACCTACTAAAATAAATTAAAGTACGTGAAAACAATGCATTTTGTTCATTTTAGACATCATGTTTCAAAGAGCAATTTACTGCTTAAGACCTACACAATCGATATCTAAATAGAAATAGTATAAGTTTATTTTTTCAAAACAACCGGGTTCGATTCCCGAGCTAAGTACAGGTTTTTTTAAAATGTATGAATGCAGTTTTTCTTCTTATTAAAATCGATGACATGGTTCCTAAGGACAAATCTTCGTATGTCTTATAGTTTCAGACTTTCCCATACTGACCGATTTAAATGAGACACCCTGTATTTTTCGAGTATTTATGTAGCCTATATTATTCTCCGGATTTTTCTTAGCATTTTGGTAAAAACCGGATCAAAAGCCGTCCAGTAGTTCTCGAGTTTATCGGGTTCAAACAAACAAACAAACAAACAATTTTTTTTTAAACTATTTTATCGTGTTCCGTAACTGATTTTAAGGCACCCTGTGTCATTTTTTTTTTTATATCTTCCAATTACAGATTTTTTTATCCCTACGTTCTTATTATATGTATAGACAAGCTAAGGCCAAAGAAGGTAAGCTTGATACGAACGCGCTCGAGCAACGCACACATACACAAACTTACACGGACACGGAACCAGAGTGAACGAGAGTGCGGCAACAGTGCCGTGATCTTGAATTGACGTACGAGCTGTAGCTACCGGCTAGGGTTGAGTGAGCCACACATAGTTAATTTATTATTGTGTGAATTTACCCAAATTCACACAATAATAAATTAACTATAGTATGTCTCATAAGTACGTAAAATAATAATATATGCCAATACTTGTGACGTCTATTAGTTCCAATAGATGTTACAAGATGGCGGCGCGGATGTATTGCTTAATCGCGCTATCGAAATTTCACATCAGAATGTATATAGTCATTTGAGTTATCAATTAAAGTTGTTACCTACTATAGAGCAAAAGTACCTTTAGCGGTTTTATTTTCAACCCTATTAGTATTTTCATACAGTTCTAGGTATACCATTTAACATATTATAAATGAAACACACAATTTAGGTGTACACTAATACTTATATCATTATGAAGTACAATCGTAAACAAATATTAATTTACAAATTGAACACAACAAAATATTTACGCCTCGCTCGGCCAGTTTTGAAAGCTGCATTATTAAATTTAATAACGTAATATATCCGCATGCCAATGTATAATTTTTTTTATTATATAATTGGAAAGCATTTACATGGAGGTACATATTTAAGGTCGGAAATATTATCAAAAATAGTTTTGGCTAGTTTTGAATAATTATGTAATAAATTTTTCTATTTCCAATAAAGAAACAAGGTTTAAATAAGATCGGCAGCGCTCAGTGACATACTTGTTATTCTCCGTTACTACAGCAACATACGCTGCCCGATCCGCGTTTGCGATGACAGCCGCGTCATTGGGTACTCCTTTCCCATGCTTTTTTCCGTGTGCTAATGTAGGTGAACTACGAGTTTGTGTGCGTGCGTTTCAGAGCGCTTGTGTGAAGTTGCCGCACTCTCGTTCACTCTGACGGAACCTCGCGACAGCCGCGCTCGGACTGTTCCGAGCTGTTCCGAGATCCATGTCCGTGAGAGGGTCTATGTGTGCGTTGATCGAGTGCGGTATGTATAGGGCTGCCATCAGCTAAATTACGGACCCAGGACAAAAACTTCAAAAACCCAGGACAATTGGGTGAAATAAAGATATTACCCCGGACTCCAAAACAAAAACAAAATTACAATAAAATAAAAACATGGTTGTCATATTTTTATTTATTTATAGAAAATAAATTGAATCGACTAGGGAGGCCACGTCACGTCACGAGACTAACGAGTGCGCGGATATATTTGCCGCACCGAATAAAACTATGAAATGCTGTAATTTATTGCTAACTTAATTGGTTTAATGCTCTAAGATTGCTAATCATTCCATTCTATGTTGTTTCTAAAAAGTGCCCGGGTTTCTCCCGGACGCTCCCCGGACGCCCTTCAAACTAGGACAAATCTAATAATAAAGTATGTATTAAGCTTACCCGCCTTATTTTGTTCTAAGGTTAAGCTCCTGGCCTTCATTATGTATACAATCAGCACTCTTTTTCTCCTGTCTTACTCCGTAATTGAAATTTATTGAGTTTATAAATTCATGGGTGCCGAATTGGGAAGTGAAACGAAACTAACCCATGTCACTTGATGTTAAGACTATAAGGCCGAAGATGGAAGCGCATTTCACCCGGAATCCTCAGCTACTGAGGCACTGGCTATCTTTATCTCCAGCTGCCAGAACAACAATGCTACTAACGTTGATGTTAAGGCAACATATTTAGTGAGATAAGATGATTTGACAATACAATACACTTATTTAAAATGTTTTTGTTTTGTTTATATAATTTTTTACGCAAATTTTGTTGCAAACAAATTACAAAAACACATATAGGAAAAAAATTTACGAGCAGGATTTGAACCTGCACCCATCTGACATACCAGTCAGGTGCTCTCTCAATTGAGCTATCGTGATTCTACCAGCCCGCCGAAATTATTCAACACTATTTACTATTTTACTTTGAAAGCCAAAGGCGCCCATTCAATTCATTTCGGCGGGCTGGTTAGAACCACGATAGCTCAATTGGGAGAGCACCTGACCCGCTATGTTAGAAGGGTGCAGGTTCAAATCCTACTCGTGGAAATTTTTTCAACATTTGTGTTTTTGTAACACTTATTTAAGAAAATAAAATCAGTCTGCAAATATCAAGAAATCGGCAAGAAAACCGTTTTCTTGCCACAAAAGATGACCACAAAAGACGACAATATAGACCGCAAATTAACAGTTAACCTAAAAAATATTGGTTTTAGTTAACAAAATATGCAGCAACTAAATTACGAATATTGATGTTATCAATATATTTGAGTGGTTTCCAAGCATATAAATTAAGTAATATTGTTGTAATTTCAACAATAGGGATTTTTAATGGTGTTTTCGAAAATAATTATGATCGAGTCAAAATTATACAATCGTGTATTTGAGCAAGCAGATTCAAGATAAAGACATGAATTTACCTACATCAACATTTCAGATACGTAAGTCATATTATAGTCTTAAACTACTCGACGATAGATGGTGCATTTTTCAGAATGTCGCCTTAAAAGTGGTTAATTGATTTTAAAACTTCTAAGTTTGTATGGGTTATCAAATTTTGTAAACCTTTTCAATCAACCAGTAATTTCAGCACTTTACACTTGTTAATATGAAAGTCAAGCTCGGGTAATAACAATATCCTGTTTTCTGTTTAACTTTGGTCATGCTCATGAAATTTAACTTTTAACGGGATATTAAAATGTTTGCTGATCCCTTCTGCTCCGCAACGGTTTATCCAATAATCCGAGTCAAATTATATTTGAACACCAATAACTGTTAGTTAAGGAAATTAAAGGAATATCTATCGTTAATAAATAATGGAATTAACAGTAATGAAAAGTCTACATCATTAATCCATAATTTTCAGGTAAATTCCAATAACTTTTCTGTCTTACATCCTAGTCTTACATCAGCCTGTGCAGAAACATATAAATGTAATGATAAGATTAATCCGGACCAGACACAAAAAAAAAACAATGTCAATAAATTTGTTAGTAAAACAGTTATGTTCTTTGATAAAATTGGTCAGGGATTAGGGTTGCTTATAAATGGAAATAAAAATCAACTAGTTACAAATATTTGTACCCCAGGTAAATCAATGAATACTATAGTACGTAACTTAACACAGCACTCGCGAAATAAAATATTTTTTCAGATTATGACCCTGTTTCTAAGTCAGTTTTTGATAATCTTACGTCTGACCATTGTGGTTTAAAGGTGACCTATGATTTTGATATTAAGATGACCCAAAAATAGTAAAATGTAAACCAGTAACAAAGAAACGAATGGAGTGTTTCAAAAATAATGTAGTTTGTAAAATTGATGCGTTACCCTTTGTGATGATCCAGATGTATATTATAGTAATCTTTTTAATTTTATTAAAACAGAATACAACCAAGTTTTTACTACTGGAACAATAAAAATTTCTCAAAAACTTAAGTTTTGTGACTGGGCCACTGCAGGTATTTATGTCAGTAGAAATGGACTGTATGAGTTATATAATTGAAGACAATATAACCATACTCTTAGTTTTACAAAATATGTAGAAAATATTCTAAAATTTTTATGAAAGTGTGCATAAAAGCAAAATCAAATTTCATTCAAGACAAATTGAAATGAAACAACTTTTACGGATCTACTCGCGTTTATTTTACACATTACTTATTTAATGTTTATCCTGACGTTTCGAACCCTTTGCAGGGTCCGTGGTCACAGGTAGACTGAGGTGTTGGTCATCTCATAATTAGTTGATAGCTTGTATACCCTCATTTAAATTTAATCAGGTGCGTTCCGTTTTACGCAGAAAGAGCTTACAGTATCTTTTGGTCTGGCAGTATGGTGTCGGGGCTGGGATTTAATATTTTGTATGATGGAATCCCAGGCTGGTGGTAGATAAAAAAAATAAAAGTATTTATTATTATTTATTTATTTTAGTTATACCAAATAAAGATTTTTTCTATTTCTATTTCTATAGATTCCAACCATCTTCTTTATTAAAATTAGGATGTTTTTTAATTGCAATAGCCTCGCGTATCATCCTAGGGATGAATCGTTGTTCTCTAACGAGTATTTGTGGTTTATCAAATCTGATGTAATGGTTGGGCCCCTCTAGGGAATGTTCGCATACTGCAGACTTATTTTCGCGCCTATGATTGACGTTGGCTATATGTTCTTTAACACGGGTTCCTACACTTCTCTTTGTTTGCCCGATGTAAGAGAGCCCACAGTCGCAGTCCAGTTTGTACACGCCTGCATCTTGAAGGGGTACGTTGCACTTGACAAGTCGTAAAAATTGGTTGATCTTCTTCAGCGGCTTGAAGTAAGTGTTGATTGAAGCTCGCTTTAAGATATGTCCAATTTTGTCAGTGACACCTTTCATATATGGAAGTACAGCAGGTTGGCGCTCGACTGTGGTTGGTTTATTGCGTTTTCTGTGACAAAGCCGTGGTACTTTTAGTTTATTATCCTTTAGTACGTGCTTGACATGCTGAAGCTCAGCATCCAGGTGTTGGGTACATACAGCATACAGATGCCGCGTGCTCTCTGAAACAAAGATTTCCCTACAGTAGCCAACAGTCTAGGATGGTGGTGAGAATCACCATTGAGGTACCTATCTGTATGGGTTACTTTACGATACACAGTGTGACTCAAACTATGATCCGGATTCCTGATGATTAAAATATCCAAGAAAGCTAGCTTACTATCTGCCTCTAACTCCATCGTGAATTGTATTTTTGGACGTATGGAGTTAAGATGATCTAGAAAAGCAGATACTTTATCAGTTGGTAGGATAGTGAAAGTGTCATCTACGTACCGTTTGTAGAACCTAGGGGTTACCGGTGCTGTGCTCAGGGCCCTCTCCTCGAAGTCTTCCATAAAGATATCGGCGACGACGGGCGAAACAGGGAAACCCATGGCAACACCCTCTACTTGCAGGTAGTAAATGTCATTCCACAAAAGGTAGCCAGATGTTAGACAATGCAAAAACAAAATCAAAAACTCTAACAATAAAATTAAAGCCACTTGGGACATTTTAAAGCGTGAAACAGGTAAACTTAAGCCACGGGACAATACTTTCACTTTGAAAGTTAATAACAACCTTGTCAATTCTGATTTACATATTGCTAATAATTTTTATGATTAGTTTGTAAATATACCAGTGATAACAACTTCAAATTTAGATTCATCACCAGAAGCTGCACAATCTTTATTCAAAACACATGTACCAAAATCTAATCTATCTTTTCAATTTGAATACATTGATCCTATGAATATTATAAAAACATTCAAATCACTTAAAATGAAAAACACGAGTGATTTGTGGGGCATAAGTATTAAGGTAATTAAGAATATTATATTTTCTATTGCACCTTATCTTTCAGACATTTTTAATTACTGTATCAATAAAGGGTCTTTCCAGATCTTATGAAATTTAGTAAGGTTATGCCTTTATTTAAATCAAGGATCAAAGAAGACCCTAGTGACTATAGGCCAATTTCAATATTACCAGTACTAAGTAAAACTTATGAAAATCTTATACTCGAACAATTAATGGCATACTTTAACTCAAACAAGCTTTTACATAAGAAACAATATGGTTTTACAAAGGGTCGTTCCACAACTGACGCAGGTGTTGCTTTAATAAAACATATATTCGATGCCTGGGAGGGGTCTCAGAACGCTCTTGGAATTTTTTGCGACTTATCCAAGGCTTTCGATTGCGTTGAGCATCCGACTCTGGTAATGAAGTTACACTACCATGGTCTTAATGATTTTGCACTTAAATTGATAGAGTCGTATCTCAGTTCTAGGACACACACTGTCGATATAAATGGAAATTCCAATTCAACTTAAAATTCAAACATTTATTTGCACAATATTGTGTACAGTACATTGAGATGAGCGACAATATTGAACAGGGTCAACAATATTCTGCCTTAGTTTTGTAGGCATGCAAATGTCAATACAGTATAAAATTTTATAAATTACCTAACTAATTAAATGCAAATTTTTAGCTTAAATAATTATATAATAAAATGTCAATAGAAATAAAAAATATTAATCTAAGTAGGTACTACAATTTGTTAATTAGTATTGCAATGAAGTTATTAGAAATAAATAGACTACAATTATAATTTTTTATTCATGTACTCACTAATGGAGTAAAAGTTGTGCTGTAAGAGCCATTGAAATAACTTTTTTTTAAATACATTTTTGTCTAGTGTCTGATCAATAATGTCCAACGGTAGTTTATTAAATATTTTGATAGCCATATAGTAAGCATTTTTTTGAAATAAACTTAATTTACATTTGGGTATGGCTAATTCATCTAAATCATCTAACTAAATCATCTGGATCTCATATAGAAATGGAAGTTCCGAAAGGGTCAATTCTTGGGCCCTTCCTATTTTTTATTTATATTAACGACTTGCCATTCTTTGTGGAGAACTTCTGTGAAATTGTTTTATTTGCAGATGATTCACTCATTTTTAATGTTACTAGGTGTAAGAATAATTATGATGATGTAAACAATGCTCCCGCAAAATTACTCAGTTGGTTTACTGTTACATCTACAGCTTAATGCAAAAAAAAACAAAATGTATTAAATTTACACTACCTAATGTTAAAACAGAACCAACTGATATTAGAATTAACGGTGATAAATTAGATTAGGTAGATTCAACAGTCTTCTTAGGTATAACACTTGACTCAAACTTCAATGGAATCCTCATATATCGAAATTGTCCAGTAAACTCAGTTCTGCTGCTTATGCTATCAGAAAAATTAGACAATTAACAGACGTTGAAACTGCTAGAACAGTTTACTTTAGCTATTTTCATAGTGTCATATCGTATGATGTCTAATTGTGGGCTACAGCAGCTGATGTTGAATCTATATTTATTTTACAGAAACGAGCAATAAGAACCATCTATAGACTAGGATCCCGAACTACTTTAAGAAATATTTTTAAAGAAATTGGTGTTCTTACTGTTGCATATCAGTTTATTTATAATTGCATAGTTTTTGTGCGTTGCAACATCAACTCATTTATAAAACACGGTGACGTACACTATTTCAATACTAGAAATAAGAAAAACTTGTTATGCCACTGTTCAGGTTGCAAAAGGTTCTTGGCTCTGTACAAGATTTACCCTTAGATAAGTTTAAAAAACATGTAAAATCTTCTTTACTTAAAAAAGGTTATTATACAGTCAAAGAATACTTAGATGACAAAACAGCCTGGTTATAATTAAAAAATCCACTTTTTATTTTATTGGGATCAATCATTACTTGGGGGAGGCCTTTGTCCAGCAGTGGACGTCTTTTGGCTGAGATGATGATGATGATGATGATTACTTCAATAATTATCTTAGCGCTGATATGATAGCCTTTATCAGCAGTGTCCTACAGTTTACAAACAATATTTATGTTACGTTAAACATTTCATTAGGTTTTTATATAAAGTAGCTTGAGTGTGGCATGTTCTCTTTATTGTCTCTGCGGTGGTGGCATGTGCGTCGGGTCGTTGCATTCCCTAAGATATGGTTCTGGCTAATTCATACGTCATACTCGTGAACGGGTGCCGCCTGTGGAGGCTGGTCAGCTCTTGCATACTATTAATTTTATTATTATTAACTATAGTTTAATTGTGTTTTTCTTTTTTTCTTAGGCAATTTTTGACCTTTATTTATTAGTACTGTATGACATTGTGAAAATTTTAACTGGTAACTGATGTTAATTTGCAAACTTCGATATTATTATATTGTCTCTTTGTTTTTTTAACATGTGTGATTGTCCTATATATTTTGTGTTTTTATTTGTGATGGAAAGTGTCCTTTTATGATAGGGCATTTTCCAATATTTTTGACGCTGTAAGGGAGAAAAGAGCCGGACATTGCTGAGTCTCTTGCCGGTTCTTCTCAGTACAAGATCTCCCGCCCAGAGTAGACTTACGAACCGATGGCATAATGACGTTCATAAGAGCTAATTGTAGCCTAAACTGAATATGTTCGGAACAGACTGTACGGCCGAATGGCCGTGGTGGAGTGCCTCCAAATATTTATACTGATTGAACTGACGTCACTATTTGGATGTCAGATTGAGACACGTTGAATATATTGTCGCCGCGCATTAATGTTTTTTTTATAAAACCTCTATCGAGAGAGAATTTTGTAAAGTTTGCCTTAATTTTGTTATGTCCTAACGAGGGCAAATCAGGCTGCGTGGTTGAATCGAAACCCAGCTTGGAAACGCGACTTTTGTGTCCGCGTTATAACCTCTCGCGGGAGAGTGATTCGTATTGGTGTGTGGTGACCTGGTGTGGTGGATATCGTGCTTGCGCGTGAAGTGGCACGAGCCTGGCAATACACGCGACAGCAGCGCCTCACCAACGCCAGCAGGCGTGACACGCGGAGACGAGGCTCCGATCGAGCCCCATGATCGCCGGATGCAGCACGAGAAGTGACCTGTCGTTTCCTGACCTTCCTCGCCACTGCCCCTTTTTGTTCCATTTGATAGGGTATAGGTTCTTCCGGGACAATCGGTAAGTCCCTGTCACCTATTCTGATTACCGTCCACTTGAATACGTCTAGCTCGGTGAATTGCCTGACTAGACGGAGATAGCACATTGCCAGCCTGGTTGTCCACTCTATGGGCCCGGTGTACAATGCTCCGAACTGGTGGTATATCTCTAACAAAATAAATGATTTTGAATTTTGAATTTTGAATGTGATTTGCAATATTAGATATTCTTTTTCTTATTTTGTTTATAGTAATTGTGTTGTTATGGAAAGTGTCCTTCTATGACAAGGAGAGTATTTTCCAAAATGTGATATGTATCTGTGTACAAGAAAGAGAAAAAATAAATGCCCTTGCTAAGTCACGTGTCGGTTCTTCTTCCCCCGCCTCATCCTCTAAATGCCACTACACATTTACAGAATACACTAAACATGCACACTAGTTTAGTCCCAATACACCGTACTCGATGAACAAGGGTACGACGAGCCGGTTTACACGCGCTCTATACCAGATACAGACATGTACCTGGGCGCTTCTCCCCACCCCCACGACCCGGTCAACCCGAACCGAGGTCCGAGCCTTTAGAGACGGCCTCGGGTTGTTCCGCTCCCCGATCCAATCCGAACCCCTCGGAGAATCTAGTACCTAGGGCACGTGGACACGCACTAGTTCGTGATACCGTTCCCTCTAGGAAACCCTGACGGTGCTTCGTGTCAAATAGCTTGAGGAACCCTTTATGTTTCTCGGCGCCCCCAAAAAAGCCCGGTGGCATAGTTAGCAAACTCTTTAAAAACCGGTTCTTCTCAGTACAAGGTCTCCCACCATGCTTACAAAATAACTATTTACGGTGACATCTAGAAAAACGGAGTCAATGCAGCACCTACTGTATGACTGCGAACTTCTGGCTAGGAAAAGAATGGGACTCCTGTGGTCGGCCTATCCGAAACCGGAGGACTTCAGGCTCTTCGCTATTAGGGACGTTGCCAAACTTATGGCATCTATCTTTACAGAGGAAAAAGAGTGAAAGGATAGGGTTGCACAAAAAATCCCATTGGGTCGAAGTGTTACTGGGAGAGGGAAACCTCAGCAGGCCCCACTAAGATAAGATAAGATAAGACATCTAGTAAAAACACTTGGCCTTCATCTCGCCTGATGTTAAGTGACAGCCGAAGGTTGAAGCGTACTTCATCCAGAATACTAACTGAATACTGAGGCATTTATCATAACTCTAGCTGCCGGAACACAACAAAATGGTACAATGCTATGATCGTATGGAGACAACGAATGTAAGGATTACTGTGAAACTCCCTTTATATTTCCACACTGTTTATTCATAAAACTGCTTTTATATGTTTATAGGTTTTTAGGGTTCCGTACCCAAAGGGTAATACGGGAACCCTATTACTAAGACTACGATGTCCGTCCGTCCGTCCGTCCGTTTGTCCGGCTGTCACCAGGCTGTATCTCATGAACCGTGATAGTTAGACAGTTGAAATTTTCACAGATGATGTATTTCTGTTGCAGCTATAACAACAAATACTCAAAAACCGAATAAAACAAATATTTAAGTGTTTTTTTGTAACGATTTTTTTGCCGGTTTTATAGAATTAATGGCACGGAACACTTCGTGCGTAAGTCCGACTCGCACTTGGCTCGTGTTTTTAATAGGCTGATGTTAATGATGATATGTTAATAACGGAGATTTAACTCACCTTGCACTTGTCGACCGTCTCCCAAGACTCTGACTAACGCCACATAAAACAAGAGACGGAACTCACGGAACAGTTTGGAACTGTTCTTACCCGTGGTACTGCCGACGGTGGTCTTACTGGTAGTACCACGGGTAATTTTTTTGCCCGTAGTACTACTATCCTATCCTGTCAGGTAGTACCACGGGAGATTTTATATTACCCCTAGTACTACTTTATCAATTAAACAGTCCAAGCGCAGCAGTTGCCAGATTCCGTGTCCGTGAAAGGTTATCTAAGTACCGTAAAACGGGGTGAATAGGGACAAAATCAAAACTAAACATTACGTAGGAAATTATTCATTTAACGACAGACCGTTTCTTAATTTTTTGGAAGAAAAATGTAGTAGAATATTGACTTTGTTGCTTGGCAACATTCGTATAACATGAAGTTAGCAATACGTTGTAGAAATATACGATGAAGTTGTGGCTTTGATTCCGCGGTTTTTTGTGCTCCAAAACTTATGTTAAAAAGTTTTTGTGTCTTGTCTGCTTATTAGTGCAGTTTTCTGAGAGAATTAAAGTTTTAGGGACGTTTTGAACAAAAGTAAGTACAATATGCGTTTCTCGGTCGCGGTATGTATGACTGAAGCTTACTTTCTTTCTTCTTCTTCTTTCCTTATTTTGTGCCAACAGACTGTCCCTGCTTTGGTCGCGAACTTTCGATCAGCCAATCGTCAACGCTTGTTTCAACCTCCCTCCAACGTAAAACTCGATGTTGCCAGTTTATTTAATTTATTCCACCACGATTCAATCTTTTATTTTTAGCTAGTTGTGAATTGCAATAGACTAAATTAAAATTTAAAAAAAATCAAATGTTTTTTTTTTTGTACAATTCTATAAATCGTTCGTGCTACGCGTACCAAAGCTCCATGCTGATTAAAGAATCCCTTACCTCGTCTAATTCGAGATAATAGAATCAACTGAATTCCCTATACAAACACGCGGTAAGGTAGGTAGCCGTCCGGAATTATTTATAAGCGACCCGAAACGATTTATGGCACGACTCTAATTAATATTGGCCAGTGCGGTACAACGGCCAATTAAGGTTATTTATTCAGTGAAAGAGCTTTTTTCTGTTCCTCATATAGCTTCATAAACGTACTACCTAGTACCTACGCATCTACTGACAATATGGGGAGTAATATTTTTTTAGCAATTTCTTAACGAGCGTAAATTTTAGTTTCTAGAAAAGTTTTGAAGTAATTAACACTTGCAGGACTCGACTCGAATAATAGTAATTAATTTAACAAACAGACGTATAGGTGCCTATATCATACTAATAAATACTAATATTGTAAAGAGGAAAGCTGTGTATTTTTGTATGTTTGCAACGATTAAACTCAAAAACTACTGGACCGATTTAAAAAGTTATTTCACCATTAGAACGCTACATTAACGCTGAGTAACATAGGCTATATTAAAAAAGAAAAGTCCACCCGAGCGAAGCCGGGACGGGCCGCTAGTATGTAATATATTTGTACCTTACAAGCTAACGTCATATGAGCATTTACATGATTAAAGTAACGTAAGGCTATTTGTTTTGATATCTGACCTGTAAAGGAAAAAGAGCGATTTTGGTGCCTTTTCTGAAAATGTCTGTAACTTTGTTAAACGAGTATATGCCTCAATCGCAAACCCTTAATCGTAACAATTTAAAGATATGAGCGACTATATACAGGAAGTTTTGACTTTGGCATTTGGCCTTCACCTCATGTTAACTCTTTTGGGTATTGTGGTTGAATTTTTTACCACATATTTCATTTTGTTTTCAATCTTATCTCAATCACATAAAGTTCAAAATGTGGTGGGAATATACATCCCTTCTGACCCTGAAAGAGTTAAGTGACGATAAGGCCGAAGGTGGAAACTTCACTTCACTTGGAATGCTCACGTACTGAGACACTGGCTATCTAATCTCTAGCTGCCCATACAACAATGCCACTAACATTGACATCAATCAAACCGAGTGCACAAACATTTGCCCTCGCTGGGAATCAAACCAGGGACCTCTGGGTCTGAGACCGGTGATCTTAACCACTAGACCACATTGGCAGTCAAAAGTGTCAGCGTAGGCGCATAACAAAGCTGAATTGAAATATTGAATGTGTCCATCATTTGTAGTCTTTGTATGACAAAGACAGCCGCCACAAAGTGTACATGGGCGAATTTCAACAGGTCCATTAAAATCTTCATTCCGTAGATTTTTTATCTTTAAGATTTTTTAAAAAAAAATCGCGTTTTATAATTTTGATAATGTATGTATTCCTGCTTAATATCTGGCATATAGCTTAAAAAAATATCAAGATATGCAAGATTAAAAATGTTGTGCCACGGCGATGAAACATGCGTGCACGGCAATGAAACAAGCGTCCACGGCAATGACAAAACTGTTTTTATAAGAGGCAAGTGCACTCTATTCGGTACTACTTCTGTATTACAGGTAAAGACGTTTTCTTTGCCTAATCATACCATGGCGATGAAAACATAAGTCACGGAAATGAAACTAAACTGTTTTACAAGGCATGGTAATGAATTTTTTTTGATTGCCGTGTTTTTTTTTCATTGCCATAGCAAATTTTGGCCACGGAAACCAGGGCAATGAAAGCACGGTGATGAAAATCAAGACAAAAATTTAAAATAACAAAAAGTCTTTTAATTATTCGAAGTAATAAACACTTCACAAACAAACATAAGAGAAATGGCGTTATATTGAATGCTTAATCAAGAGGACAAACTTATTCAATTAGAAGTTATACTTATCTACAGCGATGACAGAAAAAATGTCGTGACATATAAATTGAATACTTACGTTTATGGCGCGAAAACGCAGGCAATTGTGTACGTCCTTCAACGTCGAGCACGGCGGCACTGATGTGCAACGTTTAGCGCACAGGGGAGAGGACGCAAGTCGTTAGATAAAACAATATTCTTAAACATGTTTATGACACGGCGATGAAAGGTAGTTCTGGGACAAATGATTTATTATTAACCATTCGTTGTATTGTTTAAATATTTGAATAAATGTATTCCGTAACAATACTTTAACAATTCACGTATCAAATAAAACTAAGTTTTAATATAAAATAACCAGTAGATTTTTATCAATGAGGTATAATATACATCAAGGTGACATGTGGACAAACACGGCAATGAAAGATTTCGAGGTTTAATTAATTATTTGGAGTACCTATTAATCCCAGAAAAAAATGTTAGAACATTTTAACTGTTTTTTAGTACCGACTTCATCGATGCCACGCAATTTTTGGTCCCGGGAAATTCACACACATGTTGAAGAGGGGTGAAAGAGATGAACGGGATTAAAGTTATTGCAAGTGTTTGGAGACTATCCTCCACTGCATTTGATGAATAGTGATGAGAGCTGATGATGATGGATGATGGTGGTGAGGTTAGCTCATAAACCACTGGTATAAAATTAAACTAGCAATAATACTTTACTAGAATGAATAACACGTAAAAGTTTTATACTAATGCAATCACTTAACTGGAAATCTGATCTAATTAACAAAGAGCTAACTCGCTTAGCTAGAAGCTATTTGTTGATTCAATAATAAAGGGTAACTTAATATTTAAAAGTTTTCTCTTGGACTTTTAACTCAATGAAGATTTTTATTGATCACCGTAAGTGTATTAGTTTTAGTCAGCACTAAGCTGATTGAGGAGAGGAGCTCGATGGCGCAGTGGTTAACGCGCCCTGTCTGCGAGTGCTGAGGTTAAGCAAGTTTCGCGCAGGCCGGTCGTCGGATGGGTGACCAATGTATCATCTCGAGCTCCTCCATGCTTCGGAAGGCACGTAAAGACGTTGGTCCCGGCTGCATTGGCAGTCGTTAACAACCACTAATCCGCACTGGGCCCGCGTGCACGCCCCAGCAGTGGAACATGATGATGAAAGTGATTGAGGAGTTCTATGGCGGAGAGGGTAGCTATCTTGGAAGTTAAGCAATTGGAAGAAACAACATATGGGTGAAATTTAAGAAACTTATGTGAGGAAACTCTACCGCTGCTAAAAAATTAATTCAAGAGTACAGTAAACTGAATAAGCATTGAAAAACCTCATGTTTTTTGTCACTGATGGCCGCTGGGGCGGGAAAGTCCTGGAGTCGCGACCGCGTACTAGAAGGCGCAATGTGGGCAGGCCTCCAACAAGGTGGACCGACGATCTGGTGAAGGTCGCGGGAAGCCGCTGGATGCGAACAGCATAAAACCGGTCGTTGTGGAGATCCTTGGGGGAGGTCTTTGTCCAGCAGTGGACGTCTTTTGGCTGAGATGGTATTATATCGTGCTGTCGCATTCCCGCCACTTCCCGCAACAAAGGAGCGTAGTGGCACACAATAAGGAGCTTTCACACTAACGCGCTCGAACAACGCACACAGACCCTCTCACAGACACGAATCTTGGAACAGCTCGGAACCCTCTATAAGGTTTGTATCAGACCAACCATGACGTACTCGTCTCCCGTTTTCGGTCACATAGTGCCCTCAGCGCTATACAAGTTACAAGTAATTTAAAGTAAATTCACTCGCAGGGCCACTGGTGCCCCTTGGTACGTACGGAATGCTGACCTGCACAGAGATTTGGAACTTCCAACGAACTTCCTCCGTACAGTCGCGGAGCGATTCTTCGAAGCTTCGGAGAATCCCTCAAACCCTCTTATTCAAAAGGCAGTGGACTATAGTCCCGAGCTTCCATCCATCCCTCATGTCCGAAGGCCCAAACATGCTTTTTCGGATCACCCAAACCAACTATCACCTGACCTGGATTGCCTATTTGCGGCACAGGGCACATCGTCGCTTAGTTAAGTCAGTTAGGGGGCGCGCCGACTTCACCACGGCGTGCACTCTGACTGAGTAACGCCAACGTGACTCTAGTCAACGTCGTCCAGCTCAACCGCTTGAGGTAGTCATACATGTAGTATTCACCTCCTCCCACCACCGGGTTGCTATGGGGGGTTACCTTATAAGCAGGGCGCAAAAAAAAGGAACAGCTCGGAGCACCCCGAGCGCAGGTGTTGCGAGAAAAAAAGAAAAAAAATTACATCCCCACTTCACGTGGAAGGTAACCTAAAAAAAATATTTTTCAAAAATTTACTTCACCACTTTGTCGGCGTGATTAATATGTATATCCATGTCAAATTACAGCTTTCTAGTACTAAGAGACTATGATGAGCTAGGCTGGGGACGGACAGACAGACAGTCATGGCGAAACTATAAGGATTCCTTGTTACGGTACCCTAAAAATTACTATGACTATGACTAAGCTTACCTTCTATTATGGGTGTCCTTATTTTGTGGAAGTAGGGAGAGGGTTCCTCAAGCCGTGTGAAACGAATCACCTTCGGAGGTTTTGTAGAGGGAACAGCATCACGCACTAGTGCGTGTCTGCTAGATTCTCCGAGGGTTTCGGATAAGTATTGTTGAACGTGCTTGAGTGTATGCGTGCAAAGTGTATTCATGGAAAGTTCAAAGAAAAAAAAGTCGTACACAGCTCTAATGATTTGTGTTTAAAAGCCAACTTTCTCTATTCCTTATTTTACAGCATCAAAATTCAAAATCATTTATTCAGTTTAGGCCACAAATAGCTCTTATGAACGTCATTATGCCATCGGTTCGTAAGTCTACTCTGGGCGGGAGATCTTGTACTGAGAAGAACCGGCAAGAAACTCAGCAAGTGTCCAGCTCTTTTCTCCCTTACAGCGTCAAAAATATTGGAAAATGCCCTATCATAAAAGGACACTTTCCAACACAAATAAAAACACAAAATATAAAGGACAATCACACATATTAAAAAAAACAAAAGAAAAAATATAATAATATCAACATTTGCAAAACATCAGCTACCAGTTAAAATTTTCACAATGTCATACAGCACTAATAAAGGTCAAAAATTGTCTAAGAAAGAAAAAACAAAAAAACAAAATTAAACTATAGTTAATAATAATAAAAATAATAGTATGCAAGAGCAGACCAGCCTCCACAGGCGGCACCCGTTCACGAGTACATCAGATTATAAGAACATACTCAAAGCTAAACAGAATATTAAGTGATATCCCTTTTATCTTTTCTGACAAAATCGTACTAATCATACGAAAATTAATCTGTACTCGTTATAGGTACTACATTGTGTTTTTGTGACCGAACTCTAATCTTTATAGCTTTATTTATAAGGACTATATCTCTTTGAGATTTACCGGAATATCATCAATCATGTCGGATGGATTTGTCGTTTTGCTTTTGTAAATCGGTGGTGGTAATATTAGATATTTTGCTACCGTGAATTTTTCGGGGATATCTAAGTGATATTTTCTTTTATAGCTTAAGTTATTTTTGTTATTCGTAAAAAAAACTGTAGCAGGTATCGGCGGCACTAAAAGGTAGTTTTCAACGAAGAGACTTGAAAGTAATTCAGAACTTCTTAAAACCAAATAGGGACACATCCACCCTTTTCGCAACCACTTGACTTTAGCGATCTTTGCGAAGAAAACCTAAAAACAACTGTGTAAGTATTAAGCATAAGAATAAGAATAAGAATAAGAAAATTTTTATTTGGTGCACAAACAACACATTGAGAACAATAATATCAAATTCCTTACATCTAGAATAGGTATTATAATTAAATATTTAAAAACTAACAAGTAATGCAGCCAAAATGGTCGCCACTCAGCATATGTCATGGCGAGCCATGACCCTGGTTTTCAGTGGAAACCAGTGAGAGAGATGCTACTTAAATTAACTTAACTACTTTATACATAAAATTCACTTACGTCTTATTTTAATTGCGTCCAGTTTTAGTACAATCTGGCAGAAAAAAAACAAAAGGAATATGCTTCTTTACAAAAACATATATACATAATACATATATTAAAATAACAATGATATAAAGTTGGTGTTTTGGTTTCACACATCCATCCTGTAAGCTTAGCCAAAGTAACATAAAGTCATCACTACAACTCATAAGTATTGACTTGCCACGCTTGCCAAATGCGGGTCAGTGATCACAAAGCCTGGCTACAGAAGGCCTGGCTTTGATTTTATGAAGCTATGCATCGTAAAATCTCAAACACACTTTGCCCGACTTGGGAATTGCACCTGGGTACCCTATATGGGTTCGAAGTACCCTTTATCGAGGAGGTCCATAGCGCAGTGGTTAACGCGACCGGTCTGCGATTGCTTAGGTTAGGCAACTTTCGCAAAGGCCGGTCATCGGATGGGTGACCAAAATTTATCATTTGAGCTCCTCCGTGCTTCGGAAGGCACGTTAAGTCGTTGGTCGCGGCTGCATTAGCAGTCGTCAACAACCACCAATCCGCACTGTGTCCCGTTCTCCCTGTGATGTTTCCAACAATAGAGAAGGCTCGTGCCCAGCAGTGGGACATACAATGAGCTAGTGATAGTGATTTTATTTTTTTATTTTATTTTATTTTATTTGGAAAACCAACAGCTTTATGAAATTTAATACAATAATATTATGAACACTGATAGCCAATAAGAGGTCTTCTCTTATACAAAACAACTTAAATATCAAATTTTTTGTGAGAACATTAACAAACCCAATCTAGTACTTAAAACAATATAAACACAAAGCAACATGTCATGCGCTACTGTCACTATGTTAAACAGCTTGCCTTAAAAATAATTGAAGTGATGACCCTATATCGGGCCACCAAGCCAGGCCTTCTATGGCCAGGCTTTGTGATCACTGACCCGCATTTGGCAAGCGTGGCAAGTCAATACCTATGAATTGTAGAGATGACTTGATTCAATGGAGGCCAGCAGTATGAAAATATATGAAAGTATTTTCCTTTGTCATTATTTATTTCTAACCGCCTCTACCGGTTAAGACTCTGAGTCTAAACCGGTCCCGGGTTCGATTCCCAGCGTTGGGTACATGTTTGTGGGCTCGGTTTGGTTGGTGGTAGGGCTTGTTTGTCCGCCTGGCTAGCTACTACCATCTTGTCTAAATATATCACCATAACATTAATGTTTGTAGCATTGTTGTGTTCTGGCAGCTATAGCAATTATGAATTCAGTGGCTAGATAAGATTGCCTCATAGTTGAGGATCCCGGGTGAAGTTCGCTTCCACCTTCGCCTTATCATCACATAACATCAGGTGAGATGAAGACTGTGCTTACCTGTAAAATATTAAAAAAAAAACTTATTTTAAGCAATATTAATATACAGGGTGATCAATTACACATAGGCCAATGGTAATTACACAGTGGTCCGTTTAACAGATACCGTACAGACAAAAAATAATAAAAATTTCGTTCGATATAGTTTTATATTGTAAATTTGTAATATTGTAATTTATCATCCAATCTTAATGTAAATTAAGCCTTATTTTATAGCCAAAGAGTTAACCCTTAATTGCTCGCGTGGGGTATATATTACCCCACAGAGATTTTAAAGTGTTGTAACTCCGCCTTTTTTAAAACAATCGTCACAGCGTTTTCAGTAGCTGCCTGAATATCTCCTACCATCATGTTGCGTAAATGTAAAAAAAAACAATTTTTTCAACACATAATTAAATTTATTATATTTTTAGTCAAAACTCTCAAAATGGCAACTCGACTAACGACCATATGTAAGTGCTAATTACAACGTCGGAAGACGCCATAAAAAATATTTTACTGCATTCTCAACGTTGCTGGTATCAATGCATAGGTTATTTATAAAAACAAATTCGACCACGAACTATGGAGTAGGAAGATTCTCTTGTAGTTGATTTAACAAATACTCACCAACAAACTCGATTAAATTAAAAAAAAATTAAAAAAAATTAAAAAAAAAATTAAAAAATAAATAAATATATTTACAAAGAATTAGTCTAGCTATTCAAAGGGAACGCTGCCAGTATCTTCGGAACCTTGCCTAAAGGGACTCCTTTTAATAATATTTTTTAATTATTATATTATATATTATTTTTTTTAAGGTTTTTTAGTTATAGGTTCATTGTTTTAAAAGATAAAGATAAAGATGTTATTTGAAATAAAAATAAAATGAAATTTATAAATGATGCCATATACGTCTTATATCGAATTATAAAAATATAACGTTTCTGTGTGCTAAATACCACCAGCAGGTCTGTCATGGCCATTTCATCTTGACATGTGATTAATGTACTGATTAAAAAGAGCCTAGATGTATGAATTTATATTTTTATTAGTTTAACATAAATGTTGATAATGAATACTGTTTTCATTTAGTTTAAAGTAGCTTATGTATGATTGTTATCATAAACTTTATGAAAAGTGGTTAAAAAGTGTTTTTATTTTACCATTGATATTGGGGTTATTTGTACCCCACGCGAGTCTAAGTGTAACTTTAATCACACGAGTAATTAAGGGTTAATAATCAACAAATACTTCTCATCATCACTTTGTTATTTAAATATAACCTTTCCGATTATTGACAAAGGATGAATCTATGACGTTGCTTATTCAACAAAAACAGAGAATACTCAGTTATTTGTGTTATAATTACAATTTCTATGAGTTATATTTACTCCTTAAGTCAAATTTTAAAAGTAATATTCAATTAAACTTAATTGCAAAAACACAAATGTTGAAAAATTCAATTGGGAGAGCACCTGACCCGGTATGTCAGAAGGGTGCAGGTTCAAATCCTGTTCGTGGAAATTTTTTCAATATTTGTGTTTTTGTAATTTGTTCGCAACAAAATTTGCGTTAAGAATTATCTAAACAAAACAAAAACATTTTATAAACTTAATTGATTAGCAATTTGGATTCGTCCTTAAACAAACTTCTTTTTTTGGGAATTCAATAGGGTCTAACGCAAACTTTAAGGTAACTTAACTAAACGAAACTAACTAGACTGTATAGTATAGGTATCCTAGGCATAAAAAAGGCATAGGTAGCCTTTGTATTACTAAAATGCTATAACATTTGCTGAGAAGATGCCCTTGCAGTATCATTTACTGTTTATTATGAATGTTTTATTTGTATGAATGTGTAATTTTGTGATACCGAATAAATCCTTTTTTTATATTATATTCTTTTAAAAAAAAAATTTTTCTTTTTATTTCTTTCATAAATATTTTTTCTCTCTTTCTTTCTTTATATTTGAACGCGAAAGTGTTTAAATGTATATTATATTTACTGAGTTCATACACAGAGATGTGAAAACGAGCTAAGATTAAGGGTATCGTCAATCGGGCTATGAACCTTAAGTGGGGTTGGGCGGGACACCTGACGAGACGATAAGATAAATTCCAGCACTTAGTTTAATCTATAGAACGAAATTCCGAAACGTTTCAGCTGGCAATGCTATTAGCTATGCCAAGACAACATTGCAAAGCTTTGGACGCTCTCTCAAGTGTTTTGTCTATGTAAGAGATTTGCATTAACCGCCTTTGTGGTCTAGTGGTTAAGACCACCGGTTTACACCCAGAGGTCCCGGGTTCGATTCCCAGCGGCGAGTATATGTTTGTTTACTCGATTTAGTTGGTGGTATGGCTTGTTTGCCCGCCTGGCTAGCTACCACCATCTTATCTAAATATTCCACCATAACTTATATGTTTAATTGAACCTAAATAGTTTGTGAACTTCATTCTCGAAGTTGTTATTATGTAAGTTACGTCGAGGGTAAAATGGGTTTTATACTTGAGTTTTACACTCTGCTTTTCACTCCGATTGCAAGGAAATAAAACAAACCGCAACACAACAAAAGCTATTTTCTAGTTTTGTTTGACGAAAAATAAAATTAGCTTCCCGCCACACAATTTTTTATTTTTTTTATTTTCATCTATGTGACGTTTGACTATGGTCTGTCTGAGCCGTAATGCCAAGTTGTTATAAATATTTGCGTTATATTTTTTTTACGTAAATGCACGCCCGTATTAATCGTATATTTGTATTTAGATAGTAATTCATAATTATGTCGTAATTAAATTAAGATATAACCTAAATCTCATAAAAATATATCAATTAAATAAAGGTGTATTTAATTGTGTATGTGGCTGTAAGGCCTAATTGCCTTAGTCTTATAGGAAGAAATTACTTTATGCACACACGGCGGCAGATCAACCTACCCAAAACTGTCAAATTTCTACAATCAATTTTGAACTTTATTATTTGGTTATAAAGATCAATATTCATTGGAGAAATTTGACAGATTTGGGTAGGTTGATCTGCCGCCGACTGCACAAGAGCATAAAAACACATTTTATGCCGCCTTCTCTCGACATAAAGAACAAACTTTACGAGCATGAGAAGTGAAAATGTATTTTATTCTTCTTAATTCTTTATTTACGATATATCTTTATTTAAATAAATCTTCTGTGCTTGTATATGAAATTGAACTCCTTCTAAACGGCCGGACCGATTTGAAGAAATTTTCTGTGTGTTCAAGTGGATTCGAGAATGGTTTAGAATTTACAATTGGACCCGGTAAGTGGCGCTGCTATAAAGGTCCATCATGGGATACGGGTGTTCTTATGCGGACGAATGATTTGTTTGTTTTGTTGTCATGGAAACTGTCAAAGCGGTACGAAGTCCGCCGGTCAGCTAGTCATCTATAAAAATAATACTGGTTTTAAAAAATAAAATTATAAACACTTTTAAACATTCGCGTTCCATTTTTATCAAGGTCTGTAACGAGGGTTAACGCAAACCACTTTATATAGGTCACAGGCTGACTTCATCACCAGACTGGCATATTCTTTTTTTTTTTTTTTATTGTGGCACGCCAAAATGGCCTCACCCTGCCTGATGAAAAGCAGCCAGTGAAGCCCAAGAAGTGAAAGCGTTCATCACAGCGCTACCACGCTATGCCAAACGCTCACACTATGGCGGCCTGCATAAATGCTTTTTCACGCCCCGCTTAAATAACCCGGGAGAGAAAGAGGAGGGAAACACGTGTGCGGGAAGCGCATTCCACATACGGGCCGGGATTCCCGTCCGATCCTCATTATGCCACTTCACATTTACATGACACACAGTACACTACACATGCACACTAGTCTATAGGTACCCATCCCATCTACTGTAGCGATGGCTTAATTTTAATTAAGGAGGCCTAATCGCAGTGGGACATAACTAAAACAATTGCTTTACTTGGGTACATATCCTACTAATAAAAACTACTGCATGGATTTGGATAAAGTTCGGCATACAGGTAGTTTATAACCTGGATTAACACATAGGATACTTTTTATCCCGATATTCCCACGGGAACGGGAACCACGCGGGTGAAACTGCGAGCGGCCGCTAGTGGGTACATAAGAACATGATTATTTGCTTTGTAGTATATTTTTGTCATAATTTCAGGATGTGAATTGACATTAAAAAATCGTAATCATAAGTATACCTAGTTGCTTGTTGGTGAAATATTAAAATTAAACGAAAACAAAATGGCAGCAAAACCAATACTTTTCCCTTGAGTAGGTATTGGGTGTAATTCTGTATAATAATTACACACTTTTGTATTGGGAATGCCTCAATGTATCCCGAGGGTTCCTTTTCCGGTTGATTTTGTATAAATTTCACGGGTATTCAAATAGCAGTTTAACGCTAACTGTATAAATCAGCGTCACGTTGATCGGGACGATTGGTCAATAATATATTATGTTCAATGTTTATATAATTTTTAACGCAAATTTTTGTTGCGAACAAATTACAAAAACACAAATGAAGTAAATAGTGTTGAATAATTTCGGCGGGCTGGTTAGAACCACGATAGCTCAATTGGAAGAGCACCTGACCCGGTATGTCAGAAGGGTGCAGGTTCAAACCCTGCTCGTGGAAATTTTTTCAACATTTGTGTTTTTGTAATTTGTTCGCAACAAAAATTTGCGTTAAAAATTATATAAACATTTATAAATAGCTTGCCTACTTCTTAACTGATCTTTAGTATTTGTAAAAATATTATGATCAGATGTTAATGACGGTAGTTGTTAACATTGAATGGGCGCCTTTGGCTTTCAAAGTAAAAAGTAAATAGTGTTGAATAATTTCGGCGGGCTGGTTAGAACCACGATAGCTCAATTGGAAGAGCACCTGACCCGGTATGTCAGAAGGGTGCAGGTTCAAACCCTGCTCGTGGAAATTTTTTCAACATTTGTGTTTTTGTAATTTGTTCGCAACAAAAATTTGCGTTAAAAATTATATAAACATTTATAAATAGCTTGCCTACTTCTTAACTGATCTTTAGTATTTGTAAAAATATTATGATCGGATGTTAATGACGGTAGTTGTTAACATTGAATGGGCGCCTTTGGCTTTCAAAGTAAAAAGTAAATAGTGTTGAATAATTTCGGCGGGCTGGTTAGAACCACGATAGCTCAATTGGAAGAGCACCTGACCCGGTATGTCAGAAGGGTGCAGGTTCAAACCCTGCTCGTGGAATTTTTTTCAACATTTGTGTTTTTATATTATGTTCATTTAAAAATACCTGTCACGGGCTGACTTACCACCACAAAGCCGGTGCAACTCTGTCGAAGCGGCAGTTATACAAATTACAATATCAATTTCATCATCATCGTCTTGGCCAAAACACGTCCACAGCTGGACAATGGCTTCCCCAAGGATCTCCCCAACGACCGGTTTTGTGCTGCTCGCATTCAGCGGCTTCCCGCGACCTTCACCAGATCGTCGGTCCACCTTGTTCGAGGCATGCCCACACTGCGCTTTCCGGTACGCGGTCGCTCGAGTGGCGACTGTTCCGCCCCAGCGGCCATCAGTCCTGCGAGCGATGCCCTGCCCACTTCTACTTGAGCTTAGCAACTCTTCATATAATATTAAATTAAGCAAAAATAGACTCTTATATGAAACTGAATTTACATTTCATATAAGTTCCTTGTTCCCTTTACAATAAATAAAAAAAAAAGCGAATCTTACAGTAGTCGCATATGATGTGTAACATTTGACACCTCGCCTTAGTAATAAGCAATTTTAACATTATATTCTGAAAAAAATGAGTCAGGTAATTACATCATTTTATAACTATAAAATAAATGCAGTAAATACTCATTAGAAGACATTTGACATATCAAAACGACCTTTGATAGTATACACACAATATGTCACCTAAAATAATAATATGTCATGTTTATAATATCGATTTTAATATTACAAAATAGCGCGCTTGCGCGCTTCTCCGACTTCCCGTCACACTGTTACACCTATTTCCGTCACAGATCACAAAATCACTCCCACAAATTGTTTAAATATAAGGCGAGCGGAAAGATGTTACACATCAAAAATTGCAACGGTAGAATACGGAATCTTCTCACAATCCATCTTTGTTTCAACTGAAACATTTTGCTATAACATAGTTCTACGGTGGTAACCTTCGGACCGTTTGTGCACACACTCGTACACGTATAAGGACACTGCTACAGGTAAGGATCATACAAACGCCTTCGAACAGTGCACACATAGACCACCTCACACGGACACGCAATCTCGCGACGGCTGCGATCGGACTTTTCCGAGCTATTCCGAGATCCGTGCCCGAGAGAGGGTCTATCTGTGCGTTACTCGCGCGGTACGTATTAAGACGACACCTCGATTTGTGAACATTAAAAAAGGCTGATCCTTACTGACGCTGGCATAAGATCGATAATACGTAGCGCCTGCGATAATATAGACCGCAAATTAACAGTTAACCTAAAAAATATTTAAAAAAAATATTGGTTTTGGTTATCAAAATATGCAGCTACTAAATTACGAATATTGTATTATGTATGTTATCAATGTATTTGAGTAGTTTCCAAGCATATAAATTAAGTAATTTTGTTGTAATTTCAACAATAGCGATTTTTTAGCACCTAACTATTGTTTTCGAAAATAATTATGATCGAGTCAAAATTATACAATCGTGTATTTGAGCAAGCAAATTCAAGATAAAGACATGAATTTACCTATTCAACATTTCGGATTCGTAAGTCATATTATAGTCTTAAACTATTCGACGAAAGATGGTGCATTTTTTCAGTGTGTCGCCTTAAGCTTACCTTCAAGGTCTACTTACCTTGTGCTCGTAGGCACCTACCTAACGCAAAAGTTACGTTTCGTTAACAGACTTGCTCGAACCGATACGTGCGGGCCGAACCGATTATGCCCGTAAATTGGTCGGAGTACCTACACTACGCCCTGGAATTTTTCCCATGAATAAATTCCCCGATTGTCCGGTAACATCACACTTCGGTTATTTCCCAAAGGGGATGACGTTTGCACTTTCATGACGTCACCGTTTCGACTCGTCTCGAATATGTTTTACGGGGCATTGGAAGATTTTATGACTGTACGCTTGGAATAGGTTCACGTACCTACTCCACGGAATAAGTTCCTAACCTCCTATCTAACAAAGTATTACTGCGTCCAAGTACTATTGGATAGACCAGCTTTTCCCAACCTTTTTTCAAAGGCAGACCCCACGAAAAAATAATCGCGTCATATATTATTATTTGCATTACACATATAGGTCAGTATTATAAAACTCGGCCGCGCTATTATGCTTTATTCATATTTGTTTTGACTATTAATTTATTATGACGTCTCGGTGGGGTAGTGGCAGAGCGCTCGGCCTGATACCCGAAGGTCCCGGGTTCTATTCCCAGGTCGGGAAAAATGTATTTCGGATTTTTCGATGCACATCCCGGGTTTGTGATCACCAACCCGCATTTGGCAGGCGTGGTGATTAAGCCATTACCCATCAATTGTAGCGATGACTTGATGATTTCAATGATGGAGGCCTTTGCCCAGCAGTGGGACAGTTATAGGTTGTTTACTACTATTAATTTATATTTTACCCGCGGATCCCCAGGTTGAAAAACCCTGGGTTACAACAAGCCTTTTCTCAGCCGTGGGAATATATTGTGCTCTATTTGGTTGGTGGTAGGACTTGTTTTAGTATCACACTACCACCATCTTATGTAAGTCTGTTGCTTAACTGTAATGTTAGCAGCGTTGCTGCATATAAATTATTATTAAGTTAACCATTCTTAAGTGAAATAAAACTTTGTATAAACCAATCGCAAAGAAGTCTGTACTTAATTAAGCTATTTAGCCCAAGCTCACGTTAAACTATAACTCATAATCACACTAATATTACAAATGCGAAAGTTTGTGTGTAAGTCTGTATATTTGTTCCTTCTTCACGCTGCAACGGATGGATGGATTTGGATGAAATTCGGCATACAGATAGTTTATAACCTGTATTAACACATAGGATAGTTTTTATCCTGATATTGCGACGGGAATCACACTATAAATATACTAAAAACGACTATTTGATTTTCCAATACAAAATGATTTGTTTCTTTTGTTGTCATGGAAACCAAAGAGAATTTATTCACTTGATGGAAACTGTCAAAGCAAAGTATTGAATGAAAACTACATAAATACGATGAAACATTGCATAAGCCCGATTCACATTGCTACAATCTGCTACATTGCCATCTAACGGTAAATATTAACAATACTATTTTGTATGGAGTTATGTAATTACTCCAATATTAGTCTAGTTAGTATGCTGTTTTGTATTAGTATTTGTAACTATTGCTCTTAATGTTATGTAGATAATGTAACTATGTTAGTTCTATAGTAGTAGATAGACGATGATAGTTTAAATAATACTTATACGTTATTAAACACATGAAATAAAAACGATTCTAATTCCAACATAAAAGTGAGCTCCGATTATCATTTAATTTTGACAAAGCGATAGCGAGCCTTTATAAAATTTTTAATAATTGTTTTTTTTTGTAAACACATTTTGAAATTACAAAATAATGATACCTTTTTTCATACACGAATACATGAATAAATCCATTTTAAGTGGCGCGACTTAACGATGTCTCCATGGATTTATTTTTTGTCCCACTGTGTACGGAGTTGCGTAAGTGCGAACTCTTCCAAAAACAGTGGAAACGAAACACATTGTTTTGATCGGCTCGCGTTTACACAATACAGAATTCATTAGTTAGAAGTAAATAGCCTATAAGTATCCCACTGCTGGGCAAAAGTCTCCATCATTGAAATGAAGTCATCGCTACAATTGATGGGCAATGACTTAATCACCACGCTTGCCAAATACGGGTTGGTGATCACAAACCCGGGCTATGCATCGAAAAATCCGAAACACGTTTTGCTCGACCTGGGAATTGAACCCGGGACCTTCAAGTAGGGCCAAGCGCTCTGCCACTCGGCCACGGACGCGTCCATTAATATGGAACTAATAATTTCTAAAAGTTATAATAATATAGTTATTAAATTGCCTGATATCGAAACAGTAATTTTAAGAGGCACATCGCATTGTAACAATCCAAAAATAAAAATAATCGATTATAGATAGATAAGTAATGGTGATTTTGTATTTCATAATAATATTTTATAATAATTTATCCTGACGTTTAATTCACATTTTTTATTTATTTATTAAAAATAATTACACAGTCAGATTACAGTGAATTCACAGCCATTATAATTAAACAATGTAGTAAGATTAGACAGTTATCCATGAATAGCATATACAGCATGAGTTATGTACTACCTTAAAAAATATAACACACATTTTTTTTTAAACACAAAAAATAATCCACTAAGCGGTCAATATGAAGGCGATTATTTTTTTATTCCCTTGGACCTTTAACTAGGTACCTATAGGATCGAGTAAACGTTACATTAAACTGGATAAACAGTGAATCTCTCTAGGCACTCTCAGTGAGAAAACTGTCACTACTGAAAACCAATCATTAGCCCGTTTCAGCCGAAAACAATAAATTTTACTTTTTATTTTTAAGTGCTAATTGCTACATTTAAGCTGAATTACCCAGGTTCGATTAACGGCTGGGCCGGGTAGGCATTTAAATTTTTCCTTGTATTTTATAAATACGTTAACAATAAGTCGAACTAGTTTATTTGGGCAGACAGTCACCGGTTTCAAGAGACGGCAGTGAAGGTATCGACATTAGTACAATGCTAGGTCGTGACGTGTTCTGTGATTCGCTCAATGATTTTCCGACTGAAATCAGGTATCTTTCCAAAGACTGACTTATTGTTCGATAGTGTTCTGGTAACGATAACAAACCCTTATATTAAACATTTAAAATAATATGGAACTACACGCGTTTTTTTTATTATTTTAGCATTAAATTTTAATGCCTGCAGAACATTATTACTTTTTGTAATGCACAGTGATAGAAACAGTGAAACTTAACCTACATTTTAAAACATTACGTCACAACATTTTTTTTTGTTCTACAAACAAAACGAAACTCATAAATGAAGTAATGTATTCTTTTTATGTTGAACAGTTAAGAAGCTGACGTAATCTAACAAATAAAATAAACAATTCAAAGACTAGTGTTTGAAGTTACGCGTCATTGGATTATCATGTCAGCAGCGGGAAAGCGAGTAATGTTTTATAAATATTCACCGGCAATTATCATTCTAATAATGTGAATTAATCGTTGCGCACTGTAAATGTTTTATAAGAAAGGCGCAAGGATTAAAGGTTTAGGATGAGAAATGTTTATTGCTTTACATTGTGTAGTCTATTTAGCTTTCCTGGAACTTCAATTCAATTCAATTTATTTATTCAGGTATCAGAGATCCAATTATGGTTAATAACAATGTGCACTTAATAACTATGTTAGTACATTTTAATTCAAAAATTCAATAATACTAACTAATAATAATAACAATAATTAAATAATTCATAAAGTACATTTTATAATTTTATTTATTTCTTTTCGCAAACATGTTTAGGATGCTGTTGGGGCTACCCCGAACCCTGCGCACCAGGGATGTGCACCGTTTTCGCATGGTTGTGTAGAAACAGTCCACCCGCGACTCGGCGAACATCCCCGATGCGCTACAGTGCCGAGGCAGCCACATCAGCACCCTAAACGCATTATAATATTGTACACGAAGGGCACTGTACTGTTTCTTGGTATATGCCACCCACAGGCTGCAGGCGTAGAGGGACGTACAAATGCCCTAAATGAATGTAAAGGAATGTAAACAGGTTTGTGCCATAGTTGGCTTACAGGGCACTGAGCCACAAAATAAGTGACTGAGCCGGCGCTAGTATTGACATAATTTTATCTAAACAAATTTAAACGGGGATTAACGCAAACCAATTAGTAAAAAGGTTTTTGCAAAAAGATATCCTCGTTTTTCTTCGCAGTCGGTAAACAACCAGAATAAGGCTTGTATAAGTAATAGGGACACCGTTAGTGTTGTGTGTGGCGGTAGTTGGCAAAATAATGTGACGGTGGATGAAGACTTTGCCGCGCAAACGGAGGCGCAACATCGCGACAGCAGTCCACCCGTGACCACGGCCGTTGTAACTCGGTCGAAACGTCGGGTGTAAAGAAGGTATGATACCTTTTTACTAATTAGTTTGCGTTAATCCCCGTTTAAATTTGTTTAATTATGGAACGCGAAAGTTTAAAAGTGTATATAATTTTATCTATCTAATATGGCAGTCCGAAAATCCGAACCGGAAGTAGATTTGGTAGTTTAGTTAAACTAAACTTTAGTTATTGTTTGAATTGTTATACCATACATTTGACGACAATAAATACCTGTAAAGGCTTTTATTAAATAAACGATTCGACACTGACTTTGACTTTGTCTATCTAAAGGCCTGTTTTCACTTTGATTAGTGATTAGTGCAGGTGATGAGTGCAGGTGCTTAGTGATTAGGAGTAAACTCGTGTGGACAGCGATTGATTAGTGCGAGTGATTAGTAACCTGCGTAGTAAAGTGATTAGACGCGGGTTCTATTTTTTGCTAGTGGACTGCGAGTAGCCAAGTCCCGCGCGCCCTCCCTTTCCCCTCACTCGCAGCCTGCCTGCACTGCGCTGCACTACACACGTCTGGACAGCAGTGTTTAGTGTTTAGCGTTTGGCGTCGGACGCTCGCTTGTGAATTAACAACTGAATTTACTAAACACAGCCACTTGACAAAATTGGACACTTCTTGCACTACACACCTGCGCTAAACACTCGCAATTACTAATCACCTGCACTCGCACTAATCAAAGTGAAAACAGGCCTTAACGCCTACCGACCGAGTGGCAAGGGCACGGCGTTCAAGATTGTAAACTAAAAGTGCCTTACAAATAACCAAAGATTGTGGTTCGAATAGTTGTTCCGTGTTTTGTCTCTTTTATTCTAATTTAAAATGACGTTTACATGACAGGAACAAAACACGGAATAACTATTTGGACCTTATTCTTTGTTTATTTGTAAGGGGCTAAGTCTGTAAGGATTGTACTATCCTACTAATATTATAAACGCGAAAGTTTGTAAGTATGGATGGATGTTTGTACTCTTTCACGTAAAAACTACTAAATGGATTTGGATGGAATTCGGCATACAGATAGTTTATAACCTGGATTAACACATAGGATAGTTTTTATCCCGATATTCTCACGGGAACGGGAACCACGCGGGTGAAACCGCGAGCGGCCGCTAGTAGTTAATATACCCGGGTCGGACATAACCACGATAGCCTAAATGATAGCGCGTCCGACCCTCATTTAAAAAAAGGCGCAGCTTCAACATCCGCACGCGGTTTCCAATACATATTCCAAGTTATTAATTTGCTTTCTTTCAATGTTTTCAATATTTTTGGAATAGAATAGAATGGAAAAGAATAAATATTTATTTGACTTGCACTGTACAAACAACAATCATATACAAAATTTTAAAAAAACCCGACTTCAAAAAACAGGAAACTTAATAAAGTAAAAACAACTCTAAAAAGCAATAAATAATATTGAAATCATATTATTAATTACCTAGATACGCATGTCAGTTTTAAAAAAATGTCTATTGAAGTCGGGTGGTTGGTGGTCGGCTGGGGGACAATTTTGTTTCATTTAAGCTTTTATAGTTGTTCCATAATATCCACTTTTTTATTGTAAAAGCCCCACCCGACTTAGACACTTTTTAAAACTGGCATGCGTATCTAGGTAATTTATTATATGATTATTATTATTTCTTGCTTTTTAGAGCTGTTTTAACTTTTTTAAGTTTCCTGTTTTTTGAAGTCGGTTTTTTTTTGTTAAAATGTATTTTATTTTACGATTTTTAGTGATGGGTAAACGTCGACCTAACTAGGATACTTCTCGGATGAAGAAACGACGGCCTAGTAGGTAGTGGTATTCCTATGTAAAACTTCAATCTTAATTAGGTATTATTTTTATACAAACTAAACATTTTGGCATAATAAACCGTATCAAGTAAGCCCAACAAAAGGTAACTGCTGTAAATCGTTGAGGAGTTCCCTCGATTGTCTATGGTCTCCATCATCAGACCTGTAATGGCACTTAAAACCCATACGGGTGCAAAGTTCTTATCAATAGAAATGAATTAAGACCAAACAGAAAGTAGCTACTGTACAACGTTAAGGACTTCCCTTGACTGTCCTTCGTCTTCGTCATCAGACCCCTAATGACAGTCACAACCAATCTAGGTGTAAAGTTCTTATCAATACAAATTAATCAAGCCCAAACACAATGTAATTGCTGTAAATCCTTGAGGAGTTCCCTCGACTGTCTTTCGGCTCTATCATCAGATCGACTCTAGACTTTCATTAAATAGTCACTACTATTTGTCTTTAAAATACTTAATGAAAACATTAACAAACGCACTAGTCACCACTACGATTTTCGAAGGTTCCCCTCGATTTCTCTAGGATGCCATCATCAGATCCTGGTTTCTTTATCATGATACCACCCTTGGGATATCTCCTTTCCAACAAAAAAAGAATCATCAAAATCGATTCATAAACGACGAAGTTATCCGCAAACACACATAAAAAATATATATGTATATATACGAGTCGAATTGAGTAACTTCCTCCTTTTTTGAAGTCGGTTAAAAAGGAACGAGTTATGGATACGTTACGTTTGGTTAGCCACCCTAGTTCGTGTGCATTCGACTACTATATTGGACGATTGGAATTAGTGGCGCGCATAATGCGTTTTGCTGGAGGTGCGCCGGCTGCGGATACCGGCCCACTGTGCACTGGCGCCAACTGCTTCGAAAAGATTTAACTATTGATTTGCAATTTAAATGGTTGAAAGTTCTAAAGATGTTCTTTATAATGCTATATAAATACATCGGTTGCCAAGGCTTCTAAGAATTATGGAAGAAATATCTTTATTGATTTATCAGTTATTCAAAAATCGTTGTCCTGAATTATACTGTATGACATATAAAAAGAGCTACAGGTTGTACTTCTAAAACACTAAGAATGTGCTTTTAACTCACTACGATAGCGCATGAAGTACGCTACGATTGGGGTTTATGGCTCAATACGATAGCTTCTTCTAAAGCACATAACAGGTAATGTTATAGTGCGCTATGAAAACGTCTGCAGCCCGCTACATTGCGGTTGGAACGCGCTATGATTCGCTACGATAGTGCATGAAGTACACTACGATTGGTCTATGGCTTGCTACGATTACGCCTAAGGCACACTACGACACATATGGTTCGCTACGATAGCGCATAAAGCACGCTACGATTGGGCCTATGCCTATCGCTACGATAGCGCTATCGTAGCTATCGTAGCGTGCCTCATGCGCATGAGGCACGCTACGATTGGGCCTATGAGTCGCTACGATAGCGCATTAGGTACACTACGAATAGGCCTATGGCTCGCTACCATAGCGCATGAGATACGCTACGATTGGGCCTATGGGCCCGGTACGATAGCACATGAGGTATGCTACCATTAGGTCTATGGCTTGCTACGATAGAGCATGAGGTACGCTACGATTGGGTCTATGGCTCGCTACGATAGCGCATGAGGTACGCTACGATTGGGCATATGGCTTGCTACGAAAGCGCATGAGGTACGCTACGATTGGGTCTATGGCTCGCTACGATAACGCATGAGGTATGCTATGATTGGGTGTATGGCTCGCTACGATAGCAGATGAGGTACTACTCTTATTCTACGAGTATGGTGTATTGGATCTATACTGTGTATCACGTAAATGTGTAGTGGCATTTATAGGGCGAGGTCATTTATACATTTAAAAAAAACAGAACGGTGAAAGATACAGAAGCTACCATTATTTTCACCGTTCACCCGCCATTCGTCTTAAATTCGGCCCATTCCTTTTTACTACACATTAAATGTGCGCTCCACATCTTGTATCGCCATCTCGCTCACTTGTTTACCGCGGATGCGCTGTCTCTGTCTTTATATTTGTAACTGAAGGTTTCAAGGGGAAGTAATTTACGATTCCTGTTTAGTATCGGTGGGTGAATTCTGGTATCAATCGACTTTTTTAAAGGTGTAAGTTTATAATTATAATAATAATATAGATTTTTCAAAGATCATTTACTACCGCCTAAGTTTTGATCATAATTGACATCGAAACTTTTAAAAGTATTTTATGCTCCTACCTACTCATAGTATCAGATTGGCAATCCAAGCACACTTTTAAATTATGACCTCTCGCGATCGTTTCACGATGTATGGTGTTTGGTGAATTGGGTCCCTATTTATTTTGCTTTATACATACATACAGCATCTTAAATAAAAATTAGCAGTAGTTACATTTAGTACAATACAAAGGCAAAACACATTACACATCACAAAGTTTTCATATCTAAAAAACGACATACTGTTTTCTAAAGTTCACGCGAACACTACATATTTAAATAAAACAACTTTTACGGATCTAAACGCATTTAGTTTAAATTATTTTATCCTGGCGTCTCGATGAACGACAAATGATTAAAAACTTCCAAATCAACCTACAGCTTTTACCTTTTTTTTTACCTTTTGGGGGTTAAAGTTACTCGCGTCCGTAGGTTTACCCTTGAGACCCTACACGTGACCCCTGGGTGGTGCTAAATGAGTAACACTGTCTGAGTGGTAGAGCCACGCTGCGTTGCAGCACGAAATGGGCCGGCTCGCCCGGCGTAGCACCACCCTCTCACAGAATATCGGCGTGAAACAACGGCACTCGTTGCTGTTGTGTTTCGTCCGGTGAGTGAAAGTACCGGAGGCCCATCTCTCACCCCTCCCCCCTCCCAATTCCTACTCCCTCCTCAAGATCCAACTCCTTTCCAAGGTTGGCAACGCATCTGCGATAACTTTGGTTTTGCGGGTTCCCATGGGCGGCGGTGATTACTTTACATCAGGTGACCCGCCTTCTCGTTTGCCTCCTTTTAACATAAAAAAAGCATGTTCTTTATGTGTCTATATTATCTATGGCTTTGTTAACGACGTCCGTTTGGGCGGTAATAACTCAGAGGTCCCGGGTTCGATTCCCGGTCGGGTCAATGTTAAAAATGATCTTTACGATATTGTGTCAGGTCTGGGTGGTTGTGTTACCGTCGCTGTTTCTGATTTTTCATAAAACGAGTGCTTTAGCTATTTACTTTGGGTTCAAAACATTGTATGCGATGTTGTCCAATATTTATTTATTATTTCACTTTACTCGTATACTCCCAAGAATAGCCTCCTAACATTGGAACCTCAGTTAGCAAGTTATGGATATTTACCCGGCGCGTTGTACGTTATCGTTAGCCGTATAAAATATCATTTCGCCCACGGGATCATTGTCGAGTTATGGCGTCGTATCCCGAACGTGGGATCAGTGTAGAGGAGAGAAAAGTATGAATGATAAGCTAGGTTTTTTTAACGGTTTGTTGCGAGAAAATTACAATTCGGAAAGTGAAAAATTATATAGGTAACTTGAATATGATATATACTCATTTAAAAAATTATGTTGGTATATTGTGAAGGCATAAAACATATATTGTCTCAGTGATTATGGGACGATAGCTGCACACACAAAATCGGTTGTCTCCAGCCTTAGATGTGCAGAAAAATAAAGAAATCTGTCCTAGTTTTCGAAATTCCTAAAAATCTGTTGAATAAACGCGAAGTTTTGCGGGCGACCCGCTAGTATTCATTTATTATTCGTTTTTCCATGTACAATAGTTTGAATTTAGAACAACGTACTTCATTGCTGTTTTGTTTTCATTTCCGAACTATACACATAGAGCTGTAAAACTGTAAATCTTGAATCAAGTTACGTGAAAAACAATAGTATTTCCCCCCATTCTAAAATAAAATAACTAATAATAAGTAAAAAGAGTAGTAGCAACTCTATATACTCTGTAACAAGTAGAAATCCGTCAACAGCCGAAACACGAAGTTTTCGGAGAGACATTAAGAAAATAGAAGCACTGTACATACACTTCCGATGTACATACCTATTTATATAAATAAAAAGTAAAGTAAATAAGTAAATCATCATCATCACAGCCAAAAGACTTCCACTGCTGGACAAAGTCCAAATTAATCTAATACCACATGAGTATAGAAATAAGAAAAAACAATTTATTAATTAATAACAAAATATGGTATATAAATAAAAGAGTATTTACAGATAAAAATTTGGACAGCTTTAAAAGTTTATTAAAAGAAATACATTGGGAATATATTATTATGGAACATAAAAATATAAATTATAACTACAATGAATTTCTAATAACAATAACAAATATCCTAAATAAATGTATACCATTTACAACAATAGCAATAAAAAATAAGAATAAAAAGAGTTGGTTAACAAATGGTTTAAAAAAATCATGCATACATAAAAGAATCTTACGAATAATACTTAATAAAACGAGAAGCGAAATAATTAAAAAATACTACAATGCATTTAGTAACATTTTAAAACGCAGTGTTAAAATAGCTAAAAAATTGGAATATACAAGGCAAATGGAAAACTCCGATAATAAAGTTAAAACTATGTGGAGAATTATAAATACAAAAAATAATAAAATAATAAAAAAAAAATACAAAAATCTAGAGTTAAACATTAATAACAAAATTACATCGTGTCCTTTGACAATAGCGAACGAATTAAATGAATACTTTGCTAAAATAGGAGAAAACAATTTAAGTCCTATACAAAAAATTGGACGGCCTGTGATCAATCCCCCAACACAATCAATGTATCTCCGCCCTATAAATCAACAAGAAACATTCAAAATTATTAGAAAAATTAAAAATAAGCACAGTTTCGGCATAGATGATATTCCAGCGATATTATTAAAAAAATGTGCAGAGGAACTTTCCATACCTCTGACGGTTTTAATAAATCAAAGCTTCATAGAAGGTACTTTTCCGGAGTCCCTTAAAATGTCTTTGGTTAAACCCATACATAAAAAAGGTGATAAAACTTCACCTAACAACTATAGACCGATAGCACTTTTACCAACATTTTCAAAAATATTTGAGAAAGCAATGTGTGTCCAACTTAATACATTCTTAGAAAAATACCACATACTTGATAATAGTCAAAATGGTTTTAGGAAGTCTAGATCAACCACATTGGCTGTATTCCAATACATCCAAACGGCGCTACAACAAATAAATGACAATAAACATACAGCAGGCATTTTGTTAGATATGACAAAAGCATATGATAAAGTTTCACATCATATTCTATTATTAAAGCTCTATGGATCGGGCATAATGGGGCCCTGCTCATTCCTGGTTTAAATCATATTTAAGTAATAGGAAACAAATAGTTCAAATAGAATACTTCGATAATAAAAATAGTAAAATAAACAAAGTACATTCCTGTGAAAGAGAATTAACATGTTCAATTCCTCAAGGAAGCGTGCTTGGCTGTGTGTTGTTTCTCATCTATATCAATGACCTGCCGAAAATATTAAACAGAGACAAGACACTTCCTGTACTATTTGCAGATGATGTATCCATTCTTGTAAAAAATGATACAAATGATAAAAATTATAACCCTTGCATAGATATCTGTAACACACTTAATATCATATCAGACTGGCTATTAGAGCATAATCTTGAGATAAATTATAATAAAACAAAAGTAATTCAATTCCGATCGTACAAAAAAGCACCTCTAGAACTAAATATTAATTTACAAAACATCAAAATAGAATCAGTAGAGTCGTTTAATTTACTTGGCCTAAATATAGATACTAATATTAACAGGAAAAGTCATATCGAACTCATAAAATCAAAATTGTCAAAATTTACGTATGCACTTTTTGAAATTAAATGTAGTACAAGCGCAGAAACAGCACTAACCGCCTATTACGCGTATGCACATTCGTGGCTCAAATATGGAGTGATGCTTTGGGGTTACAGCGTAAATGCTAGCCAACTATTTATATTGCAAAAGAAATGTGTCAGAATTCTCTCCCAAATCGACAACACGCAGAGCTGTAAGCCCTATTTTATAAAATTTAATATGCTTACGCTACCATCACTATGTATACAGGATATTTGCCTGTTTGTTAAAAGCAATAGCGGAAAATTTATACAAGTACAGAACACCCATAACATTAACACTCGCCACAAAGGAAGGCTACATTTGCCACCCTCACGAATAAAAATGTTAAATCATAGCCCACATCATATGGCTGTAAAAATATATAACAAATTACCGATCGAATTACAAAATGAACCAAACTACAAAGTTTTTAAAACAAAATTAAAAAAGTTTTTGATTAATAAATGTTTTTACACTGTAGAGGAATATTTAACCATGCGATATGATGATTTGTGATTACGTTTGGCGGTCTGGGTTATATAATATAATATAATACAATTTAATACAATTTATTGATTTATTATACAATTCAATTCACAATATAATTTAAGCTTTAATAGCAATTTAATATAAATATAGGTATATATTTTTATAACATATTGTATTACATATTATAGTTAATATAAGTATTATTTGTTATACCTGTACAAGGTGACTAAGTAATAAGGACACTATCAATGTAAACACCATCTATGTACCACTTAGTTTGCAAATAAAAGTTTGAGTTTGAGTTTGAGTTTGAGTAAATATCCTAACATATATCTACTCTGTGCTAATACTACAATAGCCAGTCCCTCATCAGTCGAATCTTTAATTGTTTAACCTTTAGCATCAATCGCTACCATCAGATGAGACGGAGGTCAAGATTATTCTGCAAAGGGAGTCCTGTTAATTATAACTTTTTCGTAAGTCAATTGATATTCAGGTAGCACGCTCGCTCAAGTATTTCAACCTTTACTTGGGGGTCAGTCTGGCGAATTGATTTTTCTTCTCAAACTTGATTAATGACCCGTCAACTCCTTAACGCAGGCTTTGACATTGAATAATTGTTTATAGACGAAAGTGAGATGCTTTATAGATGATTGTATTGAATGAAAGGAAGATATTTTTCGTCATTGCTGTAGGTTGACTGCAGGTTTTTCGGACTATCTAAAAATTTAATGCTCTCCTTGCACACGTAGGGAAAACGTGTTCCTACGACATGGTTAACGCACCCGGTCTGAGAGTGCTTAGGTTAAGCAACTTTCGCAAAGGCCGGTCATTGACCAAAAATGTATCATCTCGAGCTCTTCCGTGTTTCGGAAGGCACGTAAAGCCGTTGGTCCCGGCTGCATTAGCAGTCGTTAATAACCACCGCACCGCACTGGGCCCGCGTGGTAGTTTATGGCAGGTTCTCCCTATCCATCCATAGGAAAGGCTCGTGCCCAGCTGTGGGGTCATAAATGAGCTGATGATGGTGATGACAACATGGGGTCCTTTAAACGAGGTGTGAAGAAACAACAAGGGTCGGCAAGGTGAGGACGGCCAACCCTCCACCAACCCATGGTCTTGCCTACCTTGCGGCACAGGGACCGAATCTCGGGGGAGCGCGAGGGTACTTGCATAGGCTCTTTCCCCGTCTGCGCTTTTCACTTCGCTCCCTACAAGTTATCTAACTCCGTCCCTTCTGTTACCAACTCTCCCCCTTCTGGGGCGTGGACACCACAATACGTGAGTTCGCGTCGGGCGGCTCTAAATACTGTTACCTTGTCCTCATTCAAATGTTCGTCGAATAGTGTGCCAGGAGTGCGCGAATTCGCGCAGCGCTTCAAAGTTACTTTGGCAACTAGTGAGGTCCTTGTGATATGTCGGGCCGGGTTCTGTTAGGTTAGGCTAGGTCGGTGAGGACGGCCAGAGAGGCACAATCTTGCTCCACTACTGTCTTCGCATCTGGACTCTGCTTCTGTTTAACTGCTTAACATCAGGTAGAGTTCTAACCGCCTCTGTGGTCTAGTGGTTAAGACCACCGGCTTAGACGCAGAGGTCCTGGGTTCGATTCCCAGCAGGGGGTACATGTTTGTGTACTCGGTTTGGTTGGTGGTAGGGCTTTTTTGTCCGCCTGTCTAGCTACCACCATCTTATCTAAATATGTCGCCATAACATCAATGTTTGTAGCTTTGTTGTGTTCCGTCAGCTAGAGATAAGATAACCAGTGCTTCTGTAGTTGAGGCTTCCGGGTGAAGAACGCTTCCATTTTCGGCCTTATTATCATATAACATAAAATAAGGTTAAGCAATATTTCACGCCGGGTCAGCTTCTAACTTTATATAAAGCGCAAGTCCGACCGTGCATGGAGTATTGCTGCCACCTTTAGGACGGTTCAGCAAAATACCAGCTCGCCGCGCTTGATTCGGTGGAATGCAGAGCCAGGAAAATTATAGGTGACTATAAGCTTGTTAAAACTAAGCTTCACAGTCTCGCTCACCGCCGCACAGTTGCCTGCTTATCGGTCTTTTACAAGCCTGTATATAGCATAGCCATACTTCGGAGTGTGTGCTATTGAGCTGCATGAGCTCATTCCACCATCCCCATTTTACCATCGGGAATCTAGACGTAAGGCTGGCTACCACTCTTACCTGGTTGATATTCCACTTCTGCGCACTAAGCGTTTTGCTTCTACATTTATAAAGAGTGGAATTCCCTACCGGCGTCTGTGTTCCCGAGTGCATATAACCCTAAAGTTTTTAAAGCCCGAGTGAATAGGCTATTTTTGGCCAAGCTTTTTCCATCGTCAGCCTCTTCTTAGCCTTAGGGATTAGAATGAGGCCAAGAGCAAGCCCATCTCACAATAAAAAAAAATAACATTAGGTGAGAATGAGATGAAGGCACTGTGCTTAATCTTAAAATTAAAAAAATTAACCTATCATAGTATATTATTATATACTTGTAAGATATATATAAAAAAGAGTGGATGGATTAAGTACCTACCTATCTATACTAATATTAGAAAGCTGAAGAGTTTGTTTGTTTGTTTGTGTGTTTGGTTGAACGCGCTAATCTCAGGAACTACTGGTTCAATTTGAAAAATTATATTTCTGAGGAAAACTATTAGCAGAGTGAACGAGAGTGCGGCAACAATGCCGTGACCTTGAATCGACGTAGCGAGCTGTACCTACCGGCTAGGGTTGAGTCACACATACACTGGCCTGCAAAATTAAGTATCACACTTTTAAAATTGCAATAACTTTTTAAGTACACAAGATATACTTTCGAAACAAAAAGGAAAATGTTACTAATGTATAATTTACTTTAGTTTTAAAGAAAGCTGATAAAAATTGCTGCAAAACGTTTTTTATTTAAAAATCTCTAACTTCTATAGTTTAGAAAATAAATAAATATTAAAAGTGTAGTACTTATTTTTGCAGGCCAGTGTAGTTAAGATAAGATAAGATAAGAAGTCATTTATTTCGCTTTCACATAAAGGTGATACAATAAGTGAGTACAATACAAATGTAACATAATATTAGAACCATTATGTGAGAGACTGGAGCCTGAGATAGGTTTTTTGTAAAAAACCCGTTTTACAGGTCACCAATGCCCCCGCTACTCTGGTTTTAGATAACTATGTACATGTATTATGGTTACAGGTATAGAGAAGCTAGGATCTAATTATCAGAAAAATAAAGAAAACACAGAAATAGAGATAACATAACAAAAAAAACAATAAAAATGGTTAAATTTAGACCAACAACTATTTGATTTGATAGACAACACATTATATGACTGACGGTAGGTAGGTGTTGTGGGTGAGTGGGAGTGTAAGTGCGGGTGTGAGTGAGTGTGTAAGAATGTAGATGAGGGTGAGTGGGAAGTTAATTTATTATTGTGTGAATGTGGGTGTCTTTTATATTGTAAACATACCTTGTTATATCTGTCGGCAAAGTAAAAAGGATAAACTGGGATTATGGTTGTATGTGTTGAGACATCCTCATACACAACATGTTTTTTTTTGCCAGACATTTTCAATAGGCACCCACGTATATGCAACAAAACTCGCAATCGCGATACCCGAACCAAGAAAAATACGTGTATAGTGATCGGCAGCGCTCAGTGACATACTTGTTATTCTCCGTTACTACAGCAACATACGCTGTCTGATCCGCGTTTGCGGGGACAGACCGCGTCATCGCGTACTCCTTTCCCGTGCTTTTTTCTGTGTGCTAATGTAGGTGAACTACGAGCTTGTGTGCGTGCGTTTCGGAGCTCTTGTATGAAGTTGCCGCACTCTCGTTTACTCTGGCTATAGGCTATATTACATCACGCTATGACTAATAGAACACGGGTGAAACCGCTGGGCACAGCTAGTCTATAAATATTTTTATTCGCTTTTAAAACATACCACCATATTCCCGGTGAAGATAACCTCCATATTTGCCGTATCGTCACTTATCATTGGGGTGCCTAGTGCCACATTATCAAAAAAAGGCTAAGAAAACTCGTAAATTGTAAAATAATAAAATATACATAAAACATTTGAATAGTGAAACAGACTTCCTGTTGATTGCTCTTGTAAGGAATCCCCTTACTTACCCTATAGTATTATTATTAATGTATAATATATTAATAAATTAGCACAATAAAACTCACATTCTTTTTAAAAGGTGTATTTCTTCCAACAACCAGTACAACTCAAAATCAACCGTCCACCACCAATGCTCCAGCCAAAGTGACCGTCATCTAGTGCCTCGATTCGCCATGCTGTTTTACCGCTATTTTTTTCCGCCAACACTCAGTGTTGCCAGTGAAATAAAAACATGGAGTTCGTTCGGATACGAGTATCAATTGAAATATAAATTTCTAAATTATTAATCAACCTAACACTCGTCCATCCTGACAAGGTGCATGTCCCCATGCACTAGTTAACCTAACACTTGGCCAATCGAGTCACTTTACAATATCATAATTATCTTATACTCGTATTACAGTCAAATTATTAAAACTTGACTATTAATAATCTCTCCAATCTTAATATTGACAAATATCACAATACATCGCATCTCGTACTTAGTTTAAGTTAAACTATAGTTTTATTTATTAATATTACCCAAAACTTAAATTTGTTTTTACTTAAAACGCAAAATAACTCTAGTCAACACTTTCATTGTAGGTATTTAAAAATAGTTAATTATTAGTTAACAAAACTTAATTAAAACATACTACGTTACTGATAAATCAATATTATAATAATATAACAATACTCAATCATTGTGGTTTGATTAATATTTTAATACAAGAGTGCATCAACTGGAAATAATATCCAAATCTTACAATCTTAGAAAGAAAACTGTCACAGTTCTCAAATTTACCCATTAAAATAAGTAATGTTTTTCTAATAAACCGAACTAGTTCTAAAATAGTACTATAACAACAAAACAAAACAACCACTTGCAAACCCTCCTTCTTGCAAGTGATTATCACAAAACTTCCTTCATAGCTAACACAACCACCCGCAAACCCTTTCTTCTTGAAAGTGATCGCATTGGGATCGCATCGCATCGTCTATGAACCCTTCCTTCTCATAGATCGTCTCAAATTTCTATTCCTGACATTGTGCATGTCCTCATGCACCACAAATGAACAAAAGTTTCATTATATTAGTTACAAATTAGTATCAATTATCTTTTAACATTTATTTGCGAACTCATAAATTCTCGCAAAATAATTTAAATGAATATAAATATCCGTGTGTAAGCCCATCAATTCTTACACAACTAGTTAGCGTGTGTAAACCCATCAATTCTTACACAACTAGTTAGCGTGTGTAAACCCGTCAATTCTTACACAACTAGTTAGAGTGTGTAAACCCATCAATTCTTACACAACTAGTTAGCGTGTGTAAACCCATCAATTCTTACACAACTATACTGCCCTGCAAAAATAAGTACTACACTTTTAATATTTATTTATTTTCTAAACTATAGAAGTTAGAGATTTTTAAATAAAAAACGTTTTGCAGCAATTTTTATCAGCTTTCTTTGAAACTTAAGTAAATTATACATTAGTAACATTTCTCCTTTTTGTTTCGAAAGTATATCTTGTGTACTTAAAAAGTTATTGCAATTTTAAAAGTGTGATATTTAATTTTGCAGGCCAGTGTAGTTAGCGTGTGTAAACCCATCAATTCTTACACAACTAGTTAGCGTGTGTAAACCCATCCATTCTTACACCGCTACACTAGAACCTATTCTTATGTGAGTTCAATTTGTAAACCCATCCATTCTTACAAATCGAACGCACCTCATACCAGCTTCTCGCTAGCATACCTATATCCCGCTAGCATACCTATATCCCGCTAGCAAACTAAAATCCCGCCAGTTAGCGTAAATAGTTAGCGTGTGTAAACCCATCAATTCTTACACAACAAGTTAGCGTGTGTAAACCCATCAATTCTTACACAACTAGTTAGCGTGTGTAAACCCATCCATTCTTACACCGCTACACTAGAACCTATTCTTATGTGAGTTCAATTTGTAAACCCATCCATTCTTACAAATCGAACGCACCTCATACCAGCCTCTCGCTAGCATACCTATATCCCGCTAGCATACCTATATCCCGCTAGCATACCTATATCCCGCTAGCATACCTATATCCCGCTAGCAAACTAAAATCCCGCCAGCAAGGTTACGAACCCATCCATTCTCGTAACCAAGATAGCTATAGGATATCAGATACGCTACGCTAGAACCTATTCTAATGCGAGCTCAATTTGTAAACCTATCTATTATTACAAATTGAACATACCTCATACCAACATCCCGCTAGCATGCCTATATCCCGCTAGCATACCTATATCCCGCTAGCATACCTATATCCCGTTAGCAAACCAAAACAATAAAATAAAAATAACAATAAAAAGGAAGTTACTAAGAATAGCAAAATACTCCACTAATAATTGCCTTCTGTGTCGCTTAAATTGAAATCATTATCCATATCATTATCAACATTCTCCCTTAACTCGACTAAATTAACCCAGGGCAACAACCTATTTAAGAATTGCAAAAGCTGATCGGGATGCGAACAACGAACGCAGTGACAGAGCCTCAGACCTCAAGGTCCTATCATTAATACCGTGGATTTTGCAATCCACTGCACGTTTTCCAACTATAATTATATCACATTGATTGAGGAGAACTAATTTTTCGTAATTTTTTTTTTTTTTATAGGCTCGTTAAATTTAGTTTTCCTTATAAGCATATCCTCTAATGCCTGATCATAATTTTGTGGAGGAATAGGAAATTAGTTAGTAAACTCAAATTAGTAAATTTTTGTTCTGCCATTCTTGCATAGTAAAAAAAAAGGATTGAATTTACCCCTTTGTACCACGTCTTAGGTAGGTAGTCCCTTTTTTCTCCGAATATCGATCGTCCGAAAATCAAAATCCCCAACGCGCTTGCTAAATAATCTGTCAAATATCTCAAACATCAAATATCTAATGCTTTTGTGTCATAATATAGGGTGCATCATAATTAGATATCCAAATTTCGACTCCGGGCACTTGCTATTATATCACATGTCCTAAGTGTTATATTTATTGTATAATGTATGTTAGTCCGAATGGTGGTTTATAATAATATTGTTACAAAATTACAAATTTATTTATTTTTATTTATTAGACAACAGAAATCTAGCTTCATAATTTCGATTTTAGGGCATGTCATATTATGAGACATTAAGTTAGGGCTACTTACCATTCGGACACATGATGATTATGTCACAAAACGTGACAAGTTAGATTTTATGGATAAAAAAATGTATGAGACAAAATAGAGAACCCTTAGCAAGGCCTTGGAGTTTCTGCATACCGCAATTAGTTGTAGTCCTGTCATCGCAACCATACACCGAGGTACACTCATTAACCTTCTCTAACCAAACATCAATGCGCTGATTTTTCGTAGAGGGATCAAAATTAGGGAGTATATTCTCATGATCTAGCTATTGATACGACTATGCACCTGACGTGGAAGGGCGAGACGCAAAACTATCTCTATCACACTTTAACATATTCATTAAATCTCTCTTAGAATAGGAAGGGCTATGTAACCTTTCAGACTGTCTCGCGTGGTCAAGTTGCTCAGCACGACGCTCTGCATTGCTCCGCTGCTCGTTCAGCGGTGAGCCACGATGTCCACAGTCGTCCTCGCTCCGCACGCTGGGTAGCCGCTTCGATGTGCAGTGTCGTCGTTCCGCTGCCTGAACCCGCTCGCGTTCCCGTTGCAGCTCGCTCCCCAACATGTTGATCCTCTCACGATCCTGCTTCTGTTCTCCTTGGATATGGCTCGGGTCCGGCTCCGACGCCGACTCTGAGACCGCCTTTAGCGACTTCAAGTTCGAGAGGCTGCACAAGATCTCCTGCAGCCAGGTGTCTCAAGTCTACGACGGACTATGTCTCGACTTCGAAGTTCCATCAATTCTCCCATGAAAACAGAAAATAGAACAGTTACTTTAAAATAATCAAATATTTTGTTTTGCTTAAAGTGCAAATATCTCCTAAACGGTTAATCGTAGCGCAAAAATAAGCAAATTTTCGTCCCCCTTTATTGAATCCTATTATCACATCTACCTTTAAGAATCTGGTATCATTGAAGCTATAAACCTTAAAGCTACACACCTCACCGAGTAACATAGCTAGCGTTTGGGCTGTACTCGACACACTTACGAATAAACTTATTAGCTATTTTTTAACCTCAATTACAGATAATTTAAACGTATTAAACAGAATATCAGTAAAAAGGTGGACTTTACCGGTTATCTAAGAGTATACACTTTTGTTATAATAACTTTTATGCCTTAGTGTTATGGACTGGAACCACCGAAAACTGCTTACACGGTTAACTACCTGAACTTTTGAAGCTCTACCAATAACACTTCCTGCGTGAAGAATAAAACTTCTTGACATTTGAGTAACGTACACATACAACTGCCCACCCTTAACCTTATAAATACCCCCAAACAATATTAAATTGTTGGTTTGGTTTATCTACAACCTTCCCTTCTTTGTTTCATTTCATCTCAAAATCAAAGTCAAAATCTTCCATCAGTCATATTTTCAAACTTTAATACTTCAGTCTTTATAAACGACAATGTAAGTAAGTAAGTAATCATTTATTCAGTGCTTCCAATACATAAACATTACAATGTGTAACTGTTCAGTATATAATTGTCCTACCAGTAATAAAATAGAAAATGTTTATTTATTAAATTGACCAAGACTCGTGTAACGTAAACGACACACCGCACGCTTGCCATGAACGTCACACTGGTTCAATAACAGTTGTAAACAAATTGTAAACAAATACAACGCACTATTTAATACCACTGATATAGATATTTTCTCGGAAACACTTAAAAGTTTTAAGAATAAAATTTGTTACAACCTATTATTTAATTTATTTAACTTATTTTTCATTGTAGTTAATTTTTATATTATTTCGTCTCTAAGGGATGTCTGTTACTTGAGATTGAACTTATATTAATTATGTTATTTGCATGTAGTGGTACCTATAAGTAAAGCATTACTCATTTTTTGTAAGATGCAATGTATGTTAGTAAGTTTTTGTGTAATTGCTTTGTTGGTGACCCAAATAAATAAATAAATAAATAAAGCAAATTTCTCATAGTAGTACGTTTCTACAGGTTCGTTATACCTGCTCCTTCTTTTAGCATATCCTCCAAGGAAGGGATTGACCATAATTTTGCTCGAAAGGAAAAACGTTTAACAGTTTTTGTTGCCATTCGAGCCAAAGTGAACAATATCGAATTCAAACTTTCATATCAAGTAATAAAGTCAATACTGTCTTCTCATCCCAGCCATACACAGCGGCACACTCGTTCACCTTTTAAAGCCACACGTCTATACGTTGACTCTTTGAGGACAAATCAAAATCTGGCAAAGATTTTTTTTTTTTTTTAAATTCATGCTATCACTACTATGTGACCGAGTAATACTACTATCATTTTATAATAATTAATTTAATTTTGAATTGTATAATTGTGTGATAAATGTAATTGATTTATGTCGTTTTTGTCACAATAAATAAATAAATAAATAAATAAATATGCCCGGGACTGAGCCTTAGCCTTAGCACTTAATGAATTTATCATATTATGAACGTCCCTAGCGGTAACAGTTAGACTATCTGACCGTTTAGATTGTTGTGCTGGGGCGTTATCCTCGATGTCCCGGTCCACACGTGCTTGTCGAACTGCCACGCCCTTGATGTCGCTCTACACTCCGCAGTCTGCTACCCGCTTGGTGTCCATCGGGTGTCGTCAAACGGCGTTGCGGAGTGATTCGTTCTCATGAGGCATGATTCTGAAACTCAAAACACAAGCTGCGAACTTTGTCCGAAAATTTCGCCATCTTAGGAGTAAAATAGTAGCAACTACATATTAAGTTAAACTCAAATATCTCGAAAACAGTGCGACGTAGCGCAAAAATAATGAAATTTTGGCCCCCCGGACACCGCCAGTCCATCACCGACACTACCAATTGACACCCTTTAAGGAACCTTTAAACAACCTTCAACCTGAGGGTGGAGGAAAACGCCAAGCAGAAAATACAACAATATCAAAACGGGACTTCGTTGCTTAAAATTATCGTTACAACTCAACCAGTACAACTCAAAATCAACCGTCCACCACCAATGCTCCAGCCAAAGTGACCGTCATCTAGTGCCTCGATTCGCCATGCTGTTTTACCGCTATTTTTTTCCGCCAACACTCAGTGTTGCCAGTGAAATAAAAACATGGAGTTCGTTCGGATACGAGTATCAATTGAAATATAAATTACTAAATTAATAATCAACCTAACACTCTGAAGTTTACCCGAAGCGCGCCCTTCTCCTAAAACAAGTAAGTAGGTAAACCAAAAGCACCTTTGTTTTGTTTTGTAGCTCTATGGTCCCCTTTGCCTTTGAATTTTAAAACAATATCATTCATAATTTACAAAGAACTCAAAGAGACTGGTACCTACGTGAGTGAAATACTGCACTGGCGGTAGGCCTCCCGTTCTCCTGCCAGTGTCGGGGTTCGTTACCAGTAGAGATGTGCTTGATTGTTGAAATTGTTTATCTGCGTATACGGATACGGATCATTAGTGTATAGATCAGCGAATACGATAGTAAGTAGTAGAGATGCGCCGAATAATGGTTTCACCGAATAACCGAATACCGAATACGAATACGAATACTATTCGGATTAACCTTCACCGAACCGAATATTCGGCCGAATTATTCGGTTTACCATTTTATTGTTTTGCCGCGTAAACAGGTTCTAACATGTACGCTACGTATCGCTGCTGGCTAGATGACGAGCGAGCCGTACCTAGAGTTGCGAACTATTTTTCAGGAAATTAAAGTAAATCTATCACTAACTAGTATAAAAAAAAGGATTTGAAGAAACAATAAAGTATTTCCATTATTTATTTTAAGCGTTGCGTTTCGTTTCACTTCTCCGGAGTCTGAGTATCATTCAGTACCTAGTTCAGAAATTAAGGCAACAGGAACATTCCGTTCAAACGCACGCATTAGTCGAAAATAAAGTAGTTTCTTTATTTTTATTAAAAATAATAAAGTATGGGGATGAAAAATAACGTAGGATACGTTATTTTAAAGTATGGTTGGCAACCCTAGCCGTACCTCACCGCCCGCCATGCCACCCGCGCACACCGCGCTACCACTTTACTTCAAAACATCGCACGATTATGTTACAAATAAAAACAAAGGTGCTTATTATTACAAAAATATTGATAATATTAACTTTATCACAGTAATATTATAAATGTGAAAGTTTGTGTGTATGTCTGTATATTTGTTTCTTCTTCACGCTGCAACGGATGGATGGATTTGGATGAAATTCGGCATACAGATAGTTTATAACCTGGATTAACACATAGGATAGTTTTTATCCTGATATTCCGACGGGAATCACACTAAACAAAACACAAATGTTGAAAAAATTTCCACGAGCAGGGTTTGAACCTGCACTCTTCTGACATACCGGGTCAGGTGCTCTTCCAATTGAGCTATCGTGGTTCTAACCAGCCCGCCGAAATTATTCAACACTATTTACTTTTTACTTTGAAAGCCAAAGGCGCCCATTCAATATTAACAACTACCGTCATTAACATCCGATCATAATATTTTTACAAATACTAAAGATCAGTTAAGAAGTAGGCAAGCTATTTATAAATGTTTATATAATTTTTAACGCAAATTTTGTTGCGAACAAATTACAAAACACAAATGTTGAAAAAATTTTCACGAGCAGGGTTTGAACCTGCACCCTTCTGACATACCGGGTCAGGTGCTCTTCCAATTGAGCTATCGTGGTTCTAACCAGCCCGCCGAAATTATTCAACACTCACACAAAGGCGCCCATTCAATGTTAACAACTACCGTCATTAGGTTCAAACCCTGCTCGTGGAAATTTTTTCAACATTTGTGTTTTGTAATTTGTTCGCAACAAAATTTGCGTTAAAAATTATATAAACATTTGGGAATCACACTATAAATATACTAAAAACGACAATTTAATTTTCCAATACAAAAAGATTTGTTTGTTTTGTTGTCATGGAAACCAAAGAGAATTTAATCACTTGATGGAAACCGTTTAGGCGCGATTGGTCCAATTCGCGATTGGTCCAATCGTCAAAAAATTACAAATTCGCGATTAGTCCAATTCGCGATTGGTCCAATTCGCGATTGGTCCAATTCGCGATTGGTCCAATTCGCTATTGGTCCAATTCGCGATTGGTCCAATTCGCAATTGGTCCAACAAAATAAAACAAAGGAGATCATTTATTTGTATGGTTTTTAATTATTGTACATTAATAAACATTCATACAACAAAATCAACTAAGTAACTATATAAAAAAAAATCAACTTTTACTACTGTAGAAAATAACAAAGTCATATTTTCAGTTTTACTTATTTCAATAATAATCACATTACATACATACATACTGTCACGCCTTTCTCCCGGAGGGGTACGCAGAGTATTATTGTAAATATCTTGAAGCTATTAACAACTATTTTCATATTTAACCAAAAAACAAAAAAATTATTGGTACATTCGTACAACAAATCAACTAAAAAATAAATAAAAAAAAAATAAAAAAAAATAAAATAAAAAATAAAAAAAAAATAAAAAAAAAAAAAAAATAAAAAAAAAAAACATGAAAAAAAAAAATAAAAAAAATAAAAAAAAATAAAAAAAAAAATATGACTTTGTTATTTTCTACAGTAGTAAAAGTTGATTTTTTTTTATATAGTTACTTAGTTGATTTTGTTGTATGAATGTTTATTAATGTACAATAATTAAAAACCATACAAATAAATGATCTCCTTTGTTTTATTTTGTTGGACCAATTGCGAATTGGACCAATCGCGAATTGGACCAATAGCGAATTGGACCAATCGCGAATTGGACCAATCGCGAATTGGACCAATCGCGAATTGGACTAATCGCGAATTTGTAATTTTTTGACGATTGGACCAATCGCGAATTGGACCAATCGCGCCTAAACGGAAGTTTCAAAATAAATGTTGATTTGAAGTTTAATTGCTTTATTTTATTAGCTTTATTCAACACATTCTTCATAGGATTTCTTTGACTTATAATATATCATAAATCTTACATAAGAAGTTTTGTCTTTTAGTTCTATGCCGTGTTGTGTAGCCAAGAAAATAGAAATACTCTTACCGAATATATTCGGCAGCAATACCGAATAATTCAGCCGAATACAAATAGTGAAAAAAATGCCGAATACGCCGAATACCGAATACCAAACGAATATTCGGCGCATCTCTAGTAAGTAGTAAAGTACGTAAATAGCCTATAACTATCCCACTGCTGGACAAACGACTTTATTACGACTTATTACGACGATCAAGTTGTCACTGCAATTGATGGGTAATGGCTTAAATACAGATACAATACGGATACGGCTCCAATAATTTTTACTTAATCCCTGTTCCTTCCGACGCGGGTATTCGAAACTTGAGACAGTTGACGTTTTGCGTTACTAACATTACTTGTGTGTGTACTATGTATATAAATGTGAAGTCAAGAAATATATTTTTAATGTATTTAATAGTATAATTCATTGCTACCTACATTTAGAATTTCATAAACATAATAAAATTTATTAATTTAAAAGATCGGATAAAGTAACGGATATGGATGTTTTTTCTCCCTCGGATGTCCGACACATCACTGTTACGAGGAACACTCCAAAAGTAGCTGGTTTTGTATCTAAACGTTTACGAAGACAAAAGTGCGACCTCCGAAGTTTGGAACCGTGAAAGCTTTTAGAAATTGTAATTATGTAGGGTCCTATGTATGTCCAATAATATACACTGCTCTTTGTTAGTGGATTTGTTAGTGATTGGATATGTTAATATTATGGGCAACAGCCTGAAATAAATATATTTTATTTTATTTTATTTTTATTTTTTTTTATTTTTTTTTATTTTTTTTATTTTTTTATTTTTTTTATTGTGTTGTGTAAATGTCGATTTGAGTTGTCGTATAACAAACTAGATGGCATTGAGTTGGTAGTCTCCTGCATCGCACTATTCCTTTTGTTTACGTATAAGTAACAAAGATGTTTACTATTTCATATTATTTTTACGGCCTCAGCAACCGAGTGATAACGCTCTCGGTCCAATACCCGAAGGTCCTTCAATTAAAGGTCAATTTGAATTTAAGGTCTTCAATTTTCCAGGTCTGGCTAAATGTATTTCGGATTTTTCGATGCATAACCCGGGGTTGTGATCACCAACCCGCATTTGGCAAGCGTGGTGATTGAGCCATTACTCATAATTTGTAGCGACATGTAGCGATGACTTGATTTCGATAATAGAAGGCTTGGCTTTGCTTTTGCAACCCAAAAACTATGAGGGGAACTTATAAAAGCTCTAGACCTTTGTATGGAGGCAAACTTGGTCGTAAACTAACAATTATTAAATATTAATCCAGCAGAAACTTTAACAGAGCGATTCAGGATCAGTGTTATATAGCGCCATCTCTTGGTAAAAGTTCGAACTAAACAATTTCATATCTGGTGTCAAAAAAAAAGAACGGGACCCTAGACGATTCCCGACTCAATGCTGCCCAGTTTTAACAGAGAAGGTATAAAAAAACACAGCCCTTTGTTCCCACACCTGCTCGCCACGTGCGAATTAGAATCGCTGAAAGAAACTGACGTTGCTTTATCGAGACGCCAGCCTTTTTAGATCACCTCGGAGCTCTGGGCACAAAGGTTCTTTGGCTCTGTGTTCTGCTAGTTTGGTACACATTCAAGTTGGATGTTACAGACTCTTACAGACAGTTTCATCAGATATGGAAGAGATGATACAGGTAAATTGTTATGTTTAACAACAAGACAATATATTACAATAATTAAACACTAGATTTTATAATATTGTAGTGGCACTTAAGTTCGATACTATAAGCCCAATGTTCGACACCAGGTTACCTTGCAGAAAATAAATAGGATTTCATTATTATTTCCTTTATTTATTTTTTCACATATTAATTTACATTTTTAAATATTTTCTAAAAACAAAACAGACAATACATTTAAAAACATAAAAAATATGGGTCCGCCGGCATCGGGACCAGGGTCCAAGCTACCGGTGGTATGGGCTCCATCAGAGACAGGAACCTCCTCACAGTGCGTGCCGTATCGAGGAAAACCGCCTTCTGAATCAGGACCTTGATCCAGCCGCCTAACGAGAGCCTCATGAGATGTTGATCGAGGCTCTTGGCCATCAGGCCGTTGGCCGTAACAACAATCGGCACGATGACAGCCGAGTCCACATTCCACATGTCGACATCCTCTTGTGCTAGTCGAGATATTTGATTTGTTTCTCTTTCTCAGCTTTCACGAGGTTCTCGTCATGTCATTATTATTATTATTATTATTTTTAAATTATATATTATTATAATTGTCAATGCTAAAATTGTTTTGAAGTTCGTTTGAAAGTGGTACATGTAAATTATCAGTGTTGATAATTAGTATTGGAGTTTCCTTGTGCATACTGGAAAACATTACAGTTTCCAATAAAAATCGATATAACATATAAGATATGACAAAAACGTAAAATGTGATTTGCAAAAACACATTTCTATTTAAATTTTTAATTTCCTTCTTCTTTCTTTTTTTTTCTTTCTTCGCATCATGTTTACGTTGGTTCGCCACAAGTCAAACTCGTCCTAGTGTTGGGAGACTCTGGCAACTTTATTATTTTGGCATGTATACTTACTCTTTGTTTTCTTGGAGACCCATTATGTTATTCAAACAGTATGTAAGTTTTAATCTTTAATGAAGATTATTTATATTTCTATTAAAATTTAATTGGATGACAGCTAAGAAACAGGTGGTTGTCGCTAAAGTCACAAATCAGTTGATGACGCATATTTTTTTAATCATCATCATCATCATATTTCTAATGTTTATAGGAAAACGCGTCGATCACTGGTCTCTGTCAAAGACTGGCGCCACTGTCCCACATTGTTATATTTAACTATACATACAAAATAAATAAAAAAACATAATTATAAATATTTATGATTTCCTCCAAAATTGGCCTCATGGGAACAGCCCTAAGAATGCTGTGTTCCAAAAACGTAGCATATTGTACTCATATTCACGTATAAGATAATGTAATGGATAAATAAATGTATTTATGTTACAAGGGTTGGATTATACAGTATAAAAAACTGTATTATGTAAACCATTTCTGCGTTAGACTATTGGCGTGAACTCATACCTAACACAAGCATATTAGCTTTCTAGGTGAGTTACCAGCACTTTCATTAAATGTGTTAATTAGTACATTAATAATAATCCTACAAGTGCTGTAATTATGGTCTAAATTGAATTAATATTGTAATGTATCAAAAATATATTACAATAGAATAAAATAATACTAATATTAGCTCTCTCCATCCGACTGATTGTCTGGAAGATATCGCTTGAAAGCGATAAGACCGCCAAATTTGTAACTTTGTAACTTTTTTTGTCCGTGTTTATGTTTTAGTGTTGCAATAAAAGTATTGTCTATCTATCTATCTAATACTCGGCAAATGTTTAATAAATAAACAAATAAAAGAAATACATTTTTGAAACATTTCTAATAGGCCATTAAGGTTACGAAACATCTATCAAATACGACAATTACGCCAACGCATTTTATACCACAGCTCCACAAATACTTAGGCGCGTTCAGTTCACGCATTCTCATCCCGCTTGCATCACGTCCCGTATTAGGGATCAGCTAATAGATCCCCGGATACCCGGCCCGGACACATGACTTACACGTGATACATTGGTGAGGCTGTAAAATCGTGGCTTATGGCACAAAGTAAGGGGACTGCAGAAGGGAAGCTTCGTACAAACGCGACCGGACAACGCACATACAGGTTGACTTTTTTATCATCGTCCAAAACTTCTGAGATGACTCCCGTGATACGAACGAACAACTCTTACTATTGGACCAACTCCCTAACTCGAAAATATAATATTGTATTCTAAAGTTTACGCAAACACTACACATTGAAATGAAACAACTTTTACGGATCTAATCGCGTTTATTTTACACATTACTAATTTAATGTTTATCCTAACGTTTCGAACCCTGTAAAGGGTCGAACCAACCAACCAACCACAGTCGAGCGCCAACCTGCTATGAAAGGTGTCACTGACAAGATTGGACACATCCTAAATCATAATATTAAATCCCAGCCCCAACACCATACTGCCAGACCCAAAGATACTGTAAGCTCTTTCTGCGTAAAATGGAACGCACCTGATTAAATTTAAATGAGGAACAAGCTATCAACTAATTATGAGAAGACCAACACTTTTTTTTTATAGTTAGCTCGGCAAATGACTCCATCCCACCTGATGTTAAGTGGAAATGGAGTCCAGACCACCACCACCCCATATCATAGGAAGAAGGGAAAACGTGTGCTGGTAAACTAATTCATCTTTTGGAGGTGCAACAAAGAAACGAGTCACCAAATTTCTTCGTGCGCGATGGGTTATTTGAGACAGTGAAGGGATGACTCCGAAGAGCAGCACGTGTACTCCTATAAAGAAAGGGAGAAGGTGGGACGAGGTCAAAGAGCTCTTCAGAGCACTCGCCATGGTATAAGCGGTAAAACACGCTGAGTGACGCAACATCTCTACGCAAGTGCAGAGATTCAAGAGTATTTGCAACTTCTGCATTGCCGATAATGCGTTCAGCGCGACGCTGCAATCTGTCCAAGGCATCGAAAAGGTACTTTGGATGTGCGAGCAATACTCCACGCAAGACCGTACCTGTGTCGTGTACAAAAGGCACAACTGGTCCGGCGTAAAGAATCGCCGCACTCTGTTTAGAATTCCGAGTTTTCGTGAGGCTGTTTTGTTCACCTCAGTTTCCCTGTGATCACGGACCCTGCAAAGGGTTCAAAACGTCAGGATACACATTAAATAAGTAATGTGTAAAATAAACGCAAGTAGATTAGTAAAAGTTGTTTCATTTCGAATATAAAATTCAGCTGCTCATACATTTTGGTCGAATGAATATTGATGTTTTGTATGGAACAGCTGATATTTATTTTCGAGTTAGGTGACCCTGTATAGACAACCTCACGAACACGAAATCTCACAACAGCTGCGTTCGGACCGTCCCGTAGGCTTACTACCGAAAAACGCAACCAGTTGCTAATTGCACAATGGCAACGCGACAGCTACTAGTTGCGGTTGCTACAATCGGTCGGTTTATATAATTAAGGCGACGCACCGCTAAACAATTAATCTAATACGGAGCGTTTGCGCCCCGTACCATAAAAAAAACTGTTTTTTTTCTTTCTAATTAAAACTACAATTTAAAAAAATGAACTAGCATATTGAAGTGTGTGTTAAGACTAATCTACTAAGAAAATTTAGATGCTTAAATCGGTCTGGTTAGCCTGTAAAATGTGAATCTATGTTTTAAAAGAGGTTACTTTGATATTTTTTTCTCTGTTATAAAAAATGACAAATCGTGTTTCTGCAACTAGCAAAATGAAGTCAATTAAATGAAAAATCATGTCATCAAATATCATTTTTATATGTTTTGTAATTGTTGGGAAAAATCAAGATCCCCGCCACGTAAATTTCCAATGCGTCGCTTTAAGAGCGCCGCGCGCCTTCATGCACTTTTAGTTCGTCAATCGCTCGCTTGTGGCGCTACCGTAGCGTTCTACGTTCTGTAATACGAATATGTGTTTCGGTAGCGATAAATTGTAAATTGTCGCGATTGCGACTGTAGAGGGGATATAAAGGTAAATCGCCAAACGTGATTTGATTTTAACACTAGAAGATAAAGCACGACGTTTGATGAAACAAAGCATGCCTGTTTTGATTACTCGTAAAATATACCTACATAATTTTTTCAAATCGCTAATAGGGTCGCTTAGTAATATAATTTGATGTATTAAAATATTGGTTCAGAAATATGCATCAAATTGAAAATAAATTGAAAAGTAGACGTAAGTTCGTGATTTTTTTTATTGATAAAATTTTATTATATTATGCTTTCACATAGTCCAGCCCCTTTCAAGTACGTTGGTAGTATCTATGATATTTTTTTCGGGTAAATCGTGGTTTATCTTATAGTGTTAAAATCAAATCTACGATTGGCGAGATCGGTTATAAGCCTGCCGAGCTGTTCGCGGATCAATGCACGTGCAAGCGGGCTATGTACGCTGCTCGTGCGCGAGCGCGGTATGTTTAAGGTTACTTTCTGGGTCGCCGTATTTCGTATGGCTATTTAAGTATATTGAGATGTAAATGGAAAGGGGAGCTTCGTGTTAAGGCGACGCACCGCTAAACAATAATTCTCATAAGTACGGAGCGTTTGCGCCCCGTACCACATAAGAAAAACTGTTTTTTTTCCTTCAAATTAATACTACAAATTATTTATTAAATACAAATATTGAAGTGTGTGTTAAGACTAATCTACTAAGAAAATTTAGATGTTTAAATCGGTCTGGTTAGCCTGCAAAATGCAAATCTATATTTTAAAAGAGGTTACTTTGATATTTTTTTCTTTGTTATAAAAGTTAACAAATCGTGTTTCTGCAACTAGCAAAATGAAGTCAATTAAATGAAAAATCATGTCATCAAATATCACCTTCATATGTTTTGTTATTGTTGGGGAAAATCAAGATCCCCGCCACGTGAGTTTCCAATGCGTCGCCTTAAGATGCTTCCTCACTAGGAGCATTCGCCTGTAATGTAACATTTCAGATTCGATTTAGAGTAACATTAAGTAGTTTTTTAGCTGTCAAGCTGTCAAAAGTTATTAACGTATTTTCGAATCGGTGCATTAAATTAATACTAAAAACTGGTTTAAAGTGGCTTGATGACCTAGCGCAGGATGGGTACTAAGTGCAACGGCTGCGATGCCATAATTTATGATATATTATACATGGAATGTTCGCAAGAAACGTGTAAAAAAATCTATCATCTGAAGTGCCTTGCTTTGACAACAGAAAAATTTGAAGAATTTACTTACGAATACAAGGCTACTTGGGTATGTCCTGAATGCGTGCGAAATATTCCCAAACGGGACAATTCCGATACGCCGGTGCGGGGAATCTTGTTAAATAAAACATTTTCACCTTGCAACTATGTCAACATGGAACGCGGCGGGCGACTCAAGCCGAACGATATAGCTATGATAGAAAATGATTCTGTGATACTAGAGGAGCTACGAATTTTTCGCTCTGAAATGATAACACGTATGGACAATCAATTAAAGGAGTACGCAGAGTTAAAACAAAGATTTTTACACACGGAAACTGAACTGAGTATGCTACGTCAAATGTTTAAGGTAGTACAAGAAAAAGCCGCAAAAGTCGATGTATTGGAAGAAAATATTAAAATATTAACGGAAACAAACAAACGCTTGGAATCTTACAAGAACACTAAAACGGTAACAATGGAGAATAACATGCCAATTATACAAGAACATGTGTCCTCTTACGCACAGGTGGCTAGACTGAGTCAAGACAATACGGGAGATACGGTCGTCACTGTGCCTACCAAAGAATGTGTGGCCACAAAACCAGTGGCGCGTGTACTTGAAAAAATCATAGAGGGCGAGATGAAGTCAAAATCTAAAGTGGTCGATATGGGAAAGGTGAAAGAAATGGAAAATAATTGGACGACAGTAAACAGGAGAAAGTCTAGGTATCCTAGCAGTCAAGTGAAAAAAGGAGGTAGTATAAATATGGGTGAAATACAAGGGACAGAAAAAAAGAAATATTTACATGTTTGGAGACTACAAAAAGAAACAACGGTCGAGACTTTGACGAACTATGTTTCTAACTTGTGCGGTAAAGAGACACCAATCAAAGTAGACAAAATCAAACACAGGACAGAAAGAGATTACTCGTCATTTATAATTGGAGTGCCTGAGAGTAAGTTCGAAATGTTATGTGAACCAAAAAATTGGGCAGTTAATATCGAGTACTGTGAATGGATTTGGTTTCGTAGACACACCACCAAATCGAAAATCACCGAATAATACTATCGAGGTTTATTACCAAAACGTTAGAGGACTTCGTACAAAATTGGAACATTTTTGTCACAGCATTTCTGCTTCAGGCGCGGATTTGTATGCAATCACAGAAACTGGTTGTAATACATCTATTCACGATTCTGAAATAATCGCCCCCGGGTATACAATCTTACGCTGTGATCGGGCCGACGGGCGGAAACAAGGCGGCGCGTTTCTCGTGGCCACACCGCGCTTCGAGCTACGACGAGTGCCGATACCGGGTGACGTCATCATCGATCATCAGCAGTTCGAACTGGTTTGTGCGACTGTGTCTCGACGAAATAGATTTTTGTTTGTAATTTGTGTAGTTTATATCCCTCCAAAAAGTAATGATACGGAATACATGACGTTATTTAGAATTATCGAACAATTATGTAATATTTACAATGATGTTATTGTCTTAGGTGATTTTAATTTTAATTCTTGTTCCGCAAATATAATTAATTATTATGAATGTTTTCAGTCTTACTGTGGATTTGCTCAGTATAACAAAATACTAAATTGTAAAAACTGTCAATTGGATCTAGAATGAATGATGAATGAATTATTTGTTGTATTAAAATTTATAATAGATAAGTGAAGAATGATTATATTATTATTATTATTTATTTATTTTTTTTGTATAAATTGGATAGGTACTATAATATCAAACTCAATACCTACTTAATGTAATTAATATGAAATGATTAAATTAATAGTTACTCTATTGTATTGGGTTAATCCTGTAATGATAGATGTAAGTGTGGAAATAAATAAATAAATAAAATAAATAGTTCAAGTTTTCGCTGGAAACTTTTTCCCACCCTATAGTCAAAGTGAAAGTCAAAGTAATTTTTTTTTATTTAAATAAACTTACGATCAGTGCTTTTGAATCGTACATACATTTTTTACCTACTACCTATTCAGGACGTCTATTTTTTTAGCTGTGGAGAAGAATGGACGCAAGAAACTCTATCTTCTCTCTTCTCTTTAAGCTTTGTGATGTCAAGCCTATAATCTTCTGGTCTCATAAACACAACATGCATCAATGTGATTACTAAAAGTTGTTCTAATTAACAGCGTTGTGTTCGCGTATTTTAGAAAACAAAATAACTACAAATAAAGTATATTTATTGCAAATTAAGTGTTTTCATAAAGATCTTATCTTACATTAGGTAAAATGTGGGTAGCTTATAAACTTAATTACCCTTTCCAGGTATTGCAATTTACTTTAAAACTAAGTTATAACCACCACCCCGCATATAGCAATCGTGGTATGTTACTAACGGATGGGAGGGTTGCCAGCAACGCTTCGTAACCATTGAATATGAAAGTGACGCTAACCTCAGAATACAGAATAAACACGCTAACCTGCGTTTCTATAAACAATAAGAAGCATCAGTTATGCCTGGTTCCTAAATCTAGCGAATCGTCGCTCTACTTTGGATTAGAATAGAATTAAAAAAAATAAAAACTTTCCTACACTCACACCAATTATCTAGCCCAAGAGAAGCTTCGTTATGAAACTCGTTAAATGGTTACTAGACAATGGATAAACATACTTAAAATACTTAAATACACACTTATTATACGTAGAAAACACCCAAACCCGAGACAATTTAGAAAAACAATAATTTCTAGATTGACCCGACCGGGGATCGAACCCGGAACCTCAGAGATGGCGACACCATGAAAACCGGTGTACAAACCCCTCGACCAAGGAGGTCGTCAAATAGAATAGAATAGGTATTTATTTGACTAACACTGATTATTTATTCTGTGACTGTACACTCAACATTCATAAACAAAAGATTACTAAAGAAAATAAAATGTATAAAAAATAATCGAAATAAAACAGTAGGTACATACTCTAGTTATTATGCATATGCATACGTTGCTGCATGCACAGTGTCGCCAAACAGGGTCTGTACTCAGCATGAGCTACGGATTATCCGTCGCGCTGATTTTCAGTACAACCCTTGCATGACCTGGGAGTAGGTAACTGACACTGAACACTATAAAATCATAAAATAGTAAGATAAGTTATTTTTCTAATAAGTTTTAATTCAAATAAAATAAAAATTTATCAGGACTAAAATACATAAATAACTATTGTGTACACAAAATACATAATATCTAATATAAAAAAAAATAGAATACAACTAATTGAGTGGGGCCAAATAAGACACAATGCGTATGACCACCACCTTATCGGCGAAAACGATAACTTTAGTTAGACTTTAGTTACCTACCATCCGTTTTCTTGTTACTGATAACGAAGCAGTAGCACAGAAAAAAGACCCGTCAATTGTAGCGATGACTTGATTTCAATGATGGAAGCATTTACCCAGCTGTGGGACAGTATAAAGGCTATTTACTTTACTTTTTAAGTTTTATTTTTTTTAATTACAAAAAGTCTAATCAATGTTGTACTTACATAAAATCACATTTTAATATGAAATCCAATTACTGTTGACCGTTTTCATACCGTCTATTAACACGCTCGTCGACACAGTCCGAAAGCCAGAGTACCGTAATTGATGGGGTCGTGGTTGAAGCTGTAACTCTGAGTGCATTGGGGGCCGCAGCCAATTAAGACCATCTGGTGGAGGCTTGCAGTGTAGGCATTACGTTGGAAGGCCGCCAACAACACATGCAGCAGAAAAGAATAACTTTACTTGACATAAATATGGAGTTCGGTATTTACACAAACTTTAATATGTAGGCTTTAGTTTTTTAAGCTATTGCTCTGTCTGTTAGTAGTGTCAAAAAACTTACTTGCTGTAAGACTCTTCTTGTACACGCCACATCACATGATAGATCTAAGTGTTGATATTATAAAAGAAATAAACAAATTATATATTTTTTAGGAGTGGTAGAGCCACTCTGCGTTGCAGCACGAAATGGGCCGGCTCGCCCGGCGAAATAACACCCTCTCACAGAATATCGGCGTGAAACAACGGCACTCGTTGCTGTTGTGTTTCGTCCGGTGAGTGAAAGTACCGGAGGCCCATCTCTCACCCCTCCCCCCTCCCAATTCCTACTCCCTCCTCAAGATCCAACTCCTTCCTCAAGGACGGCAACGCATCCGCGATTACTTTGGTTTTGCGTCCATGGGCGGCGGTGATTTCTTTCCATCAGGTGCCCCGCCTGCTCGTTTGCCTCCTTTTAACATTAAAAAAAAAATGTTTTTTTTTTAATTAGAATATTGAACACAAACATAACCCAGTCCAGAATTCGCTAAGCCATGGGTTGCAGTTCTTTTCTATGCATTCAAAAACGAGTTCGAAAATATGCCTCCCATATTAAGTAGTAGGTACTGTAAGCATGGTTTGGAATTTTACTTCTATTTTGATAATTGCTAAAGTTTCCGTCTACCTGTAAGACATAACCGGGTCATTGAGGGTCGTGTGGTGGTAGTAAAAATAAATATGCAGCACCAACTTCGACCCTCAGGCTATTTAAACGGAGGGTAGTATACTATCATTAAGAAAACTGCCTTTGGCGTGGACCCAGGCGCTAACAAAGGCGGCGTAATGAACTGCCGAGCTGTTTTGTTCACACATTATTAAAAGCAGCGTTTTGTTTCGTTTTGGCAATTTCCTTTATCTCACGTCACGCCTTTGAGTAGGCAATGAGGTCTAGATGATGTTTTTAATACTAAAGGTTTGCTCTTGACCTTAATCGGGTTGATAGAAGGTGAAGTCTATGATAAAGCGATTTTGCTCAGAAGATTCAAAAAAAAATTCAAAATTCAAAATCATTTATTCAGTTTAGGCTACAAATAGCTCTTATGAACGTCATTATGCCATCGGTTCGTAAGTCTACTCTGGGCGGGAGATCTTGTACTGAGAAGAACCGGCAAGAAACTCAGCAAGTGTCCAGCTCTTTTCTCCCTGATTTCTGTTCACTCTTAGGTACTTTAAAAAACGATGGGCTTCTCGGAAGTTCAGACGCTAGACGTTCCATTTCTACGCAGTGTGCTTTAAAAAAAATCACGGGAAGTGGTTTGTGAATTTTCACTTTTTATTTTCATGTGCTAATTGCTGCACTGAAGCTAAATTTACAACCGACTCCAAAAGGCCGTTAACACCCTCGGCGTTTGGTTTCGCAAATGGCGGATCGAAGTGAACCCCGAGAAAAGTGCCGCTGTGTACTTTTATCGGGGCCCCGACGATCCTTGCCGTCCGATTCGTCTATTTGACCGCCCTATCCCATGGGCTAGGCAGGTGAAATATCTCGGTGTCACCCTCGATAGGAGATTGTCGTTTGCACCGCATCTCAAGATCGTCCGTAACAGGGCCGCGTTCATATTAGGTCGGTTATTCCACCTTATAGGCAGGAAGAGTAAAATGTCTCTTAGAAGTAAGACGACAATTTACAAAGCCTGCATCCGCCCAGTCATGACCTACGCTAGCGTAGTTTTCGCGCACTCCGCGCCCTCTTATTTGTACCCCCTACAGACCCTCCAAAACCGATTCATGCGAGGCGCGACGGGTTGTCCGCATTACGTTCGTAATGTAGACCTCCATCGCGACCTCGATCTCCCAACTATCAAAGACTTTATCAAGGACGTCTCCCGACGTTACTTCGATAATGCCCCCCACCACCCCAACCCTCTTGTGGTGGCGGCTGCCAACTATAATGTTGAAGGCCTTCCACCATCAAGACGGTACACGTCTAGGCGTCCAAAACACGTCCTAACCGAGCCCGACGACGCAATTACAGTTGCGAATGCCCCCCCGCCCGTTCCTCCAAATGACAGCACACATTTACAGAATACACTAAACATGCACACTGTTTTAGGCCCAAGACACCGTACTCGTAGAACAAGGGTACGAAGAACCGGTTCACACGCGCTCTATGCCAGGCACAGTCATGTGCCTGGGAGCTCCTCCTCTCCTCCTCCACGGCCCGGTCTACCCGAGCCGAGGTCCGTGCCTTTAGAGGCGCCCTCGGGTGGTTCCGCTCCCCGATCCGATCCGAACCCTTCGGAGACTCTGGAAGGGCACGGGGACGCGCACTTTTAAGTGTGCGATGCCGTACCCCTCTAGAAATCCTCTGAAGGAGTTTCGTTTCAACACGGCTTGAGGTACCCTTTACGTACCTCGCCGCCCCTAAAACAAGCCCGGTGAAGCTGGAAATGCCCCTCGGCAACCAGCAGTCTCTCTCCAAAAAAAAAAAAAAAAGAAGCTAAATTAAATATTTTTAAAATTTATAAATACAGTGAAAAAATTAAACGCCTATCCGACCCAGCCAGGAATTGAACCTGGGTCTTCCGCAATCCGGGCGGCTGCACTGACCACTATGCTACTGGGAAGGCTGACGTAAGGTAGAAGTTTAATTTTTTCACTGTATTTTATAAATTTTATAAATATTTAAGTGCTTTGTGTTTCGAAGGAAAGAATGAGATGACCCCTAGGCCCAACTAGGCCTAGCACGAACTTCTGTCGAAATCGTACATATCGTCATAAATTCTATGATAAGCAAATTTGAAAACAAAAATGTTATGTCAATTTACGGATGTGGCGCTGCCACTGTATGCTGATACTTCTATCAATATGATTTACTAGTGGCCGCTCGCGGTTTCACCCGCGTGGTTCCCGTTCCTGTAGGAATATCGAGATAAAAAGTATCCAATGTGTTATTCCCGGTTATAAACTACCTGTATGCCGAATTTTATCCAAATCCATTCAGTAGTTTTTACGTGAAAGAGTAACAAACATCCAAACAAACTTTCGCGTTTATAATATTAATAGGATTAAAAAAACGCCTTAAGAACATAATACACCACATCTCTAGCTCTAACTGGAATTAGCTCAGGTGATATTTGCTTGTTAATGGAATACCACGTATTAATTTTCTTTTCGTATTCCTCTTTTACACTATCGAGTTCTATGAGAAGAATTCGATAATTGTTTATGCTAGGCGTACTGGTATAGTCGACAATGAAATTGCTTTACCACCTTAGAAGTGAATTTTGTTTGCATATAATAAAACAACAAGTTCTATTTTTGTTTAAAAGACCAAGTGACAGATACGTTGTCATTAATGACAATGAGCTTTAGCGAAATTTTCTTGTAATGGAAGTTTTTGTCAAAAGTGATAAAGCAATTTCATGGTCGACTATACATACCTCAGTGTGGTACCTACACAGTTTTTTTTGTAATGAAGGACCTATAAGATTCTTGTACAAAATGAGTCTTTGAAGGGTTTGAAACTTCACGATAAAATTATATAAAACTTAAGCGACAGTATTTAATTTCAATGTATATAAGTACTTAGGTGTTCGCGTAAACTTTATAAAACAATCGCGCACACGATTTTTGTTGACCCAACAAAAAATCCTTTCTTCCTACAACGCGCCACCAAAACTACAAAACAGTGGAATAAAACTGCGCGCCTGTTAGCAAACAAAGCGGTGAGTGGTCGTCTGAATGCCTGATGGAATTCCACAGCATTGGAGTAGCGCTATAGCGTTGTATTCTGAGCTGAATAACGTGTACACTGTGTCAAAGTAGAAGGGGGATACAAGATAAAGTTTTACTAAAAAAAATTAACTAGAAAAGAAAATATATTTCCTGTATCTTAAAACTGTGTGGTGTCGGGGATAAAGAATTGCACCACCCCATCTCTTCCCGTGGGTGTCGTAAAAGCCGACTAGGGGACCATTCCAGAGGATGGGCAGCAGCATCTCTCTGAGGTTACCCTCAACCTACTGCGATCGCCAACCCGCCTGCCAAGCGTGGCGATTACGGCAAATACCCCTCATACCCTTGGGGGAGGCCTTTGTCCAGCAGTGGACGTCTTTTGGCTGAGATGATGATCTTAAAACTACTTAATATAGTATTGTGAGTGCAAAAATTTAAATAATAAAAACAGGGGGATATTTAATCTATCATCCTTTATTTTATTTATTTGTTCAATGCACGTCTTGTTTACAACTTAGAAACTACACGGAAACCTTGTCGAAATTTATCTGTGCAAGCAAATTGTCATTGTGACATATTTTCTAAAGAGAATCTGACATAATGACATCAAAATTATTCAATGAATAAACCTCAGAATAAAAACTAAAGCTATAGAAACCGGACTAAAATAGCAACACTCATTCATCAGTTCGTACTATTTTAACTCATGAACCTAAGTGATGTATTGGAAAGAGATCGATTGTCCCTTTTCTTTCGTTATTTCGAAGGTGTCACCAGATGTGTGACGTCATATTTGAGGTAATGTAGTGAGTGACTTTATAAAGGACTCAAAGATTTTTTTTGATCACCGATTATCTGATGACCGTTTGACATAACAATACAAAAAATAAAAACTAAGTGTCAACCATTTGTTGCACTCCAACCTCCTTTTCTAGCCATAAGATAGAACGGAACTAAACATAGTTGCACGATTTTTATTTTAGCCATCCTTCTATAGCTTTAGTTATTGTTCTGAGGAATAAACCAACTTTAACTTTATTGTCAAAATACATGTCAACCACAAAAGAAGTGAAACCACATAAAAAGACTACAAAAAATCAGTCCTTAGTCAAGCATTTATTTTATATATTTTTTTATTTGTCTATAAGTACTTAGATAATATCATAGATATCTGTAGATTTATAAAAAAATTACATTGATCATAAAATGCAATAATGTCATAGATGTATTGGAAAATCCTCTTGGCAACTGGCTCGGCGGAGCTGACAACATCTGCCATTCTGGGAGTGATGTTCCACTGGCGGCGTGCCACACGTCCTTACATTTCCTATTTTAAAAGATGTGTAGTGTTATTGGCGGATGTTAGTGAGGGTGGCGCTCGTTGATTCAGCTCGACTATGTCTGACCATAGACCCACGACCGGCGGGTTCATTACCGAAAAAGCACCAGTTGTTACGTAACTGTATAATTGCAACGCAACTGTTGCAACGTTGATAAATTAGTATTACGGACACAAATCGTTCAATGATCGCGCTTGCTTAGTGCATTTGCGATTAAAATGAATGTAATAGTTTACATTATCGATACCGGAAGTAAGTAATGTAAGAGATAAACCACGATTTTACAGGAGAGCCAAAACACGTTTTTTTTTCGATACCTGTCTGTAACTTTTTATTTATTTATTGAAATGCGCTTTTTAGCGTTTTATCTGATTTTATTGAGGTACAGGACATAGTTTCTTAGTTTTATCTTCTCTTTCTTATCATTGTGTGTGTTAAAATATATAATCACTTGCCGAATTCCTTAAAGATGTTAAAGGGAAATGTTTTTAGGAAAAAAATAAAATCATGGCTTTTTAATAAGGGGTTTTATGACTTGAATGAATATTTCATGAATTTGAATTGATATACATTACATATACATAGATATATAGATAATACATAGATTATAATTGAATTGTAATAGGAATATTGTAAATTAATTAATTATTTATCAATGAAATTGTAAATTAAGATTATTTAAATTTTAATGATAAAATTGATGATAATACTTACAATTAAAATCATCATCATCTCAGCCAAAAGACGTCCACTGCTGGACTAAGGCCTCCCCCAAATAATCATGGGGGGTATTTGCCGTAATCGCCACGCTTGGCAGGCGGGTTGGCGATCGCAGTAGGTTGAGGGTAATCTCAGAGAGATGCTGCTGCCCATCCTCTGGAATGGTCCCTTAGTCGGCTTTTACGACACCCACGGGAAGAGATGGGGTGGTGCAATTCTTTATCCCCGGCACCACACAGGGAACAATTAAAATATATGCACAATATTTCTGTAATATTAATTAATGTCTAGCTAGTAATGTCTTATAAAATAAATATTGTATGTCCGAAATGGGCACACTGTTGTGTCCAAAAATACTGTTAAGACCTTATATGTACACAGTGAACAATAAACAATTATTATATTCTATTATATTCTATTGTTGTTAAGTTTCATAAAATTTGTAGTTTCAAAGATAGCATGTCCCTTACATTAAAAAAAATGTTAACATGCTTCTTACGTTACTGAAATTTAAGGTGTAAATAATAATAATAATATAAATGATGCAAAATAATGTAAGCGGCTAGAAGCTTCCGAAAATATACGTTAATTTACTGTAAACGATAATTTTAGTGGTGAACTTTAATGTAAGTGAATAATAATCAAATATTTTTGTGAAAATCGTTCTAGATAGCCTGAATGTGGTTAACGTAAGGGACACTTTTTGAACGATAGAGCAATTCTAAGTATGCCAATCGATAGAGTTTAAAATTCTGAATCCTAAATATAAAACTCATTTTGGCCAAAATGTCCCTTATGTTAATTGATACTTCTGGTATCGATATATTGAGCGATTTATATTCGTAATACCAAATAATGAACCGCAAATAGAGCAGTCGCGTAGCAATTGTACAATTAACAACTGGTTTTTTTTTCGGCAATAAGCTAACCCGAGCTGAAACCGAGCCTTTAGAGGTGCCCTCGGGTTGTTCCGCCCTCGATCCGATCCGAGCCCTTCGGAGAATCTAGTACCTAGGGCACGGGGACACGCACTAGTGCGTGATGCGATTCCCTCTAGAAAACCTCTGACGTTGTTTCGGTCACGGTTGCGTAAAACGGAACGCACCTGATTAAATTTAAATGAGGGTATACAAGCTACCAACTAATTATGAGATGACCAACACCAAGTTGTTTCATTTCGAATATAAAATTCAGCTTATTATTTTGTTTTTCAGATTTAGATAAATTCTAATCTGACATAAAGTTTCTTGTTAAATACTGAATTGGAAAACACTCAAATGGCAGATCAAATGTACAGTAATTGTTCTAAGATTTCAGTGCCAAGTGTTCGCGAAACTACGTGAAATAGGCAATATATTTTATATTTCTAGCATTGTCCATACACACTGTACAGTAATTAACCATATTTTACAGTAAACCTCTCTAATTTAAATCAAACATAAAAAACCTCAAATAATTACAAATATCTTACGAGCGGTGGCAGTTCACAACACGAAACAACGCGTGTGACACTCAGAGATTGTCCGCTGGCTGTGCCGGTGCAAACCGGTGCGTTCTCTCCTCAGAATAATAACTAAAGCTATAGAAACCGGACTAAAATAGCAAAGGTGTCACCAGATTTGTGACGTCATATTTGAGGTAGGAATGTAGTGAGTGACTTTATACGACACTGTGATGTAAGTATTTGACAGTAATTACATCGAATTACACTCCATTCGCTTCACCAAGTATTAGCATGTTCTGACAACGACCTCTTCATGCTATCGGTAACGTCATTAGTATTCAGAGTTGGAGCGATAATAAAGGACTCAAGATTTTTTTTGATCACCGATTATCTGATGACCGTTTGACATAACAATACAAAAAATAAAAATTAAGTGTCAACCATTTGTTGCACTCCAACCTCCTTTTCTAGCCATAAGATAGAACGGAACTAAACATAGTTGCACGATTTTTATTTTAGCCATCCTTCTATAGCTTTAGTTATTGTTCTGAGGTTCTCTCGCAGCGCGTACGTGAGTGAACCCGTCGTCGGTGAGAAGTCACGCACACATAACCGTGCATGTAGGGGTACGTATTATAATGCCGAAGTTCAAAATACCGAATTTCACAACACCTATGAATGGAAGCTAAACCACATAACCTGCCTTTGTGGTCTAGTGGTTAAGACCACCGGTCTTAGACCCAGAGGTCCCGGGTTCGATTCCCAGCGGGGGTACATGTGTGTGTACTCGGTTTGGTTGGTGGTAGGGCTTGTTTGTCCACCTGGTAGGCTACCACTTATTCAAATACGTCACCGATCGTCACAACATCCTTGTTTGTAGTGTTCCGGCAGATAGAAATAAGATACTAAGTGTAGGAACATACTATGCCGAAATTACGCGACTGAAGTTCGACATGATTCCGCCTGCAAAGCTATTTGAATTACTGACGACACATAATACCGAAATTACGTTGCGTTATAGCGTACAGCCTAACTTCGGTCGGGCGTAAGTTCAGCGGCAACTTATTCTATAGAGCATACATTATACGCGACCGAAGTTCGTTTCGATTGCATACGAAGATCCGGGGGCGGGGCGTAAGTTCGGCACTTATGGTGTGTCATATCAGCCGAATACGTCGGAACGTAAAATCAGCCGCGGAACTTCGGTCGCGTACCTTCGGCATAGTGTGTTTTTACACTTAGCCAGTGCCTCAGTAGTTGGAGATTTTAGGTGAAGTGCGCTTACATCATTGGCCTTATCATCACTCAACATCTGGGGAGGTGCTTACCCGTAAGGTATAAAAAACATTTATGACAACTGCAAAGGCCTAGCTCAGCGATGCAGCTCACGATCGCCATTTAGCAGCGAACAGCGCCCTGGCCCAGCGCCAAGCGATTGCTGAAATTGTGTACTTTAAAGATGTTTTGGGCGACTTTACCGGTAGGTAGCCGGTGAGAAAAATCGCAAACAATTTTTAAAACATTTTCCTCACTTTAAAAAAAATGCTTCAGAAAGTATTTTGGTGCCCGGGTGAACTTAGCAGTCGAAATAAAACTACTTAGGTACTTTTACGGATCTAATCGCTATTATTTTACACATTAATTTGAAATATAATAGCGTTTTATTATTTTTATTGTCTATGTTGGTTCCTCATTGTTTTGTGGACACGTCACCGATTTAAGCCCTTCCAGAATACCAGCGTTGCAGCCGGCTCTATGTCGCTGTAGCATGTGCTGAGGCTGGGGCCACACTTTGTCTTTTGTCTTTGTTTTGTAATGTTATTGTGAATATCGTGTAATTTTGTAGTGTGTGACAATAATTGTAGGTATATTTCATTTTATTTCATTTCATTTAATGTTTATCCTGACGTTTTGAACCCTCTGCAGGGTCCGTCGTCACAGGGAGAATGAGGTGTTGGTTGTCTCATAATTAGTTGGTAGCTTGTGTGGCTATCCCTCAATTTAGTTTAATCACGTGCGTGCAAGTTGATCCGTAAGTATAAGTAGTTTCAATATTATATATATATTTCAATGTGTAGTGTTCGCGTAAACTTTAGAAAACAATATGTGAACTAGCAGTGTGATTGTTTATGGCCCGGTCTTGCTAATTATCCATTGGGAAGGCTCGTGCCCAGCAGTGGGGAAGTATATGAGCTGGTGATGATGTGATGTGATGCTTCATTAATTGCTTGGTCGAATAAAACTAAAGAAAAAGACTAATGCTTTATGTTTAATAAGGGACATAATGAACTATTATAAATAGATGATGCAGGAGAGAGTCACATTTGCCAATATTCACAAGGACTCAACGCTTTATTAAATACTTTGGTCATTCTTATTATTCTGAGGGTAAAACAAAAAAAAACAAAACTGCAAAAAGGTTTTTGCACTTTCAAACCAAGAAGGTCTTCATTATTATCAAAACAAAAAAGGGACACTCAACGCCGTGTTTTGTTCTCAATCGGCACCCGCCATGTTTGACGTTTGACGTTGAAAGGTTTCATGTTATTTCATCTTAAAGTGGAGGATGAACAAGGAAATTGGAAAGCATTCAGAAATTGCAAGTCACCGAAATAATTATGGGTGCTACGAATAATTGTATCGCGTTTATACCACACAATAATTAGGTACTGAATGCGCTCCATACAAACTAGCGACACCTAGCGATACAGACGCACGCACACGTAGACGCATTCGTACGGTAAACTCGGCTAATGCTCGAAGAACGGCAGCCGCCCTAGGCAATTTGGCATATCGCTAATAGAATAGAAATTAAATAGAATGATTATTGTATGGGATTGACCAAAACGCAATGTGGACCAAAATTATATTATATAAAACGAGAAGCAGATATGTCATACATAAGCGCGCGCGTTGTGAAGACACATTTATAGTCCAATTATCTCATGTCGCAATCAGTTTGCATCAAACAAGCGAGTGCAATCATTAAAATTATAGCTATCTCTTTCATTTGCGTGCTATTTCGTATGCTTTGTTTTACTTATCAGTGAAACTTGTCAATGTGTTTGTTTCGGATTGCTCGGTGTTTAACGCAAATTACTATGAACGTAACATATTATAGATTATAATATCATTGCTAAAACGTCATTTATACTTATTGTTGACTTATGTCAATCCCGTACAATAATAATTATATTTAATTTCTATTCTATTAGAGTTATGCCACTCGTCTAGGAGGGCAGTTGGCTATTCAGCCAAGGCGCTACGCGCTCTGCATTTCAATGAGTCGACGACGTTCATATAAGTAAAGTAAGTAACCAGCCTATAACTGTCCCACTGCTGGTCAAATGCCTCCATCATTGAAGTCAAGTTCATATAAAATTGTGGCTTATTCATTTTTTAAATCATCATCATCATCAACATTATCATCTCAGCCAAAAGACGTTCACTACTGGACAAAGGCCTCAAGGATCTCCATAAATACGGCCATAAAATATACGAGTTGACGTTTTGTCTTTTGTTTAAAATTCTTATGATCGGCCGGAGCTGCTCTTCTGTACTTGTCTATTTTGTGTTGTTACGCTCCCCCGTTTCACATCTGGCTGGATATTGCTTTTTTGATTTTTTATGAAGCTCGCAAGCGTCCCGTTGCAGGATACTACTTCCTCCGCTGGTAATAGATTTGCTTTTCGATCTTATTCCGAGTGCATAAAGTTCAATATCAGGTGGCGACATAGCTGCCATTGCCTTCGAAAGGTTTAATGCTGAAAATAGTGACGTTTAAATTGAATGTTACATAGATAATTTGTTTTCTTAAGTTGACGCGAACACCACACATATTGGAGTGAACATAATTCAGATTTATACTTGCGGTATTTACATTTTTACTTTATCCTGACTTTTATCAAAACGTCAACCAATTAAAGTCCGGTTTGAGGCCATCAACCGTCTAGATCAGGGATGGACAAACTTTTTCATTCGCGTGATAATATTTACTAACAAAATCTATGGCGGGCCAGGCTATTGAGTTTTTGCTGTATTTTTTCAATAAATAAATATATTTTTTGCAAAATAAAAATATTGATACAGAAAATGCATACCATTTTCTGAATCACACACGCACTTGAATTTTTGTTTGATGGTCGCGGGCCGGACTTCGGTCATTCATGGGTAGGGTTGCCAGATGTCCGGTATTTAAACGTACAGTCCGGTATTTTCGTGGCCTGTCCGGTAAAAAATAAATGGTCATACCGGACAGAACAATGTCCGGTATTTTGAGGAAAGTCGGTACTACTGGTCACAAGCGCCTACAATAGTAGGCATATGAAATCCCTCAAACGTAAAACTCGCGCGCTCTCCGCTCGCTGTCTGTGTCTGCGGGCTCTCACTTCACCACTGTATACCCGTCTCACTCACTCGTACTCGCTGCCTGCGTCCATTGATTGATGATTTACTGCATTATATTTTGTTACTAATTTAGTTGATTTATGTGATGTAGATTAATAAAAAAAAACTATTAGTATAAAAACCCGTATTTTGGTCGACCTAGCTTACCCCATTCGTTTGGGGTTGACCGGTATTTTTTCGCGACTCACCTGGCAACCCTATTCACTGGCCGGAGATGGTCCGCGGGCTGTAGTAATAGTGGTAGTAGTAATAAAGGATCCGGAACAAAAATGCATCTCGAAAAAACATTGGATAGCATCAAAATCTTCAGCTTACTATGAACCTTAAACCTTAAAAATAAAGATTAAATTAAAGTTGCAAATTATTTGCACTTAATATTTTATGTCATCGCCTCAAACGTCATAGTGGCTCCGTGGTCCCAAAGTCGCCTACCGTTTTTCAAGCGTTCATCAGGAATCTAGTACGAAATAGATCGAAGCCATCAACAAACTCTTTCTTATTTTCCGATTGCCGATTGCAAGGGTAAGATCCGCCTCTGTGGTCCCGGGTTCGATTCCCAGCGGGGGGTACATGTTTGTGTTCTCGGTTTGGTTGGTGGTAGGGCTTGTTTGTCCGCCTGGCTAGCTACCACCATGTTATTTAAACATGTCGCCATAACATCAATGTTTGTAGCATTGTTGTGTTCCGGCAGCTAGAGATAAGATAGCCAGTACCTCACTAGTTGAGGATCCCGGGTGAAGTGCGCTTCCATCATTGGCCTTATCATCACTTAACATCAGGTGAGATCAAGGCACTGTGCTTACCAGTTCATATTTTAAAAAAAAATAACATGTTTAAACCTCTCCACACATATCAATTTATCGTTACACTTAACTGAGCTACCGGCTAAACTGACAAATAAAGTAGATATACCATTCCAGCAACCCTCGAGTGTACCCGAAGGCGATTCTTTACTAAAGCAAGCAACAAATTAACCGTAAGATCCCTAAGCCCACTAACCACTTGACCTTGCATCGACAACCGACCGTATTGCGGGTGAATAGAGTCGAAATGACCGCAGCACCACTTGGCGCAAATGGCCACTGAGGAAAAACTTGGTAAGTGCCATTGGTCTAATAATAAGGACTCTTGTGGCTCGCTGATGCGTACTTCTAACTTGAGTGTGGAGTAAACTAGCCTGCCGTTTCTCTAAAGGACGGAGAAATAATTTGTTTCAAAAAATTATTCGATATACTTAGTAAGTATTATAGCACAATAGCGACTTACAGCATATGTAAATGGCTGGCAACATCAAAAAGTGGACTGGACTCAGTTATCGCCAGTTAAAACCAGCTATATGGGATTGCGGAAAATTTTATAGGTACTTACTGATTTCCAAACTTCAGTATGAATATGGCACTGAATGATGATGAAGATAGGTATGTACCTAATATGCTGAGTCGCCAGCAATAATAGCAGGTTCTTGAAGAGGATCCCGTGTCGAGTATGTGTTTAATATATAGAAAATAAATTAAAAAATGGTTTTCATACAGTTCTTTCATTATCCACGTAATTTAATTAGCGCATTTAAGTAATAGACATTATTTGTTCCGTTTGCGGTGGAGACATTGGGTCCATGGGGCCGGGAGGCCAAGCAGCTTGTTAAAGAGTTGAGTGCTCGCCTTATTGAAGCCTCCGGTGACAAGAAGGCTGGCAGCTACCTCTGCCAACGCATTAGCTTGGCAATCCAAAGAGGTAATATTGCCAGCATTCTTGGAACCGTTCCCATGAGCCCACAGCTGGAGGACATTTTTTATTTATAGGTTTTATTTTGTCTTTAGTTATCTTTATTATTTTTTTCTTTAATGAAGTTAGTTATGTTATAATAATATGTCACCCTTATCTATATGAATTCGAGATAAAAAGTACATGTCACCAAATAAGATTACAATTTATAGCAGGAGAAACCACAGATATACCTACTTAGAAACTAACATTTGAATAAAACTCCAATGGTGTTTTCTTTTCTTTTACCTGTGACCCCAGACCCTGCAAAGAGTTCGAAACGTCAGGATAAACATTAAATAAGTAATGTGTAAAATAAACGCGAGTACATCCGTAAAAGTTGTTCCATTTCTTTTACATCGTCAAACTACCCTTATTTATAAAAAGTACCAATAAAATCCAAAAGATCAGCTTTTTATCATATAGTTTACAAATATTTTTAGCCTTTCTAGCTACCACCATCGTATCTAAAAAAGTCGCCATAACATCACCGGCAGTTAGATACGACCGAAGATATCTAGTTCCTCAATAGATGAGGATCCGGGTGAAGTGCGTTCCACCTTTAGCATCAGGTGCGATAAAAGCTAAGTGCTTACTCGCAAGGAATACGTTAAAAAAAATATAATTTTATTCACCCTTTCTAATTTATTCTTACCTCCTTCTAAAACTTCGGCCATTCCTTACACGACTGCCAAAAAAGGAGTGTTATGTTTTCAGGGTTCATGTATGTATGAATGTGATGTTTCTTCAATCTACTATAACTTCTAAACGCTTGAACCGATTTAGATATAGGAGGTATCGTTACAATCCTTGCATCGTTCCGACTAACATAGGCTAGTAAAAATTTGGAAATTCAACCCCTATGTGGGTAAAATAGGGGATGAAATTTTGTATAATGAAAATTCGTCATTATTAGAGTTAGAGACTAGAACTTTTTGTTTCTTCTTGTATAATTTATTTATTTATTTATTAGCAAAAAAGCTACAAAACAGATTACAATCAAAGAGAGTAACGCAATAAAATTTACTGGCTTAAAACTAGATTGTAGACCTCAACATGTAGCCTTATCATGACTATAAGGTGGGAGTGTGGGAAACATTCATTTGTTTATTTATTAATATAGATTACTTATTATGAGATTTTCAAATCTAACAATATAAATTAGGTTAACATTTCTGAAAAACTATACTAACAACAGACCGCACAAAAATAACACGACTGCCATTCATTACATCCAAAAATTCATGCTTTGCAACGAGTTCGTTATACAAGCGACACATACGGATAATAGGGTTAAAGTAAGAGGTAATAATATATGCTTACAAATTAAATTACCGTTCAACTATATCAGGGATCCCATGCAGTTTCTCCAGACTAGCTCATTACATAAATTGTTCGGTATGTCGCGTGTTGTACACACGCCGCACGCCTCCACCAACCACAGATCAACCTACCTCAAACTGTCTTTCTTCAATAGACTTTGAACTGTATGCCTTAAACATATGGTTGAAAATATACTGAAGGATACCGCCGATATTTAACCGCCTCTGTGATCTAGACCTAGAGGTCCCGGGTTCGATTCCCAGCAGGGGGTACCCCCTGCTGGGAATCGAACCCGAATCTCGAATCCGAACCTCGAAATCGAATCTTTGTGTACTCGGTTTGGTTTGTGGTAGGACTTGTTTGTCCGCCTGGCTAGCTACCACCATCTTATCTAAGTTAAAAACATAACAACAATGTTTGTAGCATTATTGTGTTCCGGCAGCTTGAGATAAGATAGCCAGTGCCTCACTAGTTGAGGATCCCGGGTGAAGTGCGCTTCCATCATAAGCCTTATCATCACTTAACATCAGGTGAGATCAAGGCACTGTGCTTACCCGTACAAATTAATAAAAAATTTACAGTTTTGGATAGGCGTCTGTACTCTGTCCCGACTATTTCGGGCATGTCGACCTTTTCGGGATAAAAACTACTAGTGTTCGCATTCGCATAGAAAAAACACGGCCTTTTTGGTTCACAAACACTGAATTTGTTTTTTGTCCATTGCGTATGTTATAGTAGGAGAGTGACGGTACGGCTTAAGGTCACCCGCACTTTGGTTAGATGCGTTTTCGTACGAACTTGACCCGTACGAATACGTACGAAAACGCACGGTAAATCCCGAGCCTCCTACTATGGTACCTCACACACTAGGTACACGCAAGAAGACGGAGGATTTGTACCAGTTAAATTCGTACGAAATCGCGTCTCAAGCGCGGTAAAGATATTTTTTACCGTGACTAAGGTCAGGGCTGCTTAAGGGCGCGCCGACCAAAAAATGCCAAAAATGCAGTTACGGTTAAGTAGATATAATTGAAAATACTATCGTATTAAATGAACAAAATATATATTTAGTATCATAGGGAACGTGTTTACAATTTGTCAGAACCATAAATTCATAACACGCTATAGTTTTTTCTACAATATCATTTAAAGTTGGGCAAAAATCATGAAAACGAGTGGCGGCGTTTAGTAGATTTCTTATAGTATATCTAAACTTTTGTACCTCTGATTTTGTTTAAACAATCATCAATGGCTAAACTACAAATTACTAGACTACATTTTCGATTAATCAAGTGCTTAATTAAATAATTATTTTTTATTAAGCACCTTAAATTCCCCATACAAAATTAGTATGGCCGCGCGGCATCAAAAAATATGGACGACGACATTTCAAATAAAACATATGACACTTGTCACTTATGAACGGCGCACCCTTAAGCATTCGTGTTGCGATCTTGCAAATTAAACAACTTTTGCAGTGGCAGGTCGCAGGATTAGCGGCCAAATTAAAGTACCTACCTCGAGATTCTTCAAGAAACCGAAACCAATTTTTTGGTACGGTCAACTAGAGAATTCGATAATCAAATCAGAATATCAATATTATTGAAACCAAAGGGTAATTATTATTATATTAGTAGTAACCCGCTCGCGTCTTCGTCTGCTTCTGTGAACCCCGTACCCCGTGATGGTTTTGCCAGTTACATTTTGTGTTTTTATTTGTGATGGAAAGTGTCCTTTATGATAGGGCATTTTCCAATATTTATGACACTGTAAGGGAGAAAAGAGCTGGACACTTGCTGAGTTTCTTGCCGGTTCTTCTCAGTACAAGATCTCCCGCCCAGAGTAGATAGACTTACGAAACGATGGTATAAAATGACGCTCATAAGAGCTATTTGTAGCCTAAACTGAATAAATGATTTTGAATTTTGAATTTTTTAAATTTCAAAAAACATTTTTTTATAAACCTTGTTCTCACAATTTCGAACACAACAAAAAACTAATCAGCAAAATCGGTCGAGCCGTTCTCAAGTGATGCTCTGGCATACATGCTGATGCAATTGAGTTTTATCAATATAAAAGTTTCTTCGCATTTTTTAAGAAAATTCAATACCCCAACCAATTCGCCAACCTAATTATGTATACTATGTGATATTGTGATGATTGACATACATATATGCTATCTCTATATTATTATTTTAATAACTCTTCGTCTTTTGCTGTTGACTCTACAAACGCTTCATTTTACTCCGTTGGCTTATCCCAAAAATATATTATCGTGTACAAACCGTAATAACCTTTATTTTGCCGGCGGCGGCGCCGGCGTCACACGCGCTACTACGGATAGGGTTACCAAACGATAAAAAGATTTTTAAAGCTCTGGGCTGACACGTGCTGCCCCCTAGAAAAGTGGCATAACGCTAAGTAAATAGAAATTTATTAGATTGATTACTGTATGGGATTGACATAAACGTCATCTATATGTATCGTTGACTTAAATGTCAGTCCCGTACAATAATCAATCTATTTCAGTTCTAGTCGGGCTGATCACTATGATAAAAATGATAATGCTCATCGGGCTGAATATTATTAATGCTCACAAGGATGTACCAAAGTTCTAACAATCACATTGTAATTTAATTGACAAGATGGAGTAAAACAAAATTAAAGCTTGCTGTATTTCTTGTCAGCTCCTTTCGATTTGCCAATAAAAGAGGTCCAATCCAATCCAACATTCCAAGAATACCATGGGCATAATTGGGATACCATGAGCTTTAACACTGTTACAATACTGCTTATTGTAGTAGTATTAGGTTTTGTGATTGTGAAAACGAAACACATCTCGTTTTCGCAACTGCGATAACATTGTAATACTGCTTTAGGAACTCGTGATAAAGCGCCTGTATTTAACTGTAACTTCCATTCGCCTAAAGCCTTCGTGGTCACCCTACAACCAGGCAATTACAAGGACAATTTTGTTTGTCTCGTCTTAGCCAGGAATTTAATATGTAGGATCGTTACTTCCGACTCAGTTGCGGTTGCACAAGGCAACTAAAATCTTATCTTTATAACTATATCTTTGACATAAGTGGTGAGTCCCCACATAAAAAATTAAGTGCAAGTTTTTTCCAGCTGCAAGCATGCTGAAACTTAGCAACCAGATGTCGTATAACTCAACAAATTAATACCATACTGTTTTTTAAAGTTTACGCAAATACTACACATTTCAATAAAACAACTTTAAGGATCTACTCGCGTTTATTTTATACATTGATTTAGATTTTTTTATCCTGCCGGTTCGAAACGTAAAAGAAGGTATGCAATTTACTTATTCATTATTATGATACAACCAACCAACCAACCCCTCTTTCAAATTTGTATCATAACTGTCTGGTATTAAACATCTAGGTTATAACTTTGGTTTGTTTTTTGTCTGTCTATAACTTTTTCCAAACCTTTTTGTAATTGACTGTACATGACTACCTCAGATTTTAACTGTTGTGCGAGTTGACGACTCAAAATAATAGGTAAAATCAAGAGGTGCCATCTCGCACACCTGTGCGAGTTTAAAGTGTGCGAGTTGACGAATAACTCTTTTAATTTAACATCAATAGCAGTCCCGTATACCCATGTAACCACTAACCAAAATGAATACTAATATGCTTGTATTAGGCATGGGTAAAATACCAAATAAAATAAAACGATCGATACCCAAAGGTCCCGGGTACAGGGCAATATGTATTTTGAATTTTTCGATGCATAACCCGCATTTGGCAAGCGTGGTGATTCTGATTAAGCCATTACCCATCAATTGTAGTGATGACTCGATTTTAAGGATGGAGGCCTTTGCTCCTTTGCACTTGCGTTGGTCCCGACTGTATTAGCAGTCGTTAGCAACCACTAATCCGCACTGGACCCGCGTGGTGGTTTATGGCCCGTTCTTTTTACATTTATCATGTCGAGCTCCTCCGTGCTTCGGATGACACGTTAAGCCGTTGGTCCCGGCTGCATTAGCAGTCGTTAACAGCCACCAATCTCACTGGGCCCGTATCCATCCATAGGGAAGAACTACTGACGTCAACTAATGCCTAGTAGTAGTAGTAGTAAATAGCCTATAACTGCCCCACTGCTGGGCAAACGCCATCATCAGCTCATATTATGTCCCCACTGCTGGGGCACGAGTCTTCCGTATGGATAGATACGGGCCCAGTGCAGATTGGTGGTTGTTAAGGGTGCGCCGTCCGTAAGTGACAAGTGTCATATGTTTTATTTGAAATGTCGTCGTCCATATTTATTTGATGCCGCGCGGCCATACTAATTTTGTATAGGGAATTTAAGGTGCTTAATAAAAAATAATTATTTAAATAACCACTTGATGAATCGAAAATGTAGTCTAGCAATTTGTAGTTTATCCATTGATGATTGTTTAGATAAAATCAGAGGTATAATAATTTAGATAAACTATAAGAAATCTACTAAACGCCGCCACTCGTTTTCATGATTTTTGCCCAACTTTAAATGATATTGTAGAAAAAACTATAGCGTGTTATGAATTTATGGTTCTGACAAATTGTAAACACGTTCCCTATGATACTAAATATATATTTTGTTCATTTAGTACGATAGTATTTTCAATTATATCTACTTAACCGTAACTGCATTTTTGGCATTTTTTTGTCGGCGCACCCTTAACGACTGCTAATGCAGCCGGGACCAACGGCTTAACGTGTCAACCAAAGCACGGAGGAGCTCGACATGATAAATGTTTTGTCACCCATCCGATGACCGGCCTCTGCGTAAGTTGCTTAACCTCAGCATTCGCAGACCGGGTGCGTTAGCCACTGCGCCATCGAGCTCCTGTAGATCTATATGCGTCATAAATTATTAGTGCGTCGGAATATCTCGCGATAGATCAACGACGCGATTTCGGTCACACGTAGCTTAGTAATCCCGACTGAAAAGGGTACGTTAGGGGTAGCCAGGGACGTGCTGGAAGATACTTTTTGCACGGGGTCGTTTATCCGAATCATAATTTTAGATATTTCTTTACTGCAACTAACGCTTGCACCCATAACATGTTTGACAAAGAATTTTCATTTTCTTATTACAATTATACCACTTTCGCAGTGGGGCACTGGTGCACTAAAATACGGGTTTTTTTAATACTTGAATTCTTACAAGACTTAAGGGAAATGTGTGAGAAATGGTCTCCCAGCCGACCACCAACCACCCGATATCAATAGAACTTTTTTTTTAAACTGACATGCGTATCTAGGTAATTAATAATATGATTTCAATATTATTTTTTCCTTTTTAGCTGTTTTTACTTTTTTATGTTTCCTGTTTTTTGAAGTCGGTTTTTTTTGTTATATACAAACATGTAAAAAGGTGTGGTCAAAATGAAAAGATCCAAAGTGTGTCCGATCCAGATATTGTACATGTTGTTACTAAAACCTAATTATTAACTTAAAGTTTTTCACGCAATGGTAAATAAAATATTTATAGTAGTGAATGCGCTTCAGGCGCGTGTTAGAAACACAAAAAAATTCTTATTTAAAAAAAAAGAAATATTATGCCATAAACACAAATTTTCATCATTTTATATGTATACTTTAAAACATCAATTAGCTTTTAAACAAGAGTATGGATAGATAATACTCTATTTTGCCATTAGGCATTATCTAACAATTTAAATTGATCATAAAGCATAATAATTTGTCTCTTTAGGGCAAAAACGGGATGGAGATAGCTAATAAACTGTAGTAACGGAGGTGCAAACTATTTATTTTATAAAGCAATAATAATCATATTAACAAAACATTTATTCACTTCATAGTATTATTTGCTGTAGCTTAACAATTAGCTTTAAATAATAAACACAAATACTTATCTGAAAATAGCAATGGTTGGTACTCAGAGCCAGACACACTGACAGGAAGCGAAAATAGTAACCGATCGCTTCGATTGCCACCGATACAATGAAGCCTTCCCGCGCTGCACTGCCCGTGGAAGAACAAAGATGCCGGTCGGTTCACTAGCGCCCCACTTCTGACTACCGTAGTTGTCAATACACAAACGTTATTCCCGAAATATTATTTATATTAATTTACGTATTTAAGAAAATCATTGTTATTAAAGCTTATTTTTAAACTTCTGTACACTATTTTTAAACTGTATATTTTTTTACTTATAAAAGCCATTTCCCTCCATCAGCCACAAGTCTAAATTTGCTACAAACCTAACACGCGCATAAGCAAGCAGCAGTGATCATAAATCATCATCATCATCTCAGCCAAAAGACGTCCACTGCTGGACAAAGGCCTCCCCCAAGGGTATGAGGGGTATTTGCCGTAATCGCCACGCTTGGCAGGCGGGTTGGCGATCGCAGTAGGTTGAGGGTAACCTCAGAGAGATGCTGCTGCCCATCCTCTGGAATGGTCCCTTAGTCGGCTTTTACGACACCCACGGGAAAAGATGGGGTGGTGCAATTCTTTATCCCCGGCACCACACAGGGAACATAAATGTAAGTACACAAAGGTTCTAAACCACTAGGGCTGAGACTTGGTTATTTTGATGTGACGTCACAATAGAAATATTTAATTGAAAATTGCATAAGTAACAAATTAAAGTTAGTAATCATAACTCAGTAACTCTGCATACAAGATCTACATCGGATACACTTTGGATCTTTTCATTTTGACCACACCTTTCTGTTACACGTTGTATAAAGAATTTTAAAAATTGTATGCCCATTCCCCGACGAAAGCCAACACCGGTGGCCTAAACCACTAATGGCAAAGCACTAAGCCCGATATTCGTTAATCCTGACCTGCGTTGAATACCCAGGTAGGGCCAAGAATGTTTTGGATTTTTCAATGCAAACAAACCCAGGCTGGTTTTGTAATCACCAAACCTCATTTGGCAATCGTGGTGGGTGATTAAGCCAATACTCAGATTTTTATGAAGAGAACCTTAGTATAACAGTGAGCGGTACATTTTACTACTATTACCCCCTTACAAATAAACACTATTTAAGCATTTATTTAGTTAATCATTGTTTTGTCTCTTTTTCTCAAATTGAGAACGACGTTTGTGTGACGTTGACAAAACAATGATTAACTAAGTAAATGCTTAAATAGTGTTTATTTGTAAGGGGGTTAGTTACTACCCAAGGCCACAATAATAAAATTGCTTAATATACTATATGTAAAGATAATACATGTTAATGTATTTCTTTAATTTTGAATTTTGCCGCGCTGCTTGCTGTCAGTAAGCCATTACCGTAGTGTAGATAAAACAGTGTTAAAAAAATTTAAATTCCTTGATTTTGAATTTTGCTGCGTAAAAGAATGTTGTAGCTTAGATAAAACAGTAAAGTTATTATTGAAGGTTAGAAAAATAACAAAGTATGGTGTCGTGTGATATTTTATTAGTATTATTGTAAAAAGTAAAAAGTGTTATAAGAATTTGACATGGTGAAAAATAAAACTTTAATGTCGTTTCTTTGTTAGCAGAACAACACATTGTTTTATTTACTCCAAGTCCAAACTACAAAATAGAACTTATATATATTTCTTACAAAGCCCCTTATTGTGACCCTGTATGAAACCGAAGAAGAATATAAACACACCATCCCAACAAGTAGGTAGATAGATTTACAGAATTCGTCTTATATTAGGCTTCTGTGGGATTCGCAGAGGCACTTCCTTATAAAAAACCTCTTCCAAATATTGGACTTTGACTTTGACTTATAAACGGTGGGCTTGTCGCTTTTCAGCAATATAGCAAATAGTTATATTTGCTATATTGCTGAAAAGCGTCATATTGTTAAATATGCTTAAATTGTATCATTGCAATATATTCTGTAAACGTAGACCAAGACAAGCCACTTTTGTAGGTACTCATTAATCGAAATTTACGAACTTACTGTAGCTATAACTATTAACTATAGCTATAACTTACTGGTAAACCTAATAAATAAATAAATAAATAGATAAATACTGTTTTCGCGAAGTCCGCGTGACTATCAAGGTACAAGTCCTAGACGGGCCGAAGACCGCAACCGCAGGCGACACAGCGGCTCGCGGTCGCAGTGCTGCCTGCAGTCGCAGTCGCCTCTATTCCAAACGTGGCGTCATGCCGCGGCTGCACAATGCATGGAACAATGCCTTACAGCCGTACCTTGTGCTTGTACGTTGTAAGTGTGAACTCTTTGCGGTTTGCTACCACAACTAGTGATGCGGTCTGCGGTCGCTGCGCGCCGCTACTGCTGGCTGCGCGCTGTTGCCACGCTTGGAATCAATTTCATAGAGATTAAAATGTTTTTGTTTTGTTAATATAATTTTTAACGCAAATTTTGTTGCGAACAAATTACAAAAACACAAATGTTGAAAAAAATTCCACGAGCAGGATTTACTGGGTCAGGTGTAGAGATGTAAAATGACTGAATCTGACCAGTCACGATTGTCAAAAACCATATTTGACCGGTCATTTATTGTCAAATTCAATCAAATTGACTCAAACATATTAATATTTTTAACTGTTAAAGTGACTAAATATAACTAGTGCCAACTATTAAATACGATCAATAGAATGTGTAGCACTTATAATGATTTGGTTAACGAGCCTAGGTTTGCGAACATAGACATAATTTTCGGATTTTTATTGTTATTTGTAAAATTCCATTGTATACGAAAGTGGTTTACGTTTTATTTTTAGAACGTTATTTGGAATTTGTTTGGTTTTGTTTTTAGCTTCATATGTTTTTTGTAAATGCTGTGTATGCCTGTCATAAATGTCATACATATCTTATTACTACAAACATCTAATTTTAATCAAAACTGTGTGAACATTGTTGGTGTACCTTTCAAAATAAATAAATAAATAAATAAATAAATTTTCATTACTGCCAATTCCGCCAACATCGCGACACGATTTCAGTTTATTTAAAAAAACAAAATTGTTATTCTGTGTTCATGGAGGAGTACGTTTCTATGATGTTTATGTCACGTTTCTAAAAAAGTAGTATATTTAAGTATTTATTAGCTAAAGAAAATTCAATTTACTCTTTGTTTACTCATACTGCGGTGGTGCAAGTCGTGACAAGTATCAACTGCGCGTGACGCGGCGTTATAAAAAGAGTTTGAAACCTAAATCTAGCTAAACGCTTTTTATTTACATTTTTATTCAAAATAAATATTAAAAAACACTAAAGATCATATTGACCATATATGACCCTTTTTGACAGTAAATGACCGTTTTTGACCAAGTTGACCGTAATTGACAGTCAGTCAAATTCAGTCACTTTAGTCATTTTCATCTCTAGTCAGGTGCTCTCCCGATTGAGCTATCGTGGTTCTAACCAGCCTGCCGAAATTATTCAACACTATTTACTTTTTTACTTTGAACTACTATAACTTTTTTTTCATAGAGATTCATAGAAACCAGTAGTGTCGCTTGCAGTTTGCGGTTGCAGTCTGCGGTCCGTCTTGGACTTGTACACTCGCCTGCACATATACCTACCACATACTCTCAAATTTCCTCAATAGACTTTAAACTTTATTCCTTAAGGATATGGTTGAAAACATATTGAAGAAATTTGACAGTTTTGTATAGGTTGATGTGTAGTCGTCTGTACCTTTAACCATCTTACTTTTGTCTGTGTGTCTGTCGTCATAACCTCGGCCATGTGGTCACCGAGGATTTAAAAGACGATGGAGATATCGAAAGGGAGAGGAGAGCGATGGTGGTCCGCTGTAACATGTTGGCTCGCAGATTCGCGCGGTGTAGTTTAGAGGTAAAGATTACACTCTATAAAGCATTTTGCCAAACCCTTTACACCTGCAATCTGTGGGTCAGCTACACGCAGCGGGCCATCAACGCTCTCAGAGTTCAATATAATAACGCGTTCAGGGTGCTGGTGGCTCCCACGCTACTGTAGTGCATCTGCGATGTTTGCGCACGCGCACACAGACGGCTTCCACACCGTGCTGCGGCGACGCAACATAGTGTCAAAGCCTTGTGCTTGGACGCTTTGTATACTAACAATATTATGGGCAACAGCCTGAAGTAAATAGATTTTTTATTTTTTTTTTATTTTTTACAACATCAATATTGGTAGTATCGTTCTGTTCCGACCACGCATGACCAACAGCTAAAAGGGAAAGTGCGCTTCCGTATTTCATCATCATCATCATCATCATCTCAGCCAAAAGACGTCCACTGCTGGACAAAGGCCTCCCCCAAGGATCTCCACAACGACCGGTTTTGTTTTGTTTTTTTTTGTTTTTTGTTTTCTTCCGTATTTGGCCTTCGGTAATTAGATCAAGACACTACTGAGACGAAAGCCAAGCGATGTGGATTTAAAAAAAACCATGTGTGTCCTGCCCATCCTAACCTATGGTAATCAAACTTGGTCACTGACGGAATCCGAAGTCCAGGCTCGGGGTCTGCCAAAAAGCAATGGAGCGTAACATGCGTTAAAGGGACCGATCGAATCCTCAATTCGCTACGCTGCAAGACATTATCGATGTGGGATTCCAGGTTGCAAAACCAAAGTGTAACTGGGCAGGACATCTCCTTGAGGCCAACCCTACTTATGTGTTTCGGACGGATGGGTGGAAATATTGTCTGAATGCCTGGGATTCTGGGAGAGCGACGGTGCTTGAATGTACTATTCAATTATGTACGTAATTTATCATTTGGCAGTAATAATGTAATCTTTAATTTTAATTCTTATTTTAATCGCAACTGTTTTGTTTTATTTTATAACATTTTTAATTCAAAATTTTAATTTATATAGATTAATTAATGTAATTTGTGATCTAACCGTGTTAATTAATTAATTAATAAATAAATAAATCTCGGGTGCATGCATCCTGAAAGGTATGCCAAGACTCCTACCGATTGGTGACCTATATGTCCAAGCCGAGGAAGACTACAAAAGTGTTGGTACGACGATTCGTATTCGTTCTGCCCAGGGTATAGTCGGGGACAGTTGGAGATCGAAAAAGGTTAAAGGAAATGGGGCAGACCTTCGCCGAGCAGTAAGACATCAAGGGTAGTAAAAAAAGCGACGGGTTGCACTCCGGGAGTGCCGGCAGAAGTGAAAACTTGAATATTAACGTTGTGCATTTTGATATTTTGGAATGGTTAGGGAATAATTTTGCACGAATTGCTTCAATTATCATCATTTATGTGGTAGAATACAATATTTATTGACAGCCATCAGCTGTCACCATCCATGGATGCGCGTGGCACGCTGTAACATAAACACACACGAACATTCGCGCAAGCGCCCTGCGCCGCCTGAACGAAACAGCAGGCATACATTTTCGCCGCGCCGTAGAAAGAGAGGGGGATACTTCCTCTCCTACGCCGCGTCGGCTGTCTACTCTCCATCCGTCTTACGAATTTTCGATCAGGTCACGTGTCCTGACGCGAATTTAACATTTTTTACCCATTACAAAAAATGTGTATAGTCGACCATGAAATAGCTTTATCACTTTTGACAAAAACTTCCATTACAATAAAATTTTGCTAAGGCTCACTATCAATGATGACAACGTATCTGTCACTTGGTCTTTTAAACAAAAATAGAACTTGTTGTTTTATTATATGCAAACAAAATTCACTTCTAAGGTGGTAAAGCAATTTCGTTGTAGACTATACAACGCCGCTAAGGAATTTTTCACTTCAAAATTTTTTAACTTATTTGGTAGCATACTATCGTTGTTGTGTGAACCTGTCTTTATTCTTCAAGCATTGTTTAGCCGCCGACCATCCAAGCGACGTGTTTTCACTGACATTTTTCTTTGCTAATATAAGTAAGTCATAATCTTTAAAACAATTTCCCATTGCGATAAGCTTTATTAATTTCTCCCGTACTTCGGGGAAAGAGATTTATCTCGAACATTTCTATTTTAGGTGAGCGATGACGTCATCCGTTGTGATTTTTACCGCTCCACTGTGAAAGGAGGGATGTTTCTGACTTTGACTAATGATCTGGAGTATCGCAAATAAATACGTTCCTTGTCAGTGCTGAAGAATTAAAAATGTATTATTCGTGAAGAGAGAATCGATTGCGTAGAAATTCTGACTGAGTGTTTGTTTGTGGAAAGATTGCAAATGCTATACCCATTATAATAAACTTATCTGTATTTGGGTAAATAACTAAGCTCTTTATAATAACTCCTAACGTCAGTATGCGGATGGGTTTACATAAAAAAAAATTAAAAACTTTTACGGTTCTACTCCCTCCCGGAGGGAGAATCCCTGTGACCACGGACCCTGTAAAGGGTTCGAAACAACAGGATCAACATCATCTATATTATAATAAAGCTAAAGAGGGTCGAAAGTCTGTATACATGGAAGATATTCAAAAGAAAGTTAGCTGGGGATACTTAGAATCGATAACAGAACACGTCGCAACAGTTTTTAGAATTTTAGTCTGTTTGTCTGTTAATCTGTTTGTCTGTTTATATGACCGCGCATCACATGAAAATGGCTGAACGGATTTGAATGAAACTTTGCACATAGACAGACCATGAACCGGACTATATAGGATATAGGATAGAATATAAAAGATAGAATAGAAAACACTTTATGTGTAACTAAGACATCACACACTTAAGAGCGTTTACGCCGCACACTAGCGCCACTAATGAAAAAAGAAACATATCTAGTACCTAATTAGAGATAGAAAATCAAATTATGCTCAACAAACTATTTGAATGAAGTAATTTAGCATTTTTACGGCACCTAATGAACACCTCACATGTTATGGTTTAGTTAAATAAGACGTTACGGCCACTTTTAACTATAACGCCATATTAAACTAAACCATAACATGTCAGGTGTTCATTAGGTGACGTAAAAATGCTAAATTACTTCATTCAGATATTAGTTTGTTGAGCATAATTTGATTTTCTATCTCTAATTACTAGATATGTTTTTTTTTCATTGGCGGCGCTAGTGTGCGGCGTAAACGCTCTTAAAAAAAAAATTAATATCTATTAAAAATAACAACAATAATAAAAAAATTATATACCTATGTGTGCTGCAGAAGCACAAAGGGCGATAGCTCAGTGGCTGATTTTGCTTATACACAAAAATACGTAAGTGTATAAGCAAAGCACTGGTATTCTGCTTGTTGCAAATAAACAGGCATTTATTTTTGTTGGAAATAAAACTTTGATTTGTATTATGGACGGATCGATTTGGGAATCGATTATCGAGATTCAATTTATTTAGTGGCATAATGGCCCCATCACTAATTGTTCTTTTTTTCTTTGTTGGTACACTTGTTTCGGGAAAGCAATATGGCTGGTTGATAGGTTATCGTGTGTTGATAATTAAATAGATTTTATGTAGTAATAAGGGCATTTGGAGCCGTATTACTCTAATTAAGTGTATTGTGCAACCTGTGTTTTGTGGGTGTGTACGTCGTAAGCGAATCGCATCGGGAGTACAATTCGCCATCCCAGGATTGGATGTCGGCGAAACAGGTATTTCCTCGGGGGAAAAGTGCACTTGGGGTAGTTTGGGTGTGATTAGGGAACCCGAGAAGACCCGGACTCGGATTCCGGCCTCATCAGACCATATGGATCCCGTTCTGGACGGCGGGAGCGGCATGGAACTGTGAGTGGATTTTGTAGATATTAAGGTGTAACCTAATTTTAAACAGTAGCATAGTGTGTGTTGTGGGTTTCCGCAACATTTTGGTAGCAGAGCGTAGTTACTACCGGACCTCTAGGTTAATCGGTGTAATTTTGTGTATTTTGTTAGTTCGTAATAGGTTAAGCTCATTTTCGTGTAAAATCGCACTTCCGGGACAGGTGCGGTTGAATTGTAAGGTTGGTAGTACCGTTGCATTTGGGCTGGGACATTTCTCGGAACGTTAATTGTTATTTAATTTCTTTCAATTGAAAGCATCGAGTCGATTCGGGATAATCGATTCCGTGTTTTCGTTGACTCGTTTTAATTTTGTGTTTAGGTTTATTTAGTTTATATTATTTATAATGACAGCGTCACGGCAGGAGTTGGCTCAGCAGCTCCGGTGGTTCACCGAGCTGCTTGCATTAATAGATCGGCCTAACCGGGAGGACGCCTTGGAGACGCGTTCGAAAGAAATGCAGGGTCGTTTCTTGTTGGCCGAGCGGTCGGTAACCGCTCTATTGTCAACCGACCCGGTCGGGGAGAAGGAGCTGGCCCTCCACGCCCAATATGTCAAGGATCTGGAGCACATCCAAGACATCTACGACGATGTCCTTCAGCGGGTGAAGGACATCGAGCGACTGCGGGAGGGGAAGCCTGTTGCGCGCCCCGCTTCGCTCCACACCCCTGGACCCAGCGCCATGGGAAGATTGGCTGCCCTGGAGGTCCCGCATTTCACCGGATGTATGCGGGACTGGGCTGGATTCCGGAACATGTTTTTGGCCTTGGTGGATACTCGGAAGGATTTCACCAAGGCCGAAAAGCTGGCATATCTCCGTTCCTTCCTAGACGGAGAACCCAGACAGCTCGTACAGCATCTGGAGCTGCAGGATGCGAGCTACGATACCGCCATGCAGCTGCTGGAGAAGCGGTACGAGAAGCCGCGTCTTCAGGCGGACGCGCACGTGACCCATCTGCTGGGATTGCCGAGGGTCAACCATAGGGCTCAGCTGAGGGCGCAGCTGATCACCCCGCTCACCGTGTCCTTAAACGGGTTAAGGACGCTCGGACTGCCCATCGACCAGTGGTCCTTCCTTCTTCTGCACATCGTTCTGGCCAAGTTGTCGCAGGAGATGAGGGACAAGTTCGAGCGGAATCGACTGGTCCACAAGGATCTCGGCAGCGTTCTGCCCTCGATCGGGGAACTTCTGGAGTTCCTGGAAGAGGAGGCTGGCCTGCTGGAAAACCAGCTAGCCTCCCAGGAGGCTCCGACAAGTGCGCCGGCCCGCACTTCCGGAGTCTACGGCGCCCAGCCGCCACGCAACCCAGGGAAGGGTCGCGGCAGGCTGGTAGCTGCGGCCGCCATCAACCCCGGTTCTGGATGCCGGGTTTGCGGACAGCAGCACTTGGAACAGCTATGTCCAGCAATTCTCGGGCTGCCCACAAAAGAGCGCCGAAACCTCGTTCGGACACGAGGATTGTGTTATGCCTGCCTGGGAGGACATAGGTATAATGAGTGTCCCCAGGCGAGGCCTTGCGATGTGTGCGGCGGACCGCACCATCGCTTACTGTGCACCCGTAGTGCTGAGGGCTCAGCACCGGTTCGGGAGAGGGGATCTCCCACGGGTGGCGGTTTGGGGCCGGGGTCAACTCCGCCTCCGGAAAGACGGAGTCCGCCACGGCCGCCACACTACAACCCCTCGTACACCCCGGCTCAGGTGAGTTGGGGACCGCCGGAACGGAGCCAAGTTCTGGCTACAACCCGGCACCCGGCGCGACCAACACCAGGAGTTGGTGCCCCTAAGGGCCACTGGGTACAGGGAGCCCCACCTCCGGACCCAACACCCGGATACTCGTACGCGTATCCTCCGCCGCCGTTACCGGAACAACAACGACATGAGAACCGTCAACAGTTCTCACCAGTACTGCACGAGTACCCGAGGTTGGAATACCACCCACCCTATCACCGGTATGGTAGGGCAGCTGGATACGCACCACCCCGGATGGTGGCCTGCACGCGTCCGACTTACTGGCCGAGTCATCACGGTTCGACAGGGTCGGCTGCTGGCTCTGACGCGTGACTAGCCTCTGGTCGGGCTACGTCGGAACCGAGGACGGTTCTTTTGCCCATCGCGCAGGTACGCGTTTGGGGACCTAGGGGGGACTTCGTCCGGATACGAGCCCTCCTAGACACTGGGGCACAGGGCTGCTTAATTACTACAAGAGTTTGGTCGAAAAGGACGGTCCTTTCCACCATCGCTCGGATGTTTGATCCAAATGGATGGACCAGCCCGTGCATTTTTATGGCGAAGTGTTTATTGCAAACACTGTGGACACTCGGAGTCTCTTGGGATGAGCCACTGGTAGGGCTCTCACTCGACACTTGGCTCGCTCTGATCTCTACGATCGAGGCGATCAATCAGGTGGCGTTGCCGCGGCGGATCTTGCCGCGGGGCAAATACAGGGCAAGCCTACATGGCTTCTGCGATGCGTCAGAACGAGGGTATGCCGCAGTGGTGTATCTGCGAACGGTTGACTCGAAGGGTCGAGTCGCCGTCTTCTTGCTTCTGGCTAAAAGCAAGGTGGCTCCCCTCAAAACTAGGCTGACAATCCCGAAGCTGGAGCTTTGCGGGGCGCATCTATTGGCCAAACTGTTGTGCCACGTGCACAAGGAACTGACGTCTACGGTGGACATCCGGAATGTCTACGCCTGGTCTGACAGTCAGGTAGCTCTGGCATGGCTACGCGGGGCACCCCACGTATTAGAAACGTTTGTGGCCAATCGGGTATCTCAGGTACAGAACTCGGGCATCGAAATTTGTTGGAGGCACGTTCCCGGCCCCTGGAATCCTGCCGATTGTGCCTCTCGGGGCTGCACCGCGCCGGAATTGGTGCAGCATGCCCTCTGGTGGGGTCCAGAGTGGTTAAAGGAGGGTGAGTCATCATGGCCGGTCACATGATAGCTCTCTAGGGATGCTCCCTGGAATAAAAGTTTTGGTGACAACAAACGAGTCAAGGCCAGATCCGAATTGGTTGACGGCTCGATACAGCAAACTGGACAAATTGCTAGGTGTAACTTGCTGGATCCGGAGATTTCTACATAACTGTCGCCATCCAGACAAGAGGCAGTTATCACCCATGGCGGGTGCTGAGGATCGCAGGAGTTCACTGTTGGCCCTGATACGGCTGGTTCAAACTGACCGGTTCGAGGACGAACTGAAGATTTTGCGCGTCGGTCGCGCAAAGCTCAAGGGAGCGATCTCTCGGCTCAACCCATTTCTGGATGCGGATGGACTGTTACGCGTTGGAGGTCGCCTCAAAAATGCCGACCTGCCCTTCGGTAGCCGTCATCCTCTGCTACTCCCCAAAGGAGGACCTTTGGTAGAACTGGTGGTCTCAGATAGACACCTGAAAAACGCTCACGCGGGGTGTAATGCGTTACTGGCGATATTACAGAGGGAGTTCTGGATTTTGTCCTCTCGGAGAGTGGTTCGCAGCGTGTTATTTAAGTGTGTGGCTTGTTATCGGGTGAAGGCCTCCACTATGCAGCCACAGATGGGGGATCTCCCTTCTGACCGGGTTTGTCAGACTACTAGGCCGTTCGACGGGGTCGGTACGGATTTTGCTGGACCGTTTCTGGTGAGAACCACAGCCTATCGTAACACTAGGGTCACGAAAGCATACCTGTGCGTTTTTGTCTGCCTGGCCACTAAGGCCGTCCACCTGGAAGTGGTTTCGGCTCTGTCTACGGAAGCCTTTGTCGCCACGCTGGATCGTTTTGTTTCGCGACGGGGTTTACCTTCTCTCATTCGGTCCGACAACGGTACCAACTACCGAGGCACTGCCAACTACTTAAAAGATGTGAACGATTTTCTGGATAAAAATTGTAATAGCATAAGTCAAGCTCTCGCACAGCGGGGAATCACATGGCGATTTAGTGTGCCAGCCTGTCCCCACTGGGGCGGGATATTTGAAGCCGCGGTAAAATCGGCAAAAACCCACTTGCGCCGGGTAGTCGGGGAAACTACCCTCACGTATGAGGAACTTACAACTGTGTTTTGTAAGGTTGAGGCGGTTCTCAACTCGCGTCCGCTTTGTCCACTCTCTTCTGACGCAAATGACATGGAAGTCCTGACCCCTGGTCATTTTTTGGTCGGTCAGCCACTCACTGCCCTGCCTGAGTATCCCTGGAAGGATGAACGCAGACACCGGATGTCTCGTTTTCAAATGATACAACAAATGAGTCAGGACTTGTGGCGTCGTTGGTCACTGGAGTATCTGCATTTATTGCAGCAGCGTGTAAAGTGGACAGACCGGACGTCGCCCCCTTCGGAGGGGGATCTGGTTTTATTAAAAGAGGCTAATTTGCCATCGTTATTTTGGAGACGAGGTCGTATTTTAAAGTTAATCTGGGGCGCGGACGGGACTCCGCGTGAGGCGCAAGTGTTGGTTGATGGATCGGTGCTAAATCGCGCAGTCGCGACCTTAGCTCGATTACCGGTTGACTAGTTTAAGATTTCAGGCTAGAAAGCGGTACGTCCGCTTTGGGTGGCGGGATGTTGCAAATAAACAGGCATTTATTTTTGTTGGAAATAAAACTTTGATTTGTATTATGGACGGATCGATTTGGGAATCGATTATCGAGATTCAATTTATTTAGTGGCATAATGGCCCCATCACTAATTGTTCTTTTTTTCTTTGTTGGTACACTTGTTTCGGGAAAGCAATATGGCTGGTTGATAGGTTATCGTGTGTTGATAATTAAATAGATTTTATGTAGTAATAAGGGCATTTGGAGCCGTATTACTCTAATTAAGTGTATTGTGCAACCTGTGTTTTGTGGGTAGTACAATTCGCCATCCCAGGATTGGATGTCGGCGAAACAGGTATTTCCTCGGGGGAAAAGTGCACTTGGGGTAGTTTGGGTGTGATTAGGGAACCCGAGAAGACCCGGACTCGGATTCCGGCCCCATCAGACCATATGGATCCCGTTCTGGACGGCGGGAGCGGCATGGAACTTTGAGTGGATTTTGTAGATATTAAGGTGTAACCTAATTTTAAACAGTAGCATAGTGTGTGTTGTGGGTTTCCGCAACACTGCTATTACCCAGAAGAGGGCAAACAAACAAAACAAAAACAATAATGTAGGCACAGAAACTAATAGGGAAAATAGATAAAAATTAAAAATAAAGTTTCATAGATATAATATTTGAGGTGTTGTGGTCATGGAGCTATTACAAAAAAATAAAATAAAAAAACAACAAAACAATGGAGGAATCTTATTATCCCGGTAACAGGTTCCTGTGGGATAGTGTAGTCTTCGCGAACGAAGTCGCGGGTGACAGCTAGTATCAAATATGTGTAAAATAAACGCGAGTAGACCCGTAAAAGTACTTTCATTTCAATGTGTGTTCACGTAAATTTTAGAAAACCATATAAAAAAATAGAGTTTGTAGTGACTATGACTTGATTTCAATGTCGGAGGCCTTGCCAACCACTGGGACAGTATAAAGCTTAGTAGTATGTACTATATAAGACTACTGGAAAAATGTCGCAATTACCTCAAAGGCTGGTAATTAAACCACAAGCTAAAAAATTACCTTTAGGTAAATAAAAGAAAAAAAAACCGACTTCAAAAAACAGGAAACTTAAAAAGTAAAAACAGCTCTAAAAAGCAATAAATAATATTGAAATCATATTATTAATTACCTAGATACGCATGTCAGTTTTAAAAATGTCTATTGAAGTCGGGTGGTTGGTGGTCGGCTGGGGGACAATTTTGTTTCATTTAAACTTTTATAGTTGTGCCATTATTTTCACTTTTTTATTGTAAAAGCCCCACCCGACTTCAGTAGACAATTTTTTTAAACTGACATGCGTATCTAGGTAATTAATAATATGATTTCAATATTTTAAGTTTTTACTTTTTTAAGTTTCCTGTTTTTTGAAGTCGGTTTTTTTTTGTAAAAAAATATTTTATTTTACGATTTTTAGTGATGGGTAGACGTAGACCTAACAAAGATGCTTCTCGGATGAGGAAACGATGGCCTAGTAGGTAGTGGTATTCCTATGTAAAACTTCAATCTTAATTAGGTATTATTTTTATACAAACTAAACATTTTGGCATATTGAACCGTATGAAGTAAGCCCAACAAAAGGTAACTGCTGGAAATCGTTGAGGAATTCCCTCGACTGTCTATGGTCTCCATCATCAGACCTGAAATGGCACTTATAACCCATATGGGTGCAAAGTTCTTATCAATAGAAATGAATTAAGACTAAACACAAGGTAGCTACTGTAAAACGTTGAGCAGTTCCTTTGACTGTCCTTCGTCTTCATCATCAGACCTCTAATGGCAGTCACAACCCATCTAGGTGTAAAGTTCTCATCAATACAAATTAATCAAGCCCAAACACCATGTAATTGCTGTAAATCGTTGAGGAGTTCCTTGACTGTCTTTCGGCTCCATCATCAGATCGACTCCAGACCTTCATTAAGAGGTAGTGCTTTAAAATACTTAATGAAAACATTAATAAACACACTAGTCGCCCCTACAATTTTCGAAAGTTCCCCTCGATTTCTCTGGGATGCCATCATCAGATCCTGGTTTCCTTAGCATGGTACCACCCTTGGGATATCTCCTTTCCAACAAAAAAAGAATTATCAAAATCGGTTCATAAACGACGAAGTTATCCGCGAACACACATAAAAAAAAAATTATATATACGAGTCGAATTGAGTAACCTCCTCCTTTTTTGAAGTCGGTTAAAAATATAGTACCACGAAATAATGTCGGGTCTTTTTTGTAGTATAAACTGATGTATTTAACAAATGATATGGTTTTAGTTTGCCATCATTATCATCATCATCATCTCAGCCAAAAGACGTCCACTGCTTAACAAAGGCCACCCCCAAGGATCTCCACAACGACAGGTTTGCCGAAACCCCAAGAATTGGAAGTATGAAAATAAATATATTCCTATAGATAGATAGATAGTTTATTTAGACTAGATAGATTAAAACAAATTGTAATTTAAATGTACCTATATATGTATTCAACACAATGTATATTGTTTGGAATAAATGAATTGAATTTAATAGATAGATACTTGCTCACATAAATGAAAACAAAAAACAGATACTCATAATCTTAACGAACGCTAGTGTAGGCAAAGGCGGTCTTATCGCTACAAGCGACCTCTTCCAGACATCCTTTGATTTAGGTACCCAAGAAAGAGATAAAGGAGTGCACAAACACTATAAAAAAATATAATTTGACTATTACCTACCTATATGGTACAATTGATCAAAGTCCACGTAATTTACAACGAAACTTTCGAAAACCCGAAAGTTAACAAAATAGTTGGGGCAAAACTACTGGGCGGTAATTACTGCATATGCCATGGGCGGGCGGCGTGACCGCCCAACTGCCCAAATTCTGATACTCGTTAGTACGGTATCCGTTGTGTGTAGAAACTAAGACTATAATTTATATGCTACTTTCTACACACAAAAGGCGACTTCGCACATCTATCCCCAATTTGAACCAGGGACCGGAACCGCATTCTATGGGGTTTTTGATTGGTTAATTCATAGACTTGTTTTCACTAACCCTATCAATACGGTAAGCATTTAGTCGACTTACTGCATCGACGGCTAACCAAATTGATACAGTTAATTGGGGTAAGCACTAACCGCATCCTTAACCCTATTGAGGCTAACCCTATATAAAGGGTTTTAACGCGCACAAGCAATTTAAGCTTAAACGTCTTACGTTTACGTGTCCTATCTCGTTTTCGCGCATTTTGGTGAATTTTACTAACTTCGGATCGCGGCATTGATTCGACGGCGGCGGTGTCGATAGGACACTTAAACGGTACTTAATGCAATAATAAGTCTAATGCATTGCACGTAGAAGCTTGAATTGCTTGCGTTAAAACCCTTTTTATAGAGTTAGCCTCAACAGGGTTTCGGATGCGGTTAGTGCTTACCCTAATTAACTGTATTATTTTGGTTAGCCTTTGATGCAGTAAGTGACGAAATGGTAAGCATTTCGTCATATTGATAGGGTTTGCCTAACAATCGGCTTAATCAAAAAAAGGGATTTTCCGGTCCCTGATTTTAACTCGACCTTCGCTCGACGCCAAGTAAACTACTCTGGGCCATTTCTTTACCGAATTTTCAATGATAAGTACCAAATACTTAACATGAATAAAAATTGTCTAAAAACAACTTGCAACGGAACAAACTTCTGACACCTATCCAAAAAAAAATCATAAAATGTATTGCTTAGTGTTTTACATTACATTTCTCTTGCTTCAGCAGATCTTACCAGCTTACACTCACCAGCACGACAAAGTATTCAATTACCTGTTCAATTGTTTCTACCTTTTCACAAACTCATTATATTGTTAAAGGTATTCTACTATCAAAATCTTAATGTATGTATAATTTTTCAAATTTTGGCATTGTAAGCCATACAATAAATTAATTATAAATAAATACTTCCGATATTAAAATTACTTTTGTACAATTATTGTGGCATTATCGTCTTTCTTGAAAAGAAAAAAAAATGATTGTAACGATTGATCAAAGGTACCTATTTTCCTGACCATTGTTTGGGGTGGAGGGTCGATACTTAACCTGTATTTACGGAAAACTTCCTAGTTCAGGTATCGGCCCGCCACAATCTGTAAATTGTATCACTCTATTTTTTTTGTAATTATATAATTTTGTATGTTGATCGTGGAGTGAAATAAAAGTTACTTACTTACTTACTATTTAGTAATTTAGAGCCAATCTCATTTTTTTCTGCACCTATGGAAGACTGGTAGAGAATGCCTCAAGCATTAAGACCGCCAAGTAATTTATGTTGCAAAGAATTAAATTACTTTACAATTTTTTATTGTCTTTTAGAAATTACTTTTCAGTGTAAATTTTTTTTCAAAGATTTTCTTGCATTCAACCTGATCAGTGATCATCTATTCATTCGGCTAACAACGCTGTTAAATAGTCAATTAACATGTATTAAATTAACACTTTTCTGTTACATGACGGGAACAATACATGGAATATCTATTTTAAGCTTATACTCTGTCAATCCCTAAAGATTTATTTTCTGATTGATAAATAAAATGAAATGAATGAAATGAAATGAAATTGAAAATTATTTATTTAGTGTCATACATGAAATAAAATAAAAATAAAATAGAATTAAAAAATGCAAAGTGACACAAAAAAGGTATCCACTCAGCTTTTGTCAGAACACCAAAGTTGTCCCGACGCTGATCTTCCGTGGAAACCTAGAAAAGAGGACACCAGAAAACAACAAACAAGACAAACTATATTAATAAACTAGCTGTGCTCGCGACTTCGTCCGCGTGGAATAGTGACTTTCAGCAGCATTTTTAATTTTTTAGGCTCTTTTCCCGTTTTTGCAACATTTTTCACTGATGCTTCGCTCCTATTGGTCGCAGCGTGATGTTATATAGCCTAAAGCCTTCCTCGATAAATGGACTATCCAACACAAAAAGAATTATTTAATTCGAACCAGTAGTTCCTGAGATTAGCGCGTTCAAACAAACAAACAAACAAACAAACTCTTCAGCTTTATAATTTTATTAATAAATATCACGATTATGCAACCATGCTTATTGGAGTTGTTAACAACCCGTTACAGATAATCGTACCGTCTTATGCATCAAATTAGTGAATTATAGTTTATTTATTACTATGATTAGTAGTAATAGTTAGTTAGACGACGGTCCATAGAAACGAGCGGGCATTAGTAAAAATTGAAATGTTTTGTTTGAGCGGGCTAGGGCGGGCGGTAATTACGCGGCATTAAGCAGGCGGTCTCCTTAACCGCCCGAGGCTCGTATATCTAAGAGACTTGTTATTTTCTTACATTTATAAAGAGCAGGCTTTAGGTTTTTGTTCACATTCCCTTTTTGTTTGTGTTAAGACGAATTTACATGATGTAAATAAAAAAAGGGAAGGAAAATGGTTTCCTTATATTTTTTTCCCTGTCGGTCCGTTCTCAGAGTCCCAGAGGTCCTGGGTTAAACTCCTAGCGGGGCTACATGTTTGTACACAATATGGTTGAAAAAAATAATAACAAAAGTAAAAAAAATAAATTAAAGTATCTAAGTATAAATTTTTGCCTTATCTATTTATTTTAATTGCATTGTATATTTTATGGTTGGTGGTAGAGTCGGATTAACTCGCCTTCCACCATCTTTTAATCACCGCTGTGATCTAATGGTTAAGACCACCGGTTTAGACCCAGAGGTCCCGGGTTCGATTCCCAGCGGGGGCTACATGTTAGTGTACTCGGTTTGGTTGGTGGTAGGGCTTGTTTGCCGGTCTGGCTAGCTACCACCATCTTATCTTAATATGTCATCATAACATCAATGTTTGTAGCTTTGTTATGTTTCACCGTCTATAGATAAGATAGACAGTTCCTCAATTGTTAAGGATTCCGGGGGAAGTGCGCTTCCACGTTCGGTTTAAACATCAAGTGAGATGAAAACCGTCCTTTTTTATATATCCTATCCTACTAATATTATAAACGCGAAAGTTTGTAAGTATGGATGAATGTTTGTTACTCTTTCACGTATAAAATACTGAATGGATTTGGATGAAATTCGGCATACAGATAGTTTATAACCTGGATTAACACATAGGATAGTTTTTATCCCGATATTCTCACGGGAACGGGAACCACGCGGGTGAAACCGCGAGCGGCCGCTAGTGTTTAATAACGCAAAGATGTGAATGAAGAATGAAAAAGGTTAATCAAGTATCTTTGCTTTCGTTCTAAAGACCGGTATGACTCAACGCAATATCTTGGTTTCTGCAAAAAACATCACCTTACTTCCTTTAGATAACCGCCGTGAAATTGCCGATTTTTTGTTCCTACTAAAAGCTGCTTCTGGTTCCATTGACTGCCCAGATCTACTGTCTCAAATCACTCTCAGAGCGCTAAGCTAAGCTCCTTCGGTTAAGCCCGCTTTTATATCTGCCCCCTTCCTCTTCCAACTATAGGCCGAACACGTATATCTGGCGTGCAAGTAGCAATTTCAATGCCTTATCTAAAAAACTAGATTTTGACCTTTTTAACACAAGCGCTGCATCAGCGAAACGGCTCATGAGCCAGTTATTTTTTGAGTAGTTTAATGAATCAATGTTTTTCTTGTTAAGTGCATCACATTGTTTTTAATTCTGTTTTTACTAGTGAGGACCTATAATTGGCTTTCTATTATTATTTTTAAGTTTTTAAGTTGTGTCATAGCTGTTGGTCTTCCTATGAATAAATAAATAAATGACACCTCGGTGGCCGAGTGCGCAGATACCCGAAGTTCCTAGGTTCAATTCCCAGGTCGGGCAAAGTGTTTCGGATTTTTCGATGCATAGCCCGGGTTTGTGATTACCAAGCCACATAGCGTTAGTGCGCGTTAAGCCAATACTCATCAATTGTAGTGAAGACACGATTTCGATGAGGGAGCCCTTTGCCCAGCAGTGGGACAGTATATAGGCTATTTACTACAATTTAAATACTTAAAGTGGTATTAAAAGAAAACCGTTTTCCAGCGTAAACAAATACGTCTAGAGCGCAGTGCGGGCGGACGAATAATTACAGCGAGCGTAGGTAATCTTTGTGCGGTTAGACCTTAATCGCCCGCAATGGCGTAACTACTATTTCTTTCTTTTTTATATATCTTACGGTTAAGAACAGTGCCTTGATCTCACCTGATGTTAGGTTATGATAATGCCAATGGTAGAAGCGCACTTCACCCGGAATCCTCATTACTGATGCACTGGCTATCTTATCTCTAGCTGCCGGAACACAACAATGCTACAAACATTGATGTTATGGACAAAAGAAGGCAATAGAATCATTTTTATCCTCATTCGCTCTCGAAGAAGGAGTTACAAAATCGCATATTTTGATTTAGTTTTCGTTGAAAATAATATGCCAAATTACAAATGTATTTGTATACCTTGAATAAGGTCGAAATGTAGTGATACCTAGTAACAAACGATTGTCATCTATTATTGTAATACCTACATTTCACATATAAAGATATTACTATTCCTATTACAAACACACACTGCTGGACATAGGCCTCCCCTAATGAGCGCCATAGCTCCCTGTCCTCAGCTTGACGCATCCAGCATCTGCCTGCAGTCTTTCGCAGGTCATCATCCCACCTGGCTGGAAGGCGTCCTACACTACGTTTACCAAGTCGTGGTCTTCACTCAAGAACACGTTTACCCCAGCGGTTGTCGGTTCTTCGCCACATATGGCCGGCCCACTGCCACTTCAACTTGCTAATTCTTAGAGCTATGTCGATGACTTTGGTTCTCTGTTGGATGTATTCGTTACGAATCCTATCCTTCAAAGAAACTCCGAGCATAGCTCTTTCCATAGCTCGCTGAGCGACTTTAAACTGGTGGACCAGCCCTACCGTGAGTGTCCACGTCTCAGCTTCGTAGGTCATGACGGGTAGGACGCACTGATTGAAAACTTTCGTTTTAAGCTTTGCTGTATGGATGACGAGAAGACTCGACGTAGCTTCCCAAACGCTGCCCAGCCCAGCTGGATCCTCCTCTTGGCCTCCTTCTCAAAATTGTTTTTACCTAATTGCAGAATCTGCCTGAGGTAAATGTATTCGGAAATGATTTCAAGAAGGAAACCATGTACAAACACAAATTTGAACTATTGCGAACATTTTAATAGAAAAAAATCTGTCCAGTCTTTTTCAGTGATCAAACGAACAACATTTCATTTCTATTTAAGTACATAAGATTTCGGTTCTAGAAAGTTTCCTTTAAAACATGCCATAACATTTTCTATTCAAACATCTTAAGCGTACGACTGTTAGTCTCACTCTCCTGGCAATTTGTCAAACTCTTTTCAGTTTGCAAACTTCAGAAATGCTCTGCGTTTAGATAGGACGTCGCCAAATGGCACGTCACTTAGTGGAACATTATTTTTGGAGCACCACTGCCGTAACGATGGCCATAATTCATCCTGCACCAAGGTTAAAGACGATGGTAGCGATACAAAAAGAAATTCGCCAAAAGCTTTCATCACTGATTACAGGGTGTTTAGTGCGGGCACAAAATAATGGTGACCCAAAAGATAAGCTTAAGACATACCGCACTCAAGCACACATAGACTCCTTGCTTGGACACGGATCTCCGAGCGCTGCTGTTGCGAGCAAGGCTCGGAAACCGGTTACACGGTAATAGTCCCCGTGTCCATAGGAGTATTCATACACTGAAAAAATATTACTTTAGCAAAGTACCTTTTTGGCTCGGTTACAATCATATTGGTAAATTTTAGCTAAGACTTAACTAAAAATCTCTAAGTGAACTTGGCATGGAGTAGACCTGTGTATATTGCTAAATATTCTTGGCTAATAACAAATAAAACAATAATAATTTTTAAATAACTTACTTGGTAAATTTAAATACTTTCAAACTTGATTTGAAACTATTAAGTGTTTTTGTCAACACTTATTAAGCATGCTGTTGTTTCTAACAAGTATTTTAATCGGTTGGGTTCTAACAACCTTTTTATTTAGAAGTAGATGAGTTGAACTCATTTGATTATAAACTGAGTGTTTAATGATTTTAATCGAGTAGTTATTCGGTTGATTTTTACAAACCACAGATGGTTAAAAATAAATAAATAAATAAATGGTGGTGATAAATCAGAATTTATCAATACATGAGATGAACTTGTATAATACGAGTCTAGTTACTTATTTTCTTTTAAATAAGTAAACTTATTTGGTTAGTGCTTGCAAACTACCTTATTTAATGAAAACCGGCTATCGTCATTTAATTCTAATCGAGTAGTTTACTTGGTAGAAAAGAACCAATACACTTATTTCAGAATAGCCGCTCCGCTCGGCTCCGATACAAATACCTACAACAACGATGATTCGTTTCGTCTCGTCTCTCTAAAAAATATATTTTTTGGCCATTATTTGATGTTCAAATAACTGACAACGACATGTTTTTGACTTTTTCTATTGATTATACCCTTGGCCACAAATCCACAAAGAAAACACTAATTAATTTGACAAGTCCGTGGTTCTAGAGCCCATAGAGTATAATAAGGGCTCGTGTGCCTCATAGGGTACACGAACTCGGCGGAACCGCTCCCTGTGTACCACATACAGTACACCGGACTGTTAACGTGTTAAATTTTCAAACCGTTATCGCCCTGAGTACATAAGAACAAAATAATTTCGGTTCCTTGAAACCGGCTTCGAGAACGTTATTTCCACAATAAAGTTTTCGGTTACGTTTGCGTTCTTTACCGGTTAATACCGGTTTATGTCGTGTGGAGAGGGAAGTAAACAGCGGAAAGTACCCGCGCGTTTATACTTTGTCGCTGCAGCTTAGCAGTCGTCAATGAACCACCGGACTGCACTGGGCCCGCCGCGTGGTGGTTTGTGGCATGTTCTCCTTGTGGTGGTTCCATCCATAGGGCTCGTGCCCCAGCAATGGGGACTTAAAAAGAGCTAGTGATGATGTGATGGTACCCAGATAATTCATGGTGTAGTGGTAATATGGTGTAAAAATTTAAGATTTCTTTTGTGTGATGTGTTTGTCCTTTATTTTTATTTTTTTTGTGTTTATTTGTGATGGGGAACTTTCCAATATGTTTGACGCTGTAAGGGAGAAAAGAGCTGGACACTTGCTGAGTTTCTTGCCGGTTCTTCTCAGTACAAGATCTCCCGCCCAGAGTAGACCTACGAACCGATGGCATAATGACGTACATAAGAGCTATTTGTAGCCTAAACTGAATAAATGATTTTGAATTTTGAATTTTGAATTGGCACAGCTATAGAATACAATTCAGAAGATTGACATTAAGTACATAACATTAATTTGAGAAAGACTATTTGAACCAAGTTTGTGGAACATGATTTAAGTATTTCAAGGTATCGAACCCAGTGCTTGTGGATATGGGACCGCTAGTCATACCACCTAGACTTTATTAAGTAGGACGAGCAAAGATACGAAAAGGCTACATCCAGTTACAAAAATCAACATGTAAAAAATGTAGCTCTTAATACAATGGAATAAGAGTCAAAGCTAGTTAAAAATGTATAGCATAGCCCATCCCTGCTGCAGAGCCCTTTTATTGCTATGTGACTGCTGCCCACCAATATGACTGGATTGTAGTTGGTATTCTTGAATCACTTTTTCACAGGAGTGTTTGTTCCGTTGCAGATATTGTAATATACCTACGCAAGCCTTACATGTTAATACTAGTGACTGTACATAGGTAAGTACGAAGTAAAAATTGTTTAATAAACGCAACTTTAGAGACTCAACGCAACTTTGAAAAGAGGTTTAGTCATAAGTAGTAAGTACCTTTTAAATAAGCTACGTACAGTTTGATTAATTGTTTTTTCCTTTGATTAAAGAGTCAAAGGTTTTAGAGAGAGGTCATAGAGTCAAAGGGTAAAGGACCGATGAAGAATCAAAGGTTTTCTCATCATAAAAATTCAAAATTCAAAATCATTTATTCAGTTTAGGCTACAAGTAGCTCTTGTGAATGTCACTATGCCATCGGTTCGTAAGTCTACTCTGGGCGGGAGATCTTGTACTGAGAAGAACCGGCAAGAAACTCAGCAAGTGTCCAGCTCTTTTCTCCCTTACAGCGTCAAAAATATTGGAAAATGCCCTATCACAACAGGACACTTTCCATTACAAATAAACACAAAAAATATATACAAGACAACCACAACATGTAAAAAAACAAAATAAAAAATGTAAGTTAACAAATTTACATCAGATAATTATGTAAAAGTTTCAATTTCCACAATGTCATACAGCACCTGTCACTACAGTACTCTAGTAAAAGTTAAAAATTGTTCAGGTAAAACAAAGTCAAACTATAATTAATAATAATAAAAATAAGATAAGTATGCATGAGCAGACCAGCCTCCACAGGCGGCACCCGTTCACGAGCATGACATGAATCAGCTATCGCTTCGCTCAACCATATTTTAGGGAACGTAACGACCCGACGCACACGCCACCACCGCAGAGACAATTAAGAGAGGCTGACACACTCAAGATACTCTATATAAAAACTTAATGATCTATTTAACGCAACGCTGTTTGTTATCTGTAGGGTAGGTCAATGCTGATAAAGGCTATCATATCAGTATATAAAAATTATAAAAAATAATTTTAATAAATTGATTCAAATATAATGTGATTTTTATTATAACCAGGCTGTTTTATCATCTAAATATTCTTTGACTGTATAATAACCTTTTCTATGTAATAAAGACTTCACATGTTTTTTAAACTTATCCAAAGGTAAATCTAGTACAGAATTTAGTATTTTATTGTAATAGTGTATACCTTGCCCCAAGAAAGAACCAAGCACCTTCTGTAACCTGAACAGTGGCATTACAAGTTTTGTCTTATTTCTAGTATTGAAATTGTGTACATCGAAGTTTTACTTTAACTACGGCTGTCTGTTAGGTTAGACTTGTGAACAAAAGCAGAAGTGCGAGCAAAGCAATTTTAAATGTTTCGGAATTAAGCTTTTCGTTTGTAGTACATCCGGCAAGCATAGGGCAAACCCACGGAATTGATAAACTGTTCTGTGGGCAAACCAATACCAATAAATGTAATTGTATATAGCGATGACAAAACTTCGATGAACAGAGGAAGATAGATAGATAAGATAGATTTTCACTTTATGCTTACACTATTATACTCAATACAAGTAACAGAAAATTTAAAAATATTAGTAGATATGTAAAGGTGGTCTTATAGCTTAAAGCGATCTCTTCCGGACAACCTTTGTGGCATACTGTGGCATAGGACAAATATCAATGACAGGTAGTGTACCGGCAACTAGTAAATTTAAAAATTGAAATCTATTTAAGTACTTTATATACTTAATAAAATAATAAGAGGAAGGTACATTATACAGACTAAAACATTTCGTTTACTTTTATTATCGTACAAGAGATTATCCAACAAATGCACTGAATAAACCCATATCCAAAATAAAACATACCCGACCAAAGTGCGACCATTCTCTTTTGAACTAGTCTCTAACTGAGGCATGGTTCGTTAGGTCTCGTCTCGTGTGATTGCTGACTCAATTACCTATATAGGTACCAGCACTGCCTACGCTTATGAATATGGACTAACTGCGGCTGTGGCAAGACCCGAAGATCGTGTGGGTGCCTATATAGTAAGATATTATAATTTCAATATTTATTTAATTGATAACGGGTAATGCATATGGCCATCATCTCACCTGATGTAAAGTGATGATAAAGGCCGAAGGTCGAATCTTCAACTACTGAGGCACTGGCTATCCTTACTCTAGCTGCCAGAACACAACAATGATGATGGTGGCAGCTAGCCAGGCGGACAAACAAGCCCTACCTACCACAAACCAACCGAGCACACAAACATGTACCTCCCGGTGGGAAACGGGGGACTCTGAGTCTAGGACGTAATAACGCTGGCTTGCAGCATAATTCACAAAGCACTAGAAGAATTCAACGAGTCATCTGGGGTCTCGGTAGCTCAGCGGTTGCATTGGACCGGTTATCCAAAGGTCGCGGGTTCGATTCCCACTCAAACTATTGGAGAATTTAAATTGGAGGAAGGAAATAATACAGGACCAACAAGTCTAATTCGGCCTTTACATGGTAATGCATAATGAATATTTATGGTCGAACCCTAATCACGAGGGCCTGACGTCAACTCCAAAACGCTTAAACAAATCATAAACAACCCTGTCCAGGCCTATTTAAAGTCTCTAATTGTGTACGTGTGTGAGCAAAGCTAAATAAAGCTACATGGCGGACGTGGAGCTCGATGGGGCAGTGGTTAGAGGCCCAGTGTTCTCGGGTTCGATTCCCACCGGGGGGTACATGTTTGTGTACTCGGTTTGTTTGGTGGTAGGGCTTGTTTGTCCGCCTGGCTAGCTACCACCATCTTATTTAATATGTCGTTACATTAATGTTTGTAGCATTGTTGTGTTCCGGCAGCTAGAGATAAGATAGCCAGTGCCTCTGTAGTTGAGCATTCCGGGTGAAGGGCGCTTCCACCTTCGGCCTTATCAGCACCTGGTGAGGTGCAAAGGTCAATCGTTGGATGGGTGGCCAAGTAGTTAGTTGTGGAGTACGCTTCTTTCTTCGACTTAAACCAGGAACAAAATAAAAAACATCTACAGATCTGTCGGCTGGTTGGGCGTCCTTAGTACCGCTGGAAGGTTGAAGTTGTGAAAAACCTACAAAGGCCTGGATCGACCAATGGTCTGAGAGGGAAGATTGGCGTCTTGTTGTGTCGGAGGCCCAGATCCACTGCGGGTCACTGAGCCAGCGGAGTAAGTGAGTAAGGATCTGGAGGCATTTCTTTATTTAAAACTCTTGCAGTTGCAACACTAAATGACATGGCGGACTTAATGCCTGAGGCATTCTCTACCAATCAATGGGTGGTGCAGAGATGACATGGTAAATGCAATAATAATTCTATATTTCAAACCGTACATACCATTTTTATTTGTTCATAGTTTGCATGGCAAATGACTTCAGCCCACCTGATGTTAAGTAGAAACGGAGTCCAAACTCGAAGACAACTAGTAAATAAACAGCCTATAACTGTCCCACTTGTGGGCAAAGGCCTCCATCATTGAAATCAAGTTATCACTACAATTGATGGGTAATGGCTTACTCACCACGCTTGTCAAATGCGGGTTGGTGATCACAAACCCGGGCCATGTATCGAATAAATCCAAAACACACTTTGCCCGACCTGGGAATTGAACCCGGGACCTTCGGGTATCAAGCCGAGCGCTATGCCACTCGGCCACCGATGCGTTGCAGTGCAGCGTGAAAACAACGCAGCATCAGTCCTCCTTCCTTACCATGCCAGCCCACAAGGTGCCGCCTTTCCTTCTCTCGAATTACCTTTATACTTAATACCTAACCTAAGATTTTCGTCGTCATATTTTCTCCACTGCTAACTTTTAATAGGTATCAACAATGATATTATCCTACTAATATTATAAATGCGAAAGTTTGTGTGTATGTACGAGAATGTTCGTATATTTGTTGCTTCTTCACGCTGCAACGGATCGATGGATTTGGATGAAATTCGGCATACAGATAGTTTATAACCTGGAATAACACATAGGATACTTTTTATCCAGATATTTCCACGGGAACGGGAACCACGCGGGCGAAACCGTGAGCGGCCGCTAGTATAAAATATATCATTGGGTATCCAAAGTAACTTCTTGTCCGTCGACATCCGTTCCGTCATTCCGTTCAAAGGCTCCGTGTGACCCTCCATCCTTACAATCGGACAATATTTTATCGTTCCAAACGTTTAATATAAATTTTTAAATTCTACAGTGAAAAAATTATGCCTACCCAACCCAGCCAGGAATCGAACCTGGGTCTTCCGCAATCCGGAGGCTGCACTGACCATTATGCTACCGGGAAGGCTGACGTAAGCACTGATTTTTTTTACTGTATATTTAATTCAGCTTAAGTGTAACAATTAGCACTTAAAAATAAAAAGTAAAATTTACAAAATTTTAATTTACTTTTGACTTGTTCAAGTTGAAAAACCTCTTTTGTTTTAGGCGGATCCTTTTTCTGTGGGTGAGGGAGACAGCTGCTGAGAGAACGAGAGTAGAAACCTTATATCTACAGCTTCATGGCGTTCCTCAGAATAATAACTAAAGCTATAGAAACCGGACTAAAATAGCAACACTCATTCATCAGTTCGTACTATTTTAACTAATGAACCTAAGTGATGTATTGGAAAGAGATCGATTGTCCTTTGTCTTTCGTTATTTCGGAGGTGTCACCAGATTTGTGACGTCATATTTGAGGTAATGTAGTGAGTGACTTTATAAAGGACTCAAAGATTTTTTTTGATCACCGATTATCTGATGACCGTTTGACATAACAATACAAAAAATAAAAACTAAGTGTCAACCATTTGTCGCACTCCAACCTCCTTTTCTAGCCATAAGATAGAATGGAACTAAACATAGTTGCACAATTTTTATTTTAGCCATTCTGCTATAGCTTTAGTTATTGTTCTGAGTGGCGTTCACTCTTGGAGAAGGAAGTATAACTTTGGGACGCAGTCATCGATCTGTCATTCATAACAAATTATATACCTACTTACCCAAATTATATCTAATGATACTGAATAATGCTTAAAAGTACAAGAGGAAGTTTGTGGCAATGTTGAATTCACAACCCACTTCTTTTTTTTTTTTTATTTGATGGCTTTGTGCGATTAGCACATTTAGCCAGTGTCAAAGTAATTTAACTTACAAATAATGCATAAATAAAGAATATTTCCATATATGATGATGATGAATGATATTAGAAATGGGAAGTGAGAAATGATATACCCCCAACCCCTCGAGTATCTCAGTAAAGATGTGGGGCTTTACTAAGTCCTAACGCAAGCTTTTTGAGAGAATTTGAAAAGTGACGTTGCACTGTTTTGTTTCAATTGCCAACACTTATGCATATCACGAACACTTAACGGTTAATAATCCACCATTATTTCACATTAATATTCGACATAACACAAGTTTTGGAAATTAAAGCAAAACCGCAGAGATGACTCTTCACTTTCCCGCCAAGAAGTCTCCACAACCCACTTAAAAAAGTTTTTCTTTGTTTTTTTTTCATAGAGAGATTAACTATGGTTAATTGGTTAATGTTTAAATTGCTATTTAATCACGAAGCAAATACTTTTGTATACTTTGTATTTGCTTCGTGTATTTAATATACCGTCTATTAGTTTTAGTTTTTAACCTTATTTTATTAAAAGTTGCAACTTAATATTTGAATGCTGTATACGCCTGTAATGGCGATCTTCCCTAAGTACATATACATTTATAAATGTGTGAATTATGTTGTCGATGGTGTAGGTATCTTGTCAAATTAATAAATAAATAAACAAATACCACTTGCTTATGAGAAGTTCTCATACCCAGTGCCCAGATAAAGCAAAGCAAGTTCACAAAGTGTTTCAGGTATGCGTCAAACTAAGCGTTTTTAACTAGGTAAGCTCACTTTCAGTTCCTAGTTACTTAGCATTTTAGATTATCGTGATACTACTACTGGTTTGGAACGCAGACATCTACTTACATGAGAGTAAACAGTCCTAATAAATAATAGACGGCAGAATGGACTGAGGTGGGAAAATGCGTTCGCCATTTTGTGAGCCATTTGTCAAGTTGATTTATACCAGTTGCCTGAGGATTAGGTGGTTCCCTTAAAAGTTGTCGTGCTCCAGATAATGTAGTCGTAACTTTAAAGCCGATCGAAATGTCATTGTAAACCATAATTTCGTCTCTTTTGGTCTATAGTTGTAAAACTGCCAGTTACCTAAATAATTAATTGTGATTGCTTTGGTTGGTGTAGAGATTCTACTCGTTATTATACAAATTAAATTATTCTTTCGATGTAGGTGTTAGGTATTATAAACATTGAGCAAAAGCAATTGTCGAAAATACTATAACAACATTATAATTTAAAAATAAGAACATTTTCAATTAAGTAGTACGGTTGAACAGCACTTGCCGAACCGTAAGCATAAACCATCAATGTATAACCAAAAAATGGTTTACGAGCTCTCTAATCAAACAGTTGTAGATACTTGGACGCCCAATGTAACCACAGTGCCATAGAACAATTAAATTTCTATTGTGTCTAGGTAGATTTGAGAAAGAAAAACTTAGGAAACGATATCGAAAATTTGACAATCCTCGCGACCAGCTTGAATTTGAATTACTGCGTAGTTGATGCATAATGTTCTGAGAGTTGATGTCTCAGAATAATAACTAAAGCTCTAAAAACCGGACTAAAATAGCAAAGGTGTCACCAGATTTGTGACGTCATATTTGAGGTAATGTAGTGAGTGACTGTATAAAGGACTCAAAGATTTTATTTGATCACCGATTGATTATCTGATGACCGTTTGACATAACAAGACAAAAAATAAAAACTAAGTGTCAACCATTTATCGCACTCCAACCTCCTTTTCTAGCCATAAGATAGAACGGAACTAAACATAGTTGCACGATTTTTATTTTAGCCATCCTATATTCAGTTATTGTTCTGAGGTTGATGCTGAGCTGAGGTTCTGAGGGTTGATGTGATGCCATAAACTAATAAACCACAGATAAACATTTGTTATAGTAATTAAAAAACAGACAGAAAAAGGGATTAGCAAACATATAAAAACGTTTTGGAAGTTTGTTAAGGACAAACGTAGTACCTAGCCTTCCTCATTTCCGTCGGAAATGCGACTTTAAGTCTAGTCGTTGCATCCTGTTCTGAAATGGCTAACATTATTGCGCAACATTTCCAATCAACATTCTCGGCTAATAAAATAGATGCACCTAGTATTTCTTCTACAACGTCATGCTATTTGACTCGTTTACAGTTTACCGAAGCCGAAATTTTAAAACAAATAAGGCGACTGGATCCTTGAAAGGGAGCAGGTCCTGACAACATACCCCCATTATTCATAAAGCGCTGTGGCTCTGAAATTGTGTTTCCGCTAAAACTAATTGTCAATCGTTCTCTTAGGTATGTGACGGTCTGTGACAGTACATTTTCGGATGAGTGAAAAAAAGCTACAATCGTTCCGTTGTATATAAAAAATAATAATTAAATGATATAAAAAACTACCTTGGTTGATGATTGTCCCCGTCTGCGACAACTATCAATATTCAATCTATATATAAATGCTCATTTATTATAGATTTTATTATTTAAGTAGGTATAGGTATCGGACAAGGAAATATTTTACGTTGCATTCAACAGTGCTCAAATGGAATTCTGGGATCATAGAGCTTGTTTTTTTTCTTTTCAGTTTTTTCTCTTTGCAGTTATTTTTTATGTTAGTTCGGTTTTTACGAGTATAATAATTGTTTTTTTGTATATATAGTTGTTTTAGCAGTCGGGTTTTTTGTTTTATTTAAATAATTTGGTTTATTTCAAACTTTTTACTTTTTTTTATAAGTATATTCCGTATTTTTTATAGCCTTTATCACTCCCACAGTCAAAACAAATCTAACGACACCTCATAATGTTAAAATCCACCATGCCGTTTGGACTGTAGGGTGTGCCAAAGAAATAGACATACTACATACATACATACATATACATACATACATATACATACATACATACACTCGAAAAACATAACCCTCCTTCTAACGTAATCGGGTAAAAAACAATCATTCAATGATTTTATTGTTCTCCTTAATACATAAGGTGTAACAAAGATAGGTGTAAAGAGTGATTTAGTGGTGTAGTGCAAGTATAACATACCATACATAAGGTACATTATATTGTACCAAAATTCAAATTCATCTGACATCACATTCCTGCACAATGAGCACAATTTATTATTCTAAATCGTATGCTCGTTTTGGCTGCGCTACGCTAATCCTAACTTGAGACTTTAAGCAAAACATACTTTACGTAACATTGCTAGTTGTGTTTGGACAGGCGCTGTCTCTGAATAGGAATTTTAGAGTTTGCAATAGAACTACTAGGTACCTAAACGTTATTTAGAATGTGCATTCGCGTTGATAGGTTTAGCTGTAATGTGGTTATGGCTGCTTTTACAAGTTGATCACTACGAGTATTAAGGGTAGGTAGTGTAGGTACTTATTGAAAAACAATTATAATTGTTTTAGTCTCCCCGTGACCACGAACCCCACAAAGTGTACGTAATGACAGGTTATAAAACGTACACTAGACGCGAGTGGATTCATATAAAGTATTTCATTGCAATGTATTTTTTTGCAACGGCAACGGAGTGTAAAACAAACTGTTGTCATTACTTTTTGTATCCACCCATTTTAGAGGCTAGTTAAGTACCAATCTAAATTAAACAAGAGCCTAATGTAGGCGACAAAAGTCAGTTTCGCAGTGAACGCCCCAGTTGAATACAAATTAGAGCTAATTTCCACACAGTTATTTTGAACGGGCGGGACATTCGCGCTGCGCTGCGAAAACTATCTAGCGAAAGAGTAATGCGGAGTGGAGTTGCGGACAGTGTGAGGTAGCGGGGCGGGCTTGGGTTTAGAGTATTTATTCGGGAATTTGTATAAAGCTAAGTTGCTACGTTATTGTAAAAAAATCTGAGATGCACATATTAATGTTGTGAGGAAACATACAGTTTTCTAGCTAGATTTTGAATAATCACTAAGATACGATTTTATCGTATTGACATTTTTACAGATTACATAAAATAGAGAAAATTCTTTGTTCAAAAACGCAAAAAATTTAAGACAGTTGAAATCATGTACAAATAATTTTTATTTTTTGTGCATTATTATTACTTAAGTAATTAATATTAGTTTGTAATTATCATAACATAGGTAGGTACTGTATTAAAAAAGAAAAAAAAAACTTATCTTAATTGTATAAATTACAAAGCTAAACTATTTATCTCTTAAATGTACCAATTTATGGAACTATAGGTTTTTAAGTATCTTTTTTTGTATACAATGTGTTTATATGTAACTGTTTGATACTTAATAAATAAATAAAATAAAATAAAAATAAAAGTGCTTTTTGATTATTTTAAGACAAATTTAATATATAAATTAACAAATAATACGTTACGTACATTATGTTATAAATTAACACCAACTTCACGTAGTACTTGTCTGCCCTACGCTATTAGAGTGTTTTTCTATGCCGGAGACGCGGAGGGTGTGCAGCTGCAACGCCCGCCGGAGACGTGCATTTCCAATTTGCTTGCGGAAACTATGCTGAGATAACAGCCACTTGGGATACCAAAACCGTAAAAAGGTCAGTTTGACAAAATTTCAAATACAAATATCTCCATAACTATGTACTTCCTCACTGTGGGAGTACTACGTAATGGTAGCTCTTCCCCCCCTCTTCCCCCACCATTAAATACTCAAAATTTTTACCATACGCGCTGTCCCGCTCCGCTATCCCGCTCCGCTATCCCGCTCCGTTACCTCGCTCCGTTACCTCGCTCCGCTACCCCGCTCCACTACCCCGCTCCTTTTACCCACTCCACTTCCGCGCTTCGCATTTAAAATGTACCTATGAATCTTTAAACTAGTTCACAAACACGGCAGCGGCAGCAGAGCGGAAGTTTTATGCAATCCTATTGGTAAATGATCACCGAGCTACTACCGACGAAAACACCGATTTCACCAGATAAATCTGTATTAAAAACTCAACTTAATTGGTTAAAAACAAGTAACGTGATTTAAGCATTATAAACGCGACCAACGCGATTAAGGTGCAGAGCACCATCTATGATGTCAAGCAGTAGAGCTCCGCTCCGCTCCTCTCGCCTCCAGTGGACAGGCAGCCTAAAGCGGAGCAGGAGAGCAATTTGCGAGAAACATATCGGTCTTACGATATTCGCGCATTACTCTGTCGTCGCCTTCCGTCACAAAATGATTTACCTAATGTCATAGGTAGGTAACGAGTATATACTCATAATATAGGTACTTTATTACCTGTATGTACTTAATTAGCTAGTGTTAGCTACCTCAGGGGTACGATTTTGAACCAGATATAATAACTCTAATAGGATAGGTATGAATTGATGAGGCTGCACGCTTCCACTAGTATTGTGTTGTTTGAGTGACTGTTTTTTTAGTAGTAGTGTGTGTGTGGTAGTGGCTCCCTCAGAATAATAACTAAAGCTATATTGTTCTGAGGGGGCACTCGTATATAAAGCTGTAGATATTACAGCTTCATGGGTGGCACCCACCAATGTTTGACACTTTTTTCTTTAATCATTTCAAATAGGGGTCAGCAATAAATTTTCGACCTTAGCAACAATTGAATATAAACTACCTGCTTTCTAGCTGTCATCTTACTTATAGTAAAGCTAAAGAGGGTCGAAAGTCTGTACATGGAAGATATACGAAAAAGAGTTGGCTGGGGATACTTAGAATCTGTAACAGAACACGTTCCAACAGTTTTTAAAATTTTTGTCTGTTTGTCTATTTATCTGTGTGTCTATTTATTTGACCGCGCATCAGGATCATCACGATCATCAACGCGATTTGGATGAAACTGTGCACATAGACAGACCAAGCGAGTGTTTTAATACCCGTGTTATATGCAGTTGCATACACTACTTTATCTTCACTAATGCAATTAGTCAAACAACAAGAGTAAAAGCTGACAATAGTTTATTTATAATAATTGTTCAAATTTTGGATGGTACAATTTTGAAAGTTAATGTTAATTATTGATCCAGCAGCTGTAGCGGTCGCGGGGCAAGCAGTAGAGCTCGTAGACGGAGTTGGAATATTTATAATTACTTCATTCGTCTTGTTTTCTATACTGTTCAAGATCGTATTTGAGACTTGAATTTTATTCATTAAAGACTCATCAATGTAGCTTTCAGCCACAGTAGAAGACTTCCACCCCCCGTGTCGTTTCAGCGCGGTCAAATCACCACCGCTATCTATGAGAAGGGTCGCCGAGGTGCGCCGGAAGCAATGCCCCGTGTACAACGCTGGGTTAGGCAGATTCAAAAAACTTGCGATACTTTTTCCCAGAGCACCAAATTTATTAATACCAGTTCTTTGATCGACGCACTTCCCCGATCTATAGCTCAAGAAAAAGGCAGGGTTTCGACAGGGGGTGGGTCGAAGTTCCATGTATTTTTTACATACGGCATAGCAGTTGCCCGTCACAACGAAAGAACGATCTATTTTCGTTTTTGTTTTCGAAACTTTCACCATGATTGTACTGTCGTCTATGTTAGAGACTTCATCGAACTGGATGTTGTATAGCTCTTGCCTTCGGCATGCCCCCATTATGCCGAAGATTAGTGCAACCTGTAACAATAAACGATATAATAAGCTTGAGGTACATAGCCAAGGCAAAAACTATGATTTATGAAGTAGTAAAGTGTAGGTACCTACTACCTAATTTATACACAAAGCGCTTAAACGGAGTGTCTAGATAACTTGCGTGTGTAGTACATAAGTACTAGGTAGATTAAATAACAGAACTAAAATACACTTACCTTTTCAAAAAGATACAAAATATCTGGTGAATCTTTTAGGAACATCTTTATTTGACCTGATGTAAACGTCAAGGACTTTTTTTCCTTGTGTCCTTCTGAACTGCGTTTCAGGAACGCTATGACTTTTGAATACTTCGTGATATCAATATTGTTGTAGATACTCAGTGTGGACTTGAGCATAGAATATTTAGCCCACATAGAAGATGGCTTGAATTTGTCGGAGAGGTCTTTGAGATACACAAGAATGACATTTTCAGAAAATGATGTAGTTTTCTTTTCGATCTTCCATGCCAAAAAGTTATTATATTCTTTTTCATATAATTTTCTAGATTTTTCTGGCAAAAGATTGTGAGTTACTTTTGTTGCCAATTCTAGAATATCCGGAGGCGTACAAATATCATCTTCGCTGTCCATTTTTAACTTTTAATTTGTATTTTAAAAACAAAACACATTGCGAAACATTAAATTCACGCGTACGTGTATTGTCACAGTGAACTTGCCGCCATTAAAATCTAACCAATGAGAGCGCAGCTGCGCGCGCAGGGCCAATCAAGAGCAAGCGCGCGCTGTTCTTTTTTTATTTAATTGGCACAAGATCTTACCAAAGAGTTTTGTGTATGTAAGTTTAGTAGTTTCGACGAAGTTTTCACGTATAACCCAACTGTTTTCAAAAGCCAGCCTAATATCAAAATTTTATACAACTTGTATGAGGATTTTGACATAAGGCTCGCAAGGTTAATTGGTCGCGTTTTATTGATGTTATAATGAGATTTTATCTACACTAATGTTGTAACATTTTACTTATGTTTCCAATACTTGACTTATAATTACTACTGTTATAGCGCAGACAACAAAACACTCAATTTAAGCAATTTCACATGATGGTATAATATCCACATCGATATCGTAAAATCTCATTATAACATCAATAAAACGCGACCAATTAACTTGGCGAGCCTTATGTCAAAATCCTCATACAAGCTGTATAAAATTTTGATATTAGGCTGGCTTTTGAAAACAGTTGGGTTATACGTGAAAACTTCGTCGAAACTACTAAACTTACATACACAAAACTCTTTGGTAAGATCTTGTGCCAATTAAATAAAAAAAGAACAGCGCGCGCTCGCTCCTGATTGGCCCTGCGCGCGCAGCTGCGCTCTCATTGGTTAGATTTTAATGGCGGCAAGTTCACTGTGACAATACACGTACGCGTGAATTTAATGTTTCGCAATGTGTTTTGTTTTTAAAATACAAATTAAAAGTTAAAAATGGACAGCGACGATGATATTTGTACGCCTCCGGATATTCTAGAATTGGCAACAAAAGTAACTCACAATTTTTTGCCAGAAAAATCTAGAAAATTATATGAAAAAGAATATAATAACTTTTTGGCATGGAAGATCGAAAAGAAAACTACATCATTTTCTGAAAATGTCATTCTTGTGTATCTCAAAGACCTCTCCGACAAATTCAAGCCATCTTCTATGTGGGATAAATATGCTATGCTCAAGTCCACACTGAGTATCTACAACAATATTGATATCACGAAGTATTCAAAAGTCATAGCGTTCCTAAAACGCAGTTCAGAAGGACACAAGGAAAAAAAGTCCTTGACGTTTACATCAGGTCAAATAAAGATGTTCCTGAAAGATTCACCAGATATTTTGTATCTTTTTGAAAAGGTAAGTGTATTTTAGTTCTGTTATTTAATCTTTACCGTTGTCACTACTGTCTGTGTGATGGTAATATCAGAAGGTAAGTTACTGCGTATTCGGGTTACGGGAAAGAATTGAAAATATTTATTTCAGTAAAGTATTTATTGGTGTGACTGTACACAAGCGTACAGGAACGCGAGTATAGGAGGACTGAGGCGGCTCGCGCAGGAGCCGTAATTCCAGCTCTGGGGTATGACGCAATACCCATACAATGTTACAATGTGTCGCTACAAATCTACCTAGTACTTACGTACTACACACGCAAGTTATCTAGACACTCCGTTTAAGCGCTTTGTGTATAAATTAGGTAGTAGGTACCTACACTTTACTACTTCATAAATCATAGTTTTTGCCTTGGCTATGTACCTCAAGCTTATTATATCGTTTATTGTTACAGGTTGCACTAATCTTCGGCATAATGGGGGCATGCCGAAGGCAAGAGCTATACAACATCCAGTTCGATGAAGTCTCTAACATAGACGACAGTACAATCATGGTGAAAGTTTCGAAAACAAAAACGAAAATAGATCGTTCTTTCGTTGTGACGGGCAACTGCTATGCCGTATGTAAAAAATACATGGAACTTCGACCCACCCCCTGTCGAAACCCTGCCTTTTTCTTGAGCTATAGATCGGGGAAGTGCGTCGATCAAAGAACTGGTATTAATAAATTTGGTGCTCTGGGAAAAACTATCGCAAGTTTTTTGAATCTGCCTAACCCAGCGTTGTACACGGGGCATTGCTTCCGGCGCACCTCGGCGACCCTTCTCATAGATAGCGGTGGTGATTTGACCGCGCTGAAACGACACGGGGGGTGGAAGTCTTCTACTGTGGCTGAAAGCTACATTGATGAGTCTTTAATGAATAAAATTCAAGTCTCAAATACGATCTTGAACAGTATAGAAAACAAGACGAATGAAGTAATTATAAATATTCCAACTCCGTCTACGAGCTCTACTGCTTGCCCCGCGACCGCTACAGCTGCTGGATCAATAATGAACATTAACTTTCAAAATTGTACCATCCAAAATTTGAACAATTATTATAAATAAACTATTGTCAGCTTTTACTCTTGTTGTTTGACTAATTGCATTAGTGAAGATAAAGTAGTGTATGCAACTGCATATAACACGGGTATTAAAACACTCGTTACTATTATGAAACTCGCTGCGCTCGTTTCATAAACTCACACTCGTGTTTTAATACCCTTCATTATATGACAGTTGCATCTACTATTACGATATCGACCTCCTCCTTGGTCGAGTGGTTTGTACACCGGTTTTCATGGTGTCGCCATCTCTGAGGTCCCGGGTTCGATCCCCGGTCGGGTCAATTTAGAAATTATTGTTTTTCTAAATTGTCTTGAGTCTGGGTGTTTTCTATGTATAATAAGTATGTATTTAAGTATTTTAAGTATGTTTATCCGTTGTCTAGTAACCATATAACGAGTTTCATAACGAAGCTTCTCTTGGGCTAGATAATTGGTGTGAGTGTAGGAAAATTTAAATTTAATTTAATTTATTTATTTATTATTTATTTATCGATGTGGATATTATACCATCATGTGAAATTGCTTAAATTGAGTGTTTTGTTGTCTGCGCTATAACAGTAGTAAATAAGTCAAGTATTGGAAACATAAGTAGAATGTTACAACATTAGTGTAGATAAAGTTACTTATTCACTGGAGGTACCGATGTAACTAAACTACGCGGCTAAAACCTGTCTCTATGTACAGAGTGTGAATAGAATTACTATTTACATAATTTAATTACTATGTCCACACGGCGGCAGATCAACCTACCCAAAACTGTCAAATTTTTACAATCAATTTTGAACTTTATCGTATAGTAATAAGGATTAATATTCATTGAAGAAATTTGACGGGTATGAGTAGGTTGATCTGCCACCGTGTGTACACCAATGTGGGCATGCAATTAAATAATTTTGAATTTGAATTTGTAACAGAGATCAGAGTATTCTAAAAAGAGATAACTATTAGCCGCTCAATCACTGTGTTTCAATTACAAGTATACCTACAGTGAAGTTATTTAATCCTGCGAGTGCGAGTGTAAAAATGCTCTAAAGTCTAAGTTAAAAGTGTATCAAACCATAGCCAACTATACGCACAGTTGAACCGGTAAAATAATAACCGGTTATTCGGAAGGAAGCGAGTACAGCACTCCAGCTGACGGTTGACCATAGACGGTAGACGCTTATGTTTTGACAGACAGACTGTCTGAGTCTGACAGACATAGTAGATTTGACAAAAAGGAATTCAGTGCGATAAAATGACGGGCTCTGTATTTTGTGATTGAAAAATCGTGTATTTTGTGTTTCTACAACATGACGGTTTGGAAGAAATTAGAAAATGAGAGCTGCTACGCTGTCGGTGAGTTTTATGTGTATTAATTCTATTTTATTTAGTTAATAGGCCATCTATCGTCTCGATAATTTCAGCCACTTGTTGCTGGTAGTACCTCCCGCTGAGAAAGAGATAAATATAAACACTGCATCACATCATATCCTGAACAGTTAGCTATCAGTTTTGTCATGTTAGAAATTGACCGTAATTTTATTTAACATAGTAATTGTAATGTATCCATAAGGAAAGAGCCACTCCCACCTTCAAGGCGATTCATGATAGATGCAATTTATATTAAACATTGTAGGTGATACGGCGTTATGTTTTCGTAATGATTGTCAAAACATTTAGTTCAAATATTTAATGTTGTCATTGTTCTCCAGTGAGAGTTTAAGTTGTTACTTTAGTGAAACTGTGTTTACTATAATAGGCATATGATTTATAGGAATTGTGGGTTAGGCCAAGTTTTATGGCACCTTAGTATGCAATACACAGGCCAGGCCTAATGAAAGCTAGTTTCCATTGGCTCTTGAAAAAGACTTCAGTTTCCATTTAGCGTTGATGAATTGAGACTATTTGTGAAGAGATCAATTATTCATAATCTCATCATAAAACACTTCAGTGGCCAAGGGCAATGTGCTCACCCGATACCGAAAAGTCTTATACCCAGGTCGGCCAAAATGTGGTTCGAATATTTGAAAGGATAGTCTTGGGTTCTAGATAAACAAGCTGCATTTGGTAAGTATTGTGATAAAGCCATTAATTATCAATTGTAGCTTGTGACTTGATTTCAATGATAATGTCCTTTGAACGAATGGAACAGTATTATAGGCTATTACTACTATTACATAAATGTTGTCTACTTCACTGTTACCTTTTCTAATCCAGTAGAGCAGTGTATGTTAACCTGTGGTCCGAGTATATGTGTGGGGGGCTGCAGTCTCGTCTCAGTTACAAGTGAAAACCGATTTGAGATTACAACATAATAGTAACATCAACGGGAATATATATTTTTTGTATTTGTAGTAGGTACTGTAATAATGATCCAGATTTCTTTTACTGTTTTTTTATTAAAGAGGTCCCTGAAAGTTGTGTTTGATTTCCTGGGGGCCCGTGCAAAAAATTAGGAAACACTGCAGTAAAGCATTCTATCCAAAATATAAAAAAAAAATTACAAGTTAAATACAAATAAAATAGGAAAGAAGCCCTTTAAGTTTCGTGAATCCTGAATTGTGTTGAATCACTTATAAGGGTATTGACATCTGTGTTTTATTTATAACTATGTTTAAATTAGTTGAAGTCTTAACGCTTATCAAATAAACAATGTTCTTTGCTTCTCATTATTATTTAATAAATATAACATTGCAAAAATATCTTCCAGAAATACAGATTGGTTACTTATAACTGGCTTACAGATAAGGATACTTCAGGAAAATCATTTATTTATGTTTCCTTGTTTTAAGCAATATACAATGTAGGTAATTGACGGGTATTCAAAATCTGTATTGTTGTTTTGTTATAATAGACTAGATTGGGTAACACTTTAAAGTACCTGCCAGCTTTGATATACCCAAAATATTTATTATTTTTCCTCTTATTCCAAATCATGTTTAAAACTGATGCTGCTGATGATTTTGTTAATTGAAGCAGATTATAAATAATAATAATGTGTAATGTTGATTTGACGATCATTGTCCCGATAGTCGTTTCAGCGAACGGTCTGATAGCGAAGAGCCTCGACCAACACCTTAAGATGCTCTCGCTTGATGGTTGGATCAAGGTCAGATTCAGAAAGCAGTACACGACACTCCTTGACACGGCACATATTGTCTGGAGGTGCCTCACTCTACAGCCCTGACCACCGGTAGCTTGGGCCTTGCCCCGCTGCTGGCGGTGCTTTAGGATTAGGTTTTTATAATGTTTTATTGTTTTTATATTAAATATTGTAAAAATCTAGTTTTAAGAAAGAAAATAAATAAAGAGTATAATAATGAATTTTATTGCACTAAAGTAGGTACAGTACATGTGTTTAAAAATACATAATTTAAAAAGTGCAAAGGCAGATTGAGTCAGTACAATTACCAGAGGTTCCCAAACTAGGCTGTGCCTGTACCTTGGGAAACCAATTAACTGTTTCCTTGGCCTTGCAACCTGAATTACCAATACCTACTGAAAGAAACGGTCATAAAAACAAATAGAAGACTAACTTTAAAATTAAACTAATCATTTTTAATAAAACATGCAAAATTTAAGGTAAAATATGAATAAATAATAACTTAGAAACATCAACTGAGAAGTGCTTCGGTTTCAATATGACGACCTCTTTGGTCAAGTGGCTTGCACACCGGTTTTCATGGTGTCGCTATCTCGGGGACCTCAAAGATAGCGACACCATGAAAACCGGGTTCAATCCCCGGTCAGATCAATTTAGAAACACCTGTTTTTCTATATTGTTTCGGGTCTGGGTGTTTCCTATAATGTATTTAAATATATTAAGTATGTTTTTCCGTTGTCTAGTTATCCATTTATCGAGTTTCTTAACAACTTCCCTGTCCCATGAGTCACATGTGATACATAACAATTGATTAATCTATTGTTCTAATTTTTGGACAGCGAAGTTGTTAAGGAAGCTTTTCTTGGGGCTAGATAATTGGTGTGAGTGTGGGAAACATTTATTAAAATATAAGAACTTTCAAGCAGCCACTTAGTTAAAATATTCTTTTTGATTAAATAAGCTTTTTGGATGGCTTAGTCCACTGAGGTTACCAACATTGCCTGGTGATAGGATTCTGATATGGTAGAATCAGATGAATGGCAAACCAATTTCTGCCACCAGGCAGCATTATTTGAGTATGCAGCGATGTTCCATAAATGTATGTTGTTAAACTTTAGCAATTAGGGTCATTTCGCCTGTTCGCGTCCATCGCCCAATTCGCGTCCATTTTACGGATTTCCCTTTGAACATTCTCGAAAATAAGTATACTAACACACCAATAAAACGAAAAGTCATTACCGCCAATACCTTAATGTATAAGGGACACGCACACATAGACAAAAGTTCCGTGCGCCCAACCAATCCTGAAAAGAAAAAATAGTTTGTCTCGGCTGTTCAACAAGAGAGCGCGGACCCGCGGTATTTTAAGAAAAAAATAGTGTCCAGCGGTGCGTTTGACATTAAGTCTTGTATTGTTTTATGTGAGTTTTAGGTTACATAGCTGTTTCTAGACTTTGATAATGAAAAAAGGAATAATATTAATTATGAATTTGCTTATTTTTTCTATAGTTAACAGTTAAAATAAGGTGGACGCGAATTACTACACCGAATTTATAAAACTTCCACTTCGCGTCCGCATGGACGTCATGTCATAAATTAAAATTCTAAAGCTATAATAAATCATACCCCGTCTCGTAATTATTATGATTCAACATTTCATTTAGTAGTGAATGAAGAAATTGTTAAAATCCAATCTTTCTTTACATTATCTTAAAAATATCACCCCTACATTCCTTTTCTAAGCTGGTGGACGCGAAATGGTCCAGGGGTGGACGCAATCTGGATTTTGTGGACGCAAACTGGGTAAAACGCCTAATTCTGATATTTGTCTATTTGAAAAAAAACTCAAGATGTTTCGAACAAACCTAAAAGTTAACCTTAAAATAGACTATATCGCCGCCCCCGGCGAATAAAATGGCAATCGCAAAAATGCAATTGTTGAGGAAAAATTAAAAACATATTTTTACAGATTAAAAATTGACTATTTGTTTGGTATACAAGTGTGATATCTCAAATGAAGGCTAATTTTTGTACTTTTTATATTGTGTTAGTAGGTAATATTTAATGTTTTATTTAAAGAAGATATTTCAGAAAATAAATAATACTACAAAAAGTTTATCGTTAATAATTACTAATATGCACTTACCATTTTATTCCCATTATTTCTACGAAATAGTGTGTATTGTTATATTACATAACAATGATATTCGTCACAAAATTGTGTCTCAAACAATGAAAACAAGAATGCATTGCCATTATATTCTGTTAACTTGTTGTATGGTATTGAATCATTTAGTTTTATTCGAAGTTTTAAAATAAAACTAAGATTATCGTAATCAGTTCTTGGTTTATAAAAAGACACAATGAAATCTTATTTTATAAAAATAACAATTTTGGGACATACTTTGAAATTATTTATTTATTATTCTTCTGGATCTTCTTCATTAAAATTTGTGTTGCTATCAGGGGTATCAACAGACGTCAGGGAATCGTAAAAACCGTGGTAGTAAGTGGGGATTACTCCTGATTTGCATAGACCCATAAGGGCACCGTGCAGAGCCTTGCTCAATGGTAGTGGTTCGGTATAAGCAATCTTTAAATTTTGTTCAGTAGAGCTGGATACGCTTGCGTGTCGGAAATTTCTCTTGCTTCTTGGCATAATTCTTGGATTAGGTTCGACATTGATAAGCAAATACTCCGCCTCAAAATCATATTTAAAACGAAGTATAGACGGTGTGACCATTTTCGTCTTTAATCCAGTTCTTATTAGTTATTAATTCACTTATATCATAAAAATCGTTCTGAGTCATTTCCTTCACATTATATGGCTCGCTATTTACCTTGGCGTTTAGTATGATTGAGTAAATTTCTTCAGGAGTATAGACAACCCTATTTTTTAACTCGCCTTCAACTCTAGAATGCATGGAGTCTGCTACACTCTGACCGTGGCCCGTTTCAAAAAATCTGTGAGTAATATTAAGTTTAAGTGTCTGCGCGGCATACAAGTAAAAAGCAAAAATAAATCTATTTTTATTTTGCCCTCCGCAACCGTCAGAGTAAAAGGATACATTTTGTGCACCTCTTTCGTTTTCACTTAATAGAATTTGCCATAAGCAGCTCCCAATTTTTACAGCTCCTCGTTTTGCTAATTGATAGTGCCAAACATAGCAATAACCTTTGTGTCGAGAAGCATCAAACACCGTGAAATTATATATTGGATATTTTCTCTTATAATGGAATATCCCGACCTGAGATTGTGGAATACTCAATACCTTCTCCAAATCAAAGATAGCTATTGTTGAAGTAGCCGGATCAAGAGATTCTTTTTCGTCCTTTTTTCTCTGTCGTACCCGTTGTTTGTTTTTTTGATGTCTCTCATTTTTTCTTCTAACTCTGCTTTTTTCATAGGATCCACTTGCTGGTATTGGGTGCAGATAGAGCACTGGTCCTTTTTGTGCTTGAAAAAGGAATAATTGCACTTGGTGTTGAATATGGTCTCGTATTGGCGTTTAGATGCCATAGGGCAGTTAATCGTTCCCTTTTCATACCAAAGTTTATACAATCTATACATTTTGGATATGCTGAGAAGTTCTGAAAGGTATTGTCTTTTGGAATCTTTCCTGACATAATGCGATTCAATTGTAGGGAATAAATTAATGTGTTGGATTATATTTTCCGCAGTTTCGACTTTCATTTTATGGGGCCTGTTATCATGACGCCCTCTGTCAGTTGAGCTTTTACAACTGACTTTGTTTTTTTTTAATGTTTTTTCTAATAGTTTGGTAAGAAATATTTAGGGTATTAATGAAAAATACTTTACACACCCGCACTTTTTCTGTTTCTAATAAAAAATTGTATCTGATGGTCTGCGTGCGGTTGTTTTTCTTACAGTTGTGATTCTTTTCACATCTTCTGCTACAGTATGATTAGCTATAAATTGCCACTGTCGTTCATGATCCCTAAGTTCATAATACTTCTGCCTCTCTTTGCTTTATTGAAAACTTTTCCCCATATTTCTTTTGACACTTACATTTAGGTTTTAAAGTTTTCTTTTCATGTACTTTTTTTGATCTGCAGCCTACATAGGCTTCTCCTTTATTCTTTAAAATTTTACTTTTCTTATCCAATCTTTCGCGTTCATTTCGAGTTCTTTTCCTTGTCAGTCGTTTCCTTGTGCTTGAAACATTGTCCTCTGATCTAGCTGCAATCGTTTCAGATGGTTGCACATTTTTGGATAGCGCGCTATTTCTAACATCATCTATTTCACAGTTACTGGGTTCATTGTTTTCATATACGCTATTGGATGTTGCAGTTAGTGTTACATCTGCATCGGGAACTAAAAAAGTACAATTATCTAAAATACTAACGGAATCATATTCAGGTGTTAAAGTCTTGTTCATATCCAGTTCCTCATCGTGATCATTATCGGAAACAAAGTCCTCTTGCAAGCTTTGGACTAATAAGCGATTAGTCAGTAACGCTGCACCATTTCTTCCGCGAATAAAATGGTAATGCGCTATTACAGTTATTTTGCCGATATGTGTTTACGCGAACATTATTATAATGGCTTTAGACGTAAAAGTTACTGGGTAAAATTTATACTAACCGACTGCTTTAATTTTATTCGTGTAAAAATTGATATGGGTATAAATTATGAATATTATTGTTATATTTTATAACTTTTTTAATTTTAGAAAATAAAATCTACAAAAAATATATGACGTGTATTGACACTTATAGATTTTAATAATACAATAAAAGGAAAAAAATATTATAGCCATTGTCATTTTATTCGCCGGGGACGGCGATATAATGAACACATTACATAAATTTTTCATTGAAATTAGTGCTGGAACATTTTTATTTTCTCCTTCAAACTTGCCAACTGCACTAAATGGACGCGAACAGGCGAAATGACCCTAATTACATTTCCAAATAAATTAAATTAAAAAATGTTTTGCATTGCTGTGGCTGTTTAGAAGAAGAAGCAAAGCTTAGAATCAGCAACTGGAGCCCTTGTAGGTCTTTCTCGGCTTCATCCCTCCAGCGGTACCCAGGACGACGGGCAGATTACGGGCGTCGCCCGTAAGCTTTGTGTAACTTAAACAAATAAAAACCTAGGTCATCTCGTGTAGACTTACGAACCGATGGCATAGTGACATTCATAGGTGATAAGTGGTAGCCTAAACAGAATAAATGGTTTAGAGTTTTTGAATTTTTCAGTTCCGTGTTCCATTCCCCGGTATGGTTAAGTTAAGATATTGAATTTTCCTTGTTATCTTGGGTGTTGGTGTTGTATTTTATAATAAAACAAATACTACTTATAATATTTATAAAATACAGTGAAAAAATTAAACGCCTACCTACCCGACCCACAGACGGCCAGAAGTCGAACCTGGGTCTTCTGCACTGACCGCTATGCTACCGAGAAAGCATAGCGGTCAGTGCAGCCGCAGTCATTTTTTCACCGTATTTTTTAAATTTTATAATTATACCTATTTAGTTTAGCTTAATAAAAAAGTAAAAATACTACTTAGATTATGATGAATTGATGATGAAGATTATGTGATGACGTTTTACATGTATACCTATTATGTTTATTTATTTATTACTTCTCTTTATCCTGTTGTTAATAATGTTGATAACTAATTGTCGTGTCGCCTTTTTTACATTATAGCCAGACTGTTTCTACTGTTGACTGTTTCATTATCAACAGTTTTTATTTAGAATTCGTATTATCAACATAGTATCTAATAGTACGAGTATTATCTAGTTCCTTTTTGGTTACTACTCTTAAGATAAGATTGCTTTGCCATTATCATTGAATGCTTGGGACCCTGACATTTGGGCATTTGGCAATATAAAGGTCATTAAACAAATGGAATAAAAGTATTGTCTCAATATGCATCCTTCTTTATGGGAATATTGGCTTGCATTTAGAGAAACTATAGCGCTAAGCTATAGCGCTTCTTGGGCCGAGTAAATGAACCTGGTCCAGTGCGTTTTCTGCCTATCTTCACGGCAATTCAGGTACTAGACGATATTCTTGAAGTTTAAAGTTGTTATAAAAAAACCCAATTAAATCACCTATACGTAATGTGTGGTTCTTTACACGTGCTGGATAAAACGGGACACTTTTTAAACATCGTTACATACAGTATATAAAATTATTGTAAAAAAATATAGGTACGAGACGTGACGTTGTTCGGACGGCACGTAAAAAACATCGTCTAGAGTTCTATGCAGATTTACGGACAAAGACAAAACACTAATAACCTGCCCTAATACTAGACACTGGCTAAATCATAACGAGACCATCTTACAAGATATTGATTGATTGATTGATTGATTGTCCTTCTACGACGACGGACGTTATGATGGCTATCCCAGCCGAGGTTCTATCCCCCAATGGCCTAACGACCTTTAATCGGCCTTTCTGGACCTAAAATCTTGCAACATCAACTGTTCATGTTTCGATGTAATCAAAATTCATTGTTTTAGTAAAATTATTAAGCTGTGATGGCTATAGGCGCTATACATGTAAATACCGCGCCGAAAAAAAAAACTGACAAATTTTAAGTATGCCAAAGTGTTTATATACCCGAATCGCGCTGTGCCAATGTTCGCAATAAAAATATGTACGTATACATATATTATTAATCTGTCCCTCCTTCCTGCCGTACCCCATCCAGGAAATGGAGGAAGAACCAATTATTCCCTGTCAAAACATGTGACCTGCTACCTTAATGGTGCGCTGTTTTGGGTCTCCGGTACTTACGCATGCATAAATATCTCGATTACAAACATATGGCATAATGTCAATATATGCATCTATCCGTTCGGCTGCCGACGCTTATATTAGAACAGCAAGGGCATACACGGGCAGCTAGTAGCAGTCAGGATCGACTGCTTCAAGCTGCGACTGCGTAGTGAACTACAGTCTTCTATTTACAAACATAAATGGAAGCGCTCAAGCAGTTGCGATTGCGACTGCTCCGGGGGCGGTCAGCAGCTCGGTGAAATGGCAGCTCCACCACGGCAGCTCAAGCGGTCCGTGTATTTTAATCACTGGCAAACTGTTCGTTTTATTTGAGAGTTTGCTGTATGCCTCTGACGGCATTTTCATTTCAGCTTCACCGGGCTTTTTTGGGGGCGGCGAGAAACTTAAAAGCCTAGCCCGTCCCCCCTACTAGATTCTTCGTGGGTTTCGGATCGAACCGGGAGCGGAACAATCAGAGGGCGTTTCTAAACCTCGGCTCGTGTGAACCGGGTCGTCGTACGCTTGTTCTACAAGTACGGCGTCTTGTACCTATCTAAACTAGTGTACAAAAAATACAAAAATACAAAAAGTTTATTTCGGCAACTTAGTCTAATACAGGCATAATGTGGTTGGTGTGTGCATGTTTAGTGTATTCTGGATATGTGTTATGGCATTTAGAGGTTCGGGCGGGGTGATTGCTCGAGCAGCTCGTGTACGTACACACGCCTGCAAATCCAAAACTGTCAAATTCCTTCAATAAATTTTCAACCTAATGCCATAGACATAAAGTTCAAAGTCTATTGAGGAAGTTTGACAGATTTTGGTAGCCGATGTGCAGGCGTGTGTACGTACATTTAGTTATCTATATTAATATTATAAAGCTGAAGAGTTTGTTTGTTTGAACGCGCTAATCTCAGGAACTACTGGTTCGAATTGAAAAATTCTTTTTGTGTTGGATAGTCCATTTATCGAGGAAGGCTTTAGGCTATATAACATCACGCTGCGACCAATAGAAGCGAAGCATCAGTGAAAAATGTTGCAAAAACGGGAACAAGAGCCTAAAAAATTAAAAATGCTGCCGAAAGTCACTATTCCACGCGGACGAGCACAGCTAGTAAATTATAATTCATAAGAATCCTCGTTAATTATTGTATATCATTAGTATTCAACGTGGACACTCACGGTAGGCCTGGTCCACAAATTTAATGTCGCTCAGCGAGCTATGGAAAGGGCTATGCTTGGAGTTTCTCTGATGGACCGGATCCGGAACGAGGTGATCCGACAGGGAACCAAAGTCGTCGACATAGCCCACAGGATTAGCAAGCTGAAGTGGCAGTGCGCCGGCCATATTAACCGCAGAACCGATAACCGATGGGGTAAACGAGTTCTTGAGTGGAGACCGCGTAATCGTATCGGCAAACGTAGTGTAGGACGCCCTCAGACTAAGTGGAACGACGATCTTCGCAAGGTGGCTGGCAAGAGCTGTATAAGAGTAGCCGCGGATCGTGCTCAGTGGCGTGCACTTGGAGAGGCCTATGTCCAGCAGTGGACGTGTGTAGGCTGATGTGATGATGATTAGTATTCATAAGTATCGCATCCATTATTTATCATACACACTGCTTATATGGACGGAGCCGCGTGACTTAATAGTGCAAACGCTGTTGTAGTTGATACCGATATTACGTTACTGCCAGTATCGAGTGACAGGTGCACTATGGAGTTGTGTTCGCGTTGACGTATTTACTCGACTAGACACGGCATTCTTATTTAAATTAAGTTTTATATAATTTATACTGGAAACAAAAATAAAAACCAAAAAACTATTGAGTTTAATAAAAAGCCACAAAGCAATTATCGATAAGTCACAAAGGTGTGTTCTAATATATCTACATAATATGATTTTCATCCAAGTCAAATTCCTCTGAGACTCCAGATAATTAAGGGGACACGAATGGGAGATGCCGTCCTCTAGGTTATTCGTTTTCTATGGTTTTAGAAAAAAAAGCTTATCGCCATAACATTAGCCGCCTATAGAATAATTTCTTTGTCGCACCAATAAAAGATTAAATTCCCTACCAGCACGTATTTCTTCCATCCTACAACATGGGCTCCTATAAACGAGATGTCAAGAAACAGCATGAATGACGCAGGCTCATTACCGAAAAAAGCCACCAGCCCCCCGACCGTCTAACCGATCGCTTTGACTACGCGTATAGTTTATGACGTCATCTTGCCACCTCGCACCGCCTATGAAAGCAATATCAAAAGCTAAAGGCTATAGCTTTCGATATTGCTTTCATAGGCGGCACGAAACAAGATGACGTCATAAACCACACACAAAGTCAAAGCGATCGGTTAGGCGGTCGGGCCGCAGTTGTTAATTGTACAATTACAACGTGACTGCTAGTTAGCTAGTTGCGGTTGATAAATTGGTATAAATAACTGGGTTGCTTTTTTCGGTGATAAGCCAGCGGGTCGGCAAGGTGACGACGGCTAGTGTGACACACAGTCCTGCTCCGCTAGCTGTCCTCGCATCTGGACTCAGCTTTTGCTTAACATCAGGCAGACAGAGCAGAGTCATTTGCCAACTCATTTTTTTAATAAACCGACTAAGTGCGAGTCGGACTCGCGCACGAAGGGTTCCGTACCATTTTCAATAAAAACGAGCAAAAAATCACGTTTGTTGTATGGGACTCCCCTTAAATATTTATTTTATTCTGTTTTTTAGTACTTGTTGTTATAGCAGGAACAGAAATACATCATCTGTGAAAATTTCAACTGTCTAACTATCACGGTTCATGAGATACAGCCTGGTGACAGACGGACAGCGGAGTCTTAGTAATAGGGTCCCGTTTTACCCTTTGGGTACGGAACCCTAAAAACGCACAAAAAACACAGTTTTTTTAATATAATTTTTTTATACATTATTCTAGTCCTTTTGCCCCCATTTGTAGCTCTATATTGATCCAATCAGCATTCGTCGTGCGCTCGTCGTCTCGATTTGGGTGCGCGCGCGCAAGTGACCCGCCGCTGACTCACGCATTCCGCCCCTATTGTGACGGATTAATTGTTCGATAATGTAAGTACTGTGCCATCACTTCTTTTGCGAAAGTAGATTATGCAGATTTTAGACAAAGTAAAAAATAAAAATAAAAAATACTTATCTGAATCTTTTTGCAAGTTTTAAAGATGTAAAAATATCAGTAAGGTGGACATAATAGAATAAATAATTAACTTTAAAAAAAAATCCTTAGACACAATCAGAAAACAATCTACAAACGAAACATTGTTAACATAACCAAAGGCGGAATTATTCCTAGGAGTTGATTACTTTGATTAGTTGATTAAGAGATCTCTTCTAATCTAATTTACCTAAGGTAAAACAAAATGGGAGCTTGTTGTATGTAGCTGCAATAATAGTCTAAACTAAATACAATTAAAAAAATAAAAATTATATTTTTTTCTGCCAAAAATTTCATGTGCTATGCTGAATTAAAAAAAAAACTACAATTATTAATTCCTCTCGGTTAAATAATCGTCATTACTATTATTAGCATAATGGTATGGCTACTGATATTAATAATCTGTATATTAGCATCTGTTTGCTCACCGTTTCGCGTGTCGTACATAATTTTTAGCGAACCCATTGTTTCAACGAACGTGAAAGGTCTACGTTTGTCTGCGCTAAAGGATGTCGACTGTTCGCGAAGAGACTAAAGTTGGACTAATTGATATGGGACGGCATTAACACTTAACTGTCGCTGTGGCGTGCGAAGAGGACTAATTCTTTTTGTTTTTTTTTATATTAAAGTTTTTTATACTTAGCAGCCCTAAAGGGAAGTGGTATTAAAGTAGTTAATAGAGTAGTAGTAGGACCCAGAGACTTTCCTGACCCTGATCTTCAGTTGATTGAATTTACAAATAATTACATTACGTATTTTGTAAAATTGTAATTGTATCGTAAATGAAGTTTATTGAAAATTCTTTGAACTATCCGATTGTTCTTGCGATTACTACCAATTACATGTTGCAATGCCGGTGCAATTACCACAATCATGTGATATCTGGCTAACGCTACTCGTTAATTAGTTGGCGAAACAGACGCCATTTTGGATACCATAGCCATTTTGGATCTTCACCAACATGTTGCCATGTTTTATAACAACGTTTTCTTATATCAATGTTATTATTATTATTTACGAACGGTCATATTTATTGACTTCTATGTACACACGGCGGCAGATCAACCTACTCAAAACTGTCAACTTTCTACAATCAATTTTGAACTTTATGGTTTGGTTATAAGGATCAATATTCATTGGAGAAATTTGACAAGTTTGGGTAGGTTGATCTGCCGCCGTGTGTACACACGCCGCACATCTCAGACTAACACAAACTGTGAAACTTCCTCAATTGACTTTGAGCTTTATGTGTATGGCATATGGTTGAATATTATTATTGTTATTTTTTCTATTCTTTATAGGCAAGTATTTGACCGCGATCTCGCCTAATGGTAAGCGATGATGCGGCCTAAGATGTAGCATAATTATAGTCTAATTACTAAAACTGTATTGCAGTCAGTAACCAATCCATTTGAATTGCTCACCTAGTCTGTCTGCATCGTCGGGAAAGTCCGAAATAAATATAAAATGTGTTTGTTTGAAGAAATTAGGTATGTCGTCGATCATAAAGTAAAGTATTGCAATATGCAATTATAGACTACTGGCCCGCTAGCGACTTCGTTCATTTCAGTGAACACCTGAACTCCGTGGTGGTTTTAACAGCTCGAAAACCATTTTTTTAATACGTAAGTCCTGACGATTACGAACACAACAAAAATCAACAAATCAGCCAAATTCTTTTAAGAGGCCTATTACATCTCAACTGTGATTTTTGCGTAAAATGCCCATTTTCGCATTTTGTAGTAATTTTCCAGTTGTATTTATCGTTTTTATCGAAATAGGATAATAAATTCATGCTTAGTATTTCAATTTTCCACTCTGCGAGAAAAAGCTGAGTTCGGACGGTCGGCGCATCGCATTTTGTAGTAATTTTGCAGTTGTATTTATCGTTTTTATCGAAATAGGATAATAAATTAATTATAACATATTTATTCCTCATGAAGTAACAATTATTATTGTGGTATAAATTTTGCTCAATTATATTATCGTAGATAGGAGAAATTCACAGCGACCTTAAAGCGATTTTCGAAGTTTTTGGTTTAGAATAAGATTTTTTTTCTATGTAAAATCAATGATATCTAAAAATTCCGAGGCCGCTACGTACAATTCGACTACATAAGAGATAACATTCTGTTTTTTGTATTTCATTTGTTTAGAACAATAGTTCAATCTAGGAGCTCAAAAAAGTGCCATCGCGCATTTTATGAAAATCTTTCTCTGCTATTTTGGGTTTCATTAAAAAGTTAAGCAAAATTTACAAAAAGCAAGGCCGCTATTAACTATGCCAATAGCTATTCTACATTATTCAATAAGTCAAAATTGTTAATGTATTTTCGTTTCTGAGATCGAGAACGCCAAAAATGGCCATTATACGCAAAAATCATAGTCAAAATGTAATAGGGCCCTTAACAGCTCGAAAACCATTTTTTTTTAATACAAACCTTGTCCTGACGATTACGAACACAACAAAAATCAACAAATCAGCCAAATTCTTCTAAGCCGTTCTCAAGTGAAGCTCTGACACTGACATACATGTGGCAATTGATTTTTATTAATATACTAGTTGCACGCTCGCGACTTCGTCCGATTGAGAACACCCTTATCCCATGATGGACTCCTATCCTCCATCTACTGGGACCACTTGTGTTTTCAAACCATCCAGGAACCCAGTGAAATATACACACACAATTTCGGTCCAGCCGTTTAGAAGGAGTTAGGTGACAAAGACACAATATAGATCTAGGTAGATGAAAGTTAAAAATATTGTTTACAAGTTCCGTTACAAAACGTATTTCTTACAAATCCTGGGTTACGACCCTCACTCTCAACTACTACGCTATGAAACAGTTTTCGATAATCGAAAGGAAAGGGTACAGTCACGCACGAGCATTAAAAAGTACCTACACTTACTTTTTTATTTTGAATATTGCATTTACAATGCTAATATAGTTACGAGATAATAAGTTTTTTTTCTAGTAAAATATTGATATGTAAACACTTTTGAGCCTTATTTCATTGTATTAAGAGTTACATTGATTACATGTGAATGCTCGTGACTGTACGATGCTTGTTTGCTGATAGTTAGTTTTCTATGAGAATTTTGATTTTGATTTTGATTTTGGATTTTGTTTATTTGTTATTTTATTTAGGTATCGACATCCACATCCATCACACATACAACATTCACTCTCATTAAAGGCCTGCCCTTATAGAAAAGTGGCATAACGCTAATAGAACTATATTTAATAACGATAGAAACTAAATAGAAGGATTACTACGACCTCCTTGGTCGAGTGGTTTGTACACCGGTTTTCATGGTGTCGCCATCTCTGAGGTCCCGGGTTCGATCCCCGGTCGGGTCAATTTAGAAATTATTGTTTTTCTAAATTGTCTCGGGTCTGGGTGTTTTCTATGTATAATAAGTATGTCCATCTATCGAGTTTCATAACGAAACTTCTCTTGGGCTAGATAATTGGTGTGAGTGTAGGAAAGTTTATTATTTATTATAATTATTGTATGAGTCATTCTACGCCTTTTACGTATCGTTGACTTTTGTCAATTCCGTACAATAATCGTTCTAGGTATTTCATTTCTATTTTATTAGCATTATGCCACTTGTCTAGGGAGACTGTAGAGAGGTGGGAGTGGCTGAAAACCAGCGCTGCCCAAGATCTTATTCCTAGGTCAGCACATGCTGAGTTATTTCCCAATTGCTTGCTTAATGTATCATATATATTATAATTATAATATGTATTTTTTTGCTAAAGAGAAGGAATAAATGTTTTACTCACTTACATTTACATTAGATATTAATAATAGAAAGTAAATCTTCAGTTAATATTTAGGTATATGCTATATAATAAATAAAGCTATGAATATGAATACTGAATCATTTATTCTTAATATTTATGTAATAATGAATGATCCTTGTCCTTGAGCATTTGAAGCGAATAACCCATGTGTCTAAATATAAACTGCGTTATTACGTTATATGTACGATACTTAATTGTCCTTGTGATTAAGAAGCTGCTCCGAGTGGATTCTTAAACAAAACGTTTGTTTTATTAGCTATGTGCTTTTATGTGTAGTTTGTCGTTTTGTCTATGAATCATTTGTATTTTATTCACAAGTACAACTCAATAGTACACACGGCAGCAGATCAACCTACCTATAACTGGCAAATTTCTACAATCAATTTTGAACTTTATCGTTTGGTTATAAGGAACAATATTCATTGGAAAAATTTGACACGTTGAGCTGCCGCCGTGTGTACATGCTTTACATTATTATAATTTAAAGCATTGTTTAGAAAGTAATGTTAAAGACGTAGGTACACACCAGTCGCCTGCACTGGCTTAAATATTATTATTAATGTGTACAGGGACATCATCCATTTTGGTCCAAATGAAAATGTGCCGGCCAAAAAACAAAAATGCTTTATTCTGATAGAATTTGACCGCCTAAGCATTTCTTATAAGGACACCGAAGCTGTAGCACCGCTGCACTTGATTTTATTGAGTTCTAAAACTGTATTTATTTTTTTATTTTTTTATTTTTATTTTTTTTCTATTCTATTCTATTCTATTCTATTCTATTTTCATGCATATTCGATTAAATGAATTACTAAAAACAAATGATTTCTTCAGCCATATAGACGTTAATTAAGCTAAAGGCTATAGCTTTCGATATTGCTTTCATAGGCGGCACGAAACGACAAGATGACGTCATAAACCACACACGAAGTCAACGCGATCGGTTAGGCGGTCGGGCCCCTGGGCATGGAACCCAGGACCTTCGGGTATCGAGCCGAGCGCTTTGCCGCTCGGCCGCTAAGGCGTAAATACTATATCACATGTACTTATATGTTTTGTTTTCTTTTCTATTTTCTTAGTGCAGAGCGTAACAACGTTTTACGTATGAATTGGATTTTGTATGATGTTGATGGTCGAACTTAGTTATAATCCCACTTCGGGATTTAGCCGTAATATAGTGATAATAATATGTCGGGTCTTTTCAGAGCTCCAACAATTTATTCCCACCACATCCACGGCTACCCTGTGTCGTCAAAAAGAAAATAATATTTGATATTCAAATGGCCATGGTCGTATGAAATTTATTTTTTCAAAATCAATCGGCTTTTTATGTCTATGAATAATCCAATATATCTAAGTAAATAGGTCATGTGCTCATATCTTATTGTTTATTAAATAGATTCAATTTCCATGTGCTATCTCTGGACATAAATATCACAGAAACTGGTTTAATATGTCAAGACGATAATGACTTAGAAAGCTGGCGACATTTATTATACTGCGATATGGGACAATAGATGTCAATCGTGTTTGATCTTTGGCAGTTTCCAAAAGACACGGACTTCTCGGTCAACGAGCCTATTCCTTCCTTAAATGCTGGCAACGCATCTGCGATTCCTCTGGGTTTGCGGGTGTCCATGGGCGGCGGTGATTGCTTCCCATCAGGTGACCCGCCTGCTCGTTTGCCTCCTTCTAATATAAAAAAAAAAATAACTTCGATGAGCTATAGGGTAAGGGAACTGCTAGGCGTTCATTTTACCTGATAGTTTGTGATGATATAGCCAGAACGGAGGTTGTAGCGCACTCCACCCCCTTCTTTTCTACAATTTCAGAAAATGTTGCTGGCTCGTATATTCGACATTTCCATAATCATTTAGAGGATTTTGATTTTGACAGACTGTACCGAGTTTTGATACTTATTTTCACTTCCATAATGGTTTTTAAACGTGTTTTGATACGATTTCTTACGAAATTATAAGTGGATCTTGTGGGAAATTCGTAGTTTTTTTTTTTGGTTATCATCAATATTCGTTTTATCGGGATTTGATACTGAACGAGGTGTTCAGTATGCAGACTGCAGTATCACATGCAGACTATACAAAACAGTTTTATCTATACAGTATTGGTGTGTTTGTTTCAGCTATCTACAACTTCAACAGCAGCTCGTCCCTCCACCTAAACCTGGACGTCGGGGAGCTGGTGCACCTAGAGCGAGAGACTCGCCACTGGTACTGGGGCCGCAGCCTCCGGCGGGACGGCTGCGGCGCCTTCCCGAAGAGCTACGTCGTCATCAGACAGTGCCACGTCGACAGGTGGGCTATACTCAACAGCAGCTCGACCCTCCTTCTTAGCATAGACGTTGGGAGCTGGTGTAATGGAGCGGGACACTTGCCACTGGTACTGGGTGCGCAGCCTCCGGCGTTTTCTTGAAGAGCTACGTCGTCATCAGGCAACGCTTACGTCGACAGGTGGGCTATACTCTAAAGCAGCTCGTCGCTCCACCTTAGCGTGGGACGTTGGGAGCTAGTGTAGCGGAGCAGGACACCCGCCACTGGTACTGGCCCCCGGCGGGGCGGCTGCGGCGCCTTCCCGAAGAGCTACATCTTCATCAGGAATCATCTGCAACGTCGAGAGGTGGAACTTTATACGAGCACTTGAGGTTTGCAGCGTGGCGCGCGATTTCCCTGTTTATTGCGTAAGAAACCGTCGCGCATCGAGTGAAGTGCAGTGGACAGAGTTTGGGGGGAGCCCTTTTCCCAGTATGGAATGAAATAAACTAAAAAGTTACCCAAGTCCACGAACACCTGGAACGGCTAACCGTGCAGCGGAGCGAGATGTTTGAAAACGTTGCTGGTTTTCAAGGAAGGAGTTTAGGAAGGAGGAGGAGGAGAGTTTAGAGGAGAGAAGGAGTTTAGGACGTTTAAAGACGTTTTAGGAAGGGTACGAAATGTCAGTTAAAAAAAACAATTAGGTAGATCCATATAAAGTGTTTCAAATCAAAGTATCCATTACTCTTAACTTGTCAAAATTAATGAAGTATCCATTCCCAATCGCTGGCCAACATTAGCCCGGTGACCCGTAACTGTCCGACCTAACAATTGACCGGGCCGACGACCCCCGATTATCTGTGAATCATAGTATATGTTTAATTGATATATTATCGCTGTGAGCGCGCGATGTATATTTGATATTACGCTACCGTGCTTGTGTAGTGTTGCGATTGTTAAAGGCCAGATGTTGCAGATTTTACTACTTGTTTTTTTATTACTAATATGCTTTTGTTAAATTGCTAAATAAACCTTTCTTATTTAGCACTATTGGCATTGAAATAATAGTAAATTTAATAAATAATATTTTTTGGTAACCTGTCATACCGTAAAACCTGTTATCATTGTAGATGCGGCGGCACAGTCGTGGCTTCGGCCGGCGGCAGCGGCGTGGCTCACGACATAGCGCAGACCCTTAGGGAGTGGCTCCAACTGTGGAAGACACGGTACATCGTGAGTTGGCATCTGCATTACCAGTTTCTTTATCATTCTACAACAGGAAAGCGATTGGTCTTCATCTCAAACCATCATTACCACCAGCTCTTAAGCTAAGCTGAGACACAAGCAGTCCCTATATATGGAAATACCACAGGGAGAAGGGCCATAAACAGTGTGGATTGGTGGTTGTTAACGACTGCTAAGCGACGCCAGGAATGTTGATAAACTTAGCCTGAATACTTCCGTTTCAATTGTCTTGTAGTAACCCTACACACGAGTCTTGTGATGTCCTTACTGCTGGGGCTCGAGCCTTCCCTATAGATGGATACAGAGACCAGGGGCTTATTGTCTAATTCCAACCTCTATCGAGATACCTTTCAAAGGTATTTACGCTTGTCATTTTGCATAGACGTTGTCGTTCATTCAAAAACGCTTCGCGATCGCAATCACTGATACTTGTTATTTTGTTTAAAGTTCTTGAATAGCTTTCAAATGTCAAATTGATAGGTATTACGATAGGTATTAAAGTAAGACAATAAGGAAGCGGGCCCAGTGCGGATTGGTGGTTGTTAACGACTGCTAATCCAGCCGGGACCGACGGCTTTAAGAGGAAACACTAAGGTCGACTGAATTGAAAAATATGTATGGAAAGTAGCAACGTTTCGTAGTCCAGTCCATCTTAGTATTTCCTCTTGATTGTCTACTGAAGCACGGAGGAGCCCGATACCAAAGCTGGCCTATACCTGTTACAGACAAACGGTGAACACTTCAAGTACGTAGAAGTACACATGCGCGCTCTGCTAGAACTTCGGAGAGAGGTGGTCAGCGGCAATCTGCCTCAGGACCAGCTGCGCAAGGTCGCCAGGACTGCGCTCTTCACCATCGACAGAGGAAACAGGTAATGATTATGTATTTTATTTACAAAGCTAGCACGGCAAATGATTCCTTTCCATCAGATATTAAGTGGAAATGGAGTCCAGACGCGAAGACAACTGGTGCAGCGTGAAGACAACGCAGCGTCAGTTACCCTCACACTGCCGGCCCATGGCATAAGGTGCCTCTTCACGCCTCGTTTGAAGAACCCCATCATGACATAGAAAGGACGGAAATCGTGTGCTGGTAGACTATTTTATATTTTAGAGGTGCAACAAATATAACGAGTCACCAAATTTCTTAGTGCGCGATGGAATATTTGAGACACTGAAGCGGTGACTCCGGATAGCAGCACGCGTACTTCTATGCAGGAAGGGAGAAGGTGAGATGACGTCAAAGACGCAAGAAGCTCATTATTTTTATTATTTAATTGAAATAGTAAAGTAAACATGATTATCAATAATTATGTATGGCTATGCTAACAACAAGTCTCCACCTATGCGCATAGAAAAAACTTACCTCCATTTCCACTTAACATCAGTTGGAGTGGAGACATTTGTCGAGCTAATTGGTATAATAAATAAAAAAATGGTCATACGTTGAGCACAAATACTAAAAAACTGCAAATTGAAAAAAAAGGAACATTTTTTCAGTTAAGGCTACAATAAATGAGTTCTTGAATGTCACTACACTGTAGTGATCGGGACTGCTTGGAGGGGCGAGCCTAATGGCAGCCGTCGCGTTCTGACTTTGAACGTAAATAAGAGGAGACGCGGAGAAGAGAAAAGAAAGACGATTTACTTGCCCGTCAACGGCGGCGGCGTCATTCATCTTATGTTATTAATACCAATATAATATTAATCGCTCCAAGTGTTTCTCTAACCTGCTACGTTTCCCCCATTTAGGTAAAGGCCCGTCCGGTCGTTACACTACTCTATCGGTTTGTAAGTTATCGAGGAGTAGGAAATGGTTTCACTTTACCAAATGTCAAAAAAGAACCCAGAGACCAGCTGATGCGAGTACAGCTAGCGGAGCTGAACTGCAAGGATTCTGGTTCTCGATTCAGCAGTTTCACCGCAGGACAACATGAGTTGTTAATTCGGTGGTATTAACAACTCCATTATATGTCCCGTCCTAAAGTTTAAGTACAGTCACTAGCATTAACATTGTTCCGGACGAAATAGATAAGCTGTGTAGTTAGTAAGTTAATAGTTTTGTGTTAATAAGTTTGTTTACAGTTGCATATTCATGTTAGTTTAAAAGTCAATCGTTTCGTTTCAATGTTTAAATGTATACTTGTGTGTTTTGTTATTATTAAAGATATTTAATCATTGCCTTTTTATTAAAGAAATTGACTTAGGTAACCTAGGTTTAGGACGTAGACATTCAGATAGCATACTAAACACTTAGGCAATACATACAACATTAGGTAGTTAGGTACTAAAGTTGAGACCTATGCATATGATATGTCTATGCCCTATTTTAGATCCTAACGCTACGGCGTCCGCATGCGACTGAGTGGCACGCGTCTCGTGCGCTCGAGGTTTGTACCTCTGAAGCGGGGGGTGAGGTATATTTATACCAAAATCCTGTTTTCCACTTTTTCTCATAAACCGAGCGCTCCACAGGCACAATAATATTGTAATTATGTTATCTAGATATAAGTTTATCATGTCATAGCGTTAAAACTTAGTATTTAAGATATTTCTGTAATCAATTGTAAAATTAGAAAGAGAGGCAAATAAAAATGCAAGAGGGAGACGGCGATAGCTGCGAGAGTATAAATATGGTAACGCATTTGTATGAATCATGCACTACGCACTCTGGCGGCCGGCCGTTCCGTACAAACATATATACAATTTTGTCCAGTTATGACTCTTCTTCCATTGTATTAAGAGTCACATTGTTTACATGTTAATGCTCGCGATTGTACCTAAATATAATCTACTGATTATCGTGTTTGGTCGGCAGAACTCTCGGAATGGAGTTGGCGGTGAGAACACCGTCTGGCCAGTTGGTGGATCCCCTGCAGACCTCGACGTACAGACTCAACTCTATGCACGACGAGGCGAACGAGCGCATCGACAAGAAAAAGGTAAACTCCATACTTAGATATGCTATACTATACTTTAGTAAAATATTTGTAAAATACAGTGAAAAAAATAAATGCCTACCTGACCCAGCCAGGAATCGAACTTGGGTCTTCCGAAATCCGGGCGGCTGCACTGACCATTATTTTTTTTTATTTTTTATTTTCTATTTATTTGGGAAACAAACAATTATACAAAATCATATAAAATTATACACACAAAATAACACGTAAATCAGTAAAGTTTCCACAATTACATTGAACAGACAACAATACGTAATCTCTCTTTATCACACACACACACACACACACACACGCACACGCACACGCACACGCACACGCACACGCACACGCACACGCACACGCACACGCACACGCACACGCACACGCACACACACACACACACACACACACACACATACACATACACATACACACGCACACGCTTAATTTAATTTATAAACAAACTTGAATACACAAATATATGAATTTAAAAAATAAAATAACATAAATAAATAACTAACTAGATTGAATCATCCGACAATCCCCTGATCAGTTTTTTGTATGATTGTAAATTACAGTTAAACAAATCCAACGTATGAAAATTCTTATTATAGCTTTGACAAGATCTATACAGGAAACTGTTGCCAGCATATTTAGTTCTTGTCAGGGGCACGGAGAAAAGATTAAGGGAACGTGAGCTTATCCGAGGGCACCTGAAGCATATATTACCTAAAAGAAAACTGCTGTCTATCAAATTATTAACGATCTTAAATAAAAACAATTGATCTCTCTCTACACGACGGCTCTCCAGAGATGGGACTAGAGGAATAGACTCTGTAACACCATATCGCAAAGCTTTAAAACGTAGATGTTTTTCAAATTTATGATTTATCCTTTCTATCATGTCGGTATACACCTTGTACTGTGGATTCCACACCGTCGATGCGTATTCTAGAATGGACCGAACATAGGAGTTGTACAACAACATAAGAGTAGAGGTTAGTTTGAAATCCTTACCAGTCCTAATGACGAAGCCAAGCATTCGGTACGCTTTTGAGGTTATATGTTCAATGTGTGATTTAAATGTAAGCTTACTATCCAAATAAACCCCCAAGTCTCTCACCTCGGTAACCCTTTTAAGTAGTTCATTATTTAAGTGATAATTATGTTCTTTTAATTTGGATTTGCGGGAAAATGAGATAATGCTACATTTGTTAGGATTCAGAAATAGATAATTTTTATTACAATATAAACTAAGCTCGTCCAGATCTTTCTGTAACAAATCGCAATCTAATGATGTTTCAATACTTTTAAATAATTTCATATCATCAGCATATATGAGAACGCTTATTATATTATGACGACCTCCGTAGCCGAGTGGTTTGCACGCCGGACTTTGGGCAGCGCTAACTCTGAGGTCCCGGGTTCGTTTCCGGTCGGGTCAATGTCGAAAACGAACTTTTCGATATTGTGTCGGGTCTGGGTGGTTGTGGTACCGTCGTTGTTTCTGATTTACATAAAACGAGTGCTTTAGCTACTTACTTTGGGATCAGAACAATGTATGTGATGTTGTCTAATATTTAATATTTAATTATGCTACCGGGAAGGCTGACGTAAGCACTGAATTTTTCCACTGCTTTTTGATTTTTCAGTGCTTTTTAGCGGCACAGTGCCATCTATCCAACGGTTATTGCAACCGATGCCTATGCAGATTCATCTTTACAGATGAAATACCACAAATTTTGATAACACAACGCTATATTAAATTAAACTTTTTTATTTTTATACAACAACAATAATTAATTACAGATCACTAACTATTTGGGGGCAACTTATTACTATTACAATTTATATTTCTTATTTCTACTTTTTGTTTTTCTAAAATTGCTACAGTTACTTAATTTAATTTTTATTTCAATTGTGTGTGTTTACTTTGTGTGTATGTCGGATTGTATTTAATGATAAGTGGTATTTCTGATAAGTACATGAGTGGTACAAATATATGGCTGTAAATATATACCAATATGTGTTTTAGGAAACGATACCGGACACACAACAAGCCACGACCCTGCCCACAGCACGCACTTACACGATCGCTCTAAGGGTTCACAACTTCGTGTGCCGCATGTCAGATGCTGCTGAACTGCAGCTGTCTCTGTATGATGCTGAGGGGAACAAGCTGACCGAACACCTGCTTCTGAGGTGGCCGGGGCAGAGCTTCAATCCAACTCAAGTGGTGTTTACGGTCAGTTCACATTATCATCATCTTTTTCAGCTCTACGCTATTCTCTTCTGTTTTGAGCTGATCGCATCCAGTTTTTTCCAGCGACCAGTTCTATATCTCTGGCCCATCAAGCAGGTAGTATGCCAGCGCTTCGCTGGTCTTTCCTCAGTAGCCATTCCAATTAGTGCGCTTCTACCACCGGCCATCACTGTTCTGAGCATACTTCTGTTTTGAGCTGACCGCATCCAGGTTTTTCCAGTGACCAGCACTATATCTTAGGCAGCCATTTTATTAAGGCTCTACTCGATCGGCCATCACTGCGTCTCGGTTGGTAGTCAATAGTTGTTCTTGCGTTAAAACTACAGCTGTCACTGTGTTAGGGAAATACCTCAGCCAGGATCCCGGGTTCGTTGGGGCCCATAGCAACAACCGCCTGGCCGTCTGTGGGTATCCCCGTCCAGTCAGGCGTTTCGCCGATCAGGACTTTTAAAAATAGATGGTTCCTTAGCGGGCCACTCCTCAGAGCGGCTAAAAGGAAATCTGCTGCAATTAAAAGTTCAACAACGCACCTGGTAATCCCAGCGGAACCTAAAAGCTATTGAAGGAAACAAATAGGGCGGGGCCTAGGAAGGTCAGGACAGAAGGGACCCTTCTGTAGCCGTCGACGCCCTGCGCTTCTGCAACTTATGTTTCCAGCAGACCACACCTGAACACTCTCCCGTGAGAGGTTATCCGAGGACCCAAAAGGCGCGCGGTTTTCCGCCAGGTTTCGATGCAACCACGCAGCCGGAATTGCCCTCGTTCGGACAGTCAAAAAATTAACTTAATAGCTAAGATTTACTTGCCAAGATTTAGCAATTCGTATAACCAAAAACCCGCGCACGCGACAGCAAATTACGTCCTGAATCTGACGTTTTAAAATAGTGAAGTGACATCCAAGTAGAGATGTCAGTTCAATCGGCTTTTTTTATGGCATCGGAACTGACCATTTGGCCATACAGTCTGTTCCGAACACACTGTATGATGCTGAGGGGAACAAGCTGACTAAACACCTGCTTCTGAGGTGGCCGGGGCAGAACTTCAACCCAGAACAAGTGGTGTTTACAGTTAGTAGTCACTTCTACTAAACTAGATGGTGCTCTTCGATTTCATACAAATTGAGGGTAATATTGAAATTTGCAAATTGTTGTTATTATATTTTCATTGAGGTATGTGTGTTAGTCTTTAGGGTATATGTGACTAAGGACCATTGTTGCCTGATTCAAATAAATAAATAAAATGAGGAAGTTGATATGTAGCCGACAAAGTCTACTAGACCGACGTTCTATCACCGTTGCTTGTTGTTTGCTATTATTTTTAGGATGCTTCATTGCATGTTTTATATCATTTATTTGGTCATGTTCTTCTACGGTTAAAGACATATTTTTTTTAAATCCACTTACAGGGAAAATACAATGTTAAAAAAGAAAGTTAGATAAATGAAGCCATTACTACTTTAAGTGTAGTAACGTTTTACGTTCCTATAAATAACGCAGTTAAAGTTCTAGGTCGTATAAACTTTTTTAATGAAAAGGAGAATCTGTACATTCCATTCCATTCCATCCATCATCATCATTATTATTCCAATAGGACAAGACAGTTAGAAACAGCGTTTATTACTTAACTAATAAGCATTATATCAAATAAAAGATATATTTTTGTTTCAGGACCTATCGAGTGATGTGAAAAGAGAGAAAATATATTTAGTGTGCCATGTAGTTAGGATAGGATCTATGGATCCACAAAACATTGATCACAGGTGAGTGAATACCATTAGTTAAATGCCTTTTGACGGTTAAATCGCATCAGTAACCGAACGTCAAGATGCTTTAATTATGAGAAATAGCAGTGCAATCCACATGGCTCTGGAGACTGCTGTGTGTGCTAACGTGAACATTCGTAACAACGCCGTTGCGATGTGACTTTCTCATACACGTAGCGGTATATGCTGAGGTAGGGTCCTGATTGGCTCGTCACAGTGTTGTTTGTTTTATTTTTTGTTTTTGTATTTCATGTCTTCTTTTTATTATTTTTTCTATTTTTAAATGTGAGAGTCAATAAATGATTTTTCTTTCTTTCTTTCTTTCTTTCTAACAAAAGGGAAGTATTGTGTTAATAGCACAATCGTTAATACGTTTATGTTAGGTAATAGGTTCACGTCAGTAGTCTTACGAAGCCAAAAAGAAACTCCGGTTTCTCGTTTTTAATTCGATCATCTATCCGTTCGGATAGCAGAGCTCCATTAATGATTTAGCTTCGAATTTTGATTTTATTTAATTACTTTTGTTCCACTATACAAGGGTTAAGGCCTTCGCCAAAATCCACTATGATTAAATCTCAATAAAAATCACTTGTTTCTGACAAAGTCAAAGTCAAAACATTTGTGAAAAAATCCAAATAATATTAGGAAACTAAATTACTGAATCTACCACTTAACTACTGACAAGGTATTTGAAAAACAAATGACATGTCGGGTCAGGTGCACTACCAACTATGCTATCGTGTCGTGTCATGTCTGGGGTGAGGTGCGGATTCGAATCCCGCTCGTTGAAATTTTTTCAACACTTGTTTTTTCAAATTGTATTATGTTCGCAACAAAATTTGCGTAAAATAATATATAATGTGACATACTGACTGTGTATCCCAGACGCAGTTCAGTAGCGCAGCAGCTGCCCGTCGCCACGGGCGGCATGCGGCGACCGTTCGGCGTGGCGTGCGCCGACATCACGCGCCACCTGGCGGCCGACAACCCCGACAAACATGTGCAGGTGCCCTTCTACGCGTGAGTATACATTACTACCTCGTAGCACACCTACGTGCCGTAGCAGCTATAGGCATGCTACGGTCCAATCTCTCCATAAGGCATTTCGTGTAAGTAGACATTTTCGTAGCACACCTACACACCGTAGCAGCTATGGGCATGATACGGTTCGATCTCTTTGAGGCATTCTACACTTAAATAGACATAAACAGCTTTAGCACTCCTACATGCCGTAGCAGAGCAAGCGGCCGTAGCAGCTGCAGTCATCCTGTAGTACTATCAACAAAATCGACCGTAAAACACCTTAAGGGCTATTTTCATAAGCATTTGTTAAAGCTAGTCCCGGCTTGCCTGCATTTGTTAACATCCTTTTTAAACTTTCGCGTTCCGTTATACAACATCCTTCTAATAACTCAAAAATCATAAAATTGGGAAGACAATAAAGATTACCTGGCACAGCTACCAGCCGTAGCAGCTGCAGACATGCTACAGTCTGTTGTTGCCATACATTACATTTACCTTCACGGCATAGTCAACCGTTTCGTGGAACCCGACATCGATTCTCAGCACCAGCCGTGGGTACGAAAACTGAATAGACGAGGAAGTCTTAAGAGGCGCCTTTAGGTTCCAAATCAATATACTATTTTGTTCATAGTTTTTCTACGATGCACGTAAGTACGTAACATGTGCAGAATACGTTTACTTTGTAACTTTTATTAACACATTAAAAAACCTTATATTTATTTCTGTGAAGAGGTTTCTAATGCAAAAAATGTAGTAAAATAAAACTAATGTTGAGTCGATGAATACAGCCAATAATTACTTTTAGATACCTGGGAGCTAGTAGTAGATTTCAAATTAAAAAAATGTTTTTTTAAATATGAGGGATCAATCGTTTGATTTGGTCATCGTCCGTCCAATAAAGACAATGCAATTAAGTCCACTTCGGTTTTAAGAATAACTATGCCATATATTAATAATCTTCTTTTGCCCATAGCTGCGAGAAAGAGAATATAGATGATCTCCTGAAGAAAGTTCTCGCCAATCGCGACTTGAAGAACGCGAAACACTCCCAAGGTCTCTGGGTGTCTTTACAACTCGTCGAGGGCGATTTGAAACAGGTACTGTGGTTTTATTAAAGAGCTTTTTATTCTTAATAAATATCTCAAATATAGTAAAACTCCACTTAATTAACTACTATCATTTCCTTTTAATGCTCAACGGAAATATGAAATACAGATTTACTAGCATTTTACCGTGCTTATCAAAACTTCTTGAGAAAGCAATATACAATCAAGTTGTCTCAAATGTTGAGCGCACAAATACTCGTTAAAGAACAACGATTCATCCCCAGGATGATACGCGAGGCTATTGAAATTAAAAAAACATCCTAATTTTAATAGAGAAGATGGTTGGATTCTACCACCAGCCTGGGATCCCATCATACAAAATATTAAATCCCAGCCCCGACACCATACTGCCAGACCAAAAGATACTGTAAGCTCTTTCTGCGTAAAACGGAACGCACCTGATTAAATTAAAATGAGGGTATACAAGCTACCAACTAATTATGAGATGACCAACACCTCAGTCTCCCTGTGACCACGGACCCTGCAAAGGGTTCGAAACGTCAGGATAAACATTAAATAAGTAATGTGTAAAATAAACCGCGAGTAGATCCGTAAAAGTTGTTTCATTTCAATATTTAACATAATTATTAATTTATACAATACAATCATAGATTAACACGAATTAAAATATTTCATTGATGCATGGAACAACTTTAGTACCTACGAATGCAACTCGGCCTCCGTCTGCAAATCAGCGTCATGGCGATGGCTTTGCTAATGCCATGACAATATCTTTATGCTTCTTCTTTTTGTAACCCTTCTCTGTGTAACAGTGTGCAAAATAAGTTATTTGATTTGATTTGATTTAGATATTTAGATATTTAATAGAAAAAATTATACGATTAAAAATCATCTGGACAGTTTCGGAACGCATAAAATCAGTTGAAAACAAACGTTTTTTTTTTCAAATTTCTACTATCTGTCAGAATTTCCGTATAGCCAAGAAACCTCTTTTCAAACGTCCCATTCCGTCCTGGCACTGACGCCTTTATACGCATTGTTCAACCAGATCCGAGAAGAGAACCCGCACATAGTAGTCGGCAACACGGCCGTCGCCCGCAAGATGGGTTTCCCCGAAGTAATACTGCCGGGAGACGCCCGAAATGACCTTTACGTGACCTTGGTCAGCGGCTCCTTCTCCAAAGGAGGGGGGAAGTCGTCAGAGAGGAATATTGAGATGGCTGTGAGGGTGGTAGACAAGCATGGTTATATATTACCGGTAAGTAGTTTTATCAGTTCCCTATATTTTTGTTCAGGTTTTTCAAAATTCAAAATTCAAAATAATTTATTCAGTTTAGGCTACAAATAGCTCTTATGCACGTCATTTTATACCATCGGTTCGTAAGTCTATCTACTCTGGGCGGGAGATCTTGTACTGAGAAGAACCGGCAAGAAACTCAGCAAGTGTCCAGCTCTTTTCTCCCTTACAGCGTCATATATATATAAATATTGGAAAATGCCCTATCATAAAAGGACACTTTCCATCACAAATAAAAACACAAAATGTTGTATTAGAATCAGCGTGGCAAAGTAGTGTGTTTTTCTGTCTACCAATTTCAACCGTATGTTAAAGTGACTAAAGTCGACTATCAAATTGATAATGAATTATTGTATTCGCCGCTACTACTTGGTGTCGGTCTGCGCCGACCTTTAGGAATCGTATGTGAAGGAAAAACTATGTCACATACTTATTTTTTAATGAGAAAGCGCGTAGCGAAAAAGATATTTTGACTGTTAAAGTTAATTTTCTGCCTTTTTTGTAATATCAAATCAACCGTATAAATTTGTCCACAGGGTGTAATATCGCTTGGCGCTGGAGTACTCTTAGCTAACGAATACACATCAGTTGTATATTATCACGACGACCGGCCTAGATGGCAGGAAGTATTTAAGGTAAGAACACTAATTTTAAACAGTTAGTTTTGCTATATTTTTGCAATATTGCAAAAAAATATTATGTCATCATAATCATCATTATCAGCATCCTAGATCTAGAAGAGGCCACCTAACGCCGCGCTCGCTCAGCGATTTCTAAGGTTAGGCAATTTTTGCAAAGGCCGGTAATCGGATGGGTGACCAAACATTATTATCTTTAGTTCCTCTGTGCTTCGAAAGGCACCAATCAGCAATGGGCCCTCGAGGTGGTTAATAGCACGTTAGTTCCTGTGGTGTTTCTATCCATAGGAAAGGCTTAAGCCCCAGCAGTGGGGACATGAATGTTACTCTCGATTCAAATTCAAATTCAAAAATCATTTATTCAGTTTAGGCTACAAGTAGCTCTTGTGAATGTCGCTATGCCATCGGTTCGTAAGTCTACACAGGGTGGGAGATCTTGTACTGAGAAGAACCGGCAAGAAACTCAGCAAGTGTCCAGCTCTTTTCTCCCTTACAGTGTCAAAAATATTGGAAAATGCCCTATCATAGCAGGACACTTTCCATTACAAATAAACACAAAAAATATAGAAGACAACCACAACATGTAAAAAAACAAAATAAAATAATCTAAGTTATCAAATTTACATCATTTCAACGATGATACTTATTTAAAATGTTATTTTACATTTACATAAGTACTACGTACCTACTCTCCCATCCTTCTCTCATAAAGGGTTAGAGGGAGCAACAAATTTTCAGAGTAAACTCGCCGTTGTTAGTGACCCCGACGCTACATTTAGCATAATCAACGCAGGGCTCCGGTAGCATTGATAGGTTGCTAACCGATCGCCTGAATTGCGAGCACCTCGGCACCCTTGTCCTTAAGTCGGCTCTTACGAGATGCACGGGAAGTTATGCAGCCGATACATTCTGGTCACGTGCCAGACCAGAGTGGTTTGTACACCGGTTTTCATGGTGTCGCTATCACAGGTCCCGGGTTCTATCCCCGCTCGGGTCAATTTAGAAATTATTGTTTTTCTAAATTTTCTCGGGTCTGGGTGTTTTCTACGTATAATAAGTATGTATTTAAGTATTTTAATAATGTTTATCCGTTGTCTAGTAACCGTTTAACGAGTTTCATAACGAAGCTTCTCATGGGCTAGATAATCGGTGTGAGTGTAGGAAAGTTTATTTATTTATTTATTTATTTTAATAAAAGTACCTACAGTAGTACACACATTTTTGTATTTTTAATACTTGTGTTATGAATCTATGTTTGTTTTTAGTGTAATTGTTGTTTTTTTATATTTACGATTGTATATTGTGTGTGTCTATAGTGTCCAAATAAAGATGTTATCTATCTATCTACCTACTAAGAATATTGAAATCTCCTCCAGGTCTGCTTGAACATCGAGGAGTTCAAGGAAGCCCACCTGGTGTTCCTCTGCCGCCACCGCAGCTCCAACGAGGCCAAGGACCGCGCCGAGAAGCACTTCGCGCTCGCCTACCTGCGGCTCATGCAGCGCGAGGGCACCACCACGCCCGACGCCTTCCACCACCTCTGCGTCTATAAGGTGGGTTAGGGACTTCTTGGCGGGAAAGTGAAGCGTCACCTCTGCGGTTTTGTCTTATTTTCCAAAATTTGTGTTATGTCGAATATTAATGTGAAATAATGGTGTATAATTAACCGTTAAGTGTTCGTGAGTGTGCATAAGTGTTGGCAAATGAAACAAAACAGTGCAACGTCACTTTTCAAATTCTCTCAAGAAGCTCGCGTGAGGGCTTAGTAAAGCCCCACATCTTTACTGAGATACTCGAGGGGTTGGGGGGTATATCATTTCTCACTTCCCATTTCTAATATCATTCATCATCATTTATGGAAATATTGTTTATTTATGTATTAATTGTACGAAAAATTACTTTGACACTGGCTAAATGTGCTAATCGCACGAAACCATCAACTAAAAGAAAAAAAAAGGTGGGTTAGCTTTTTTTTATTATTGTGGCACGCCAAAATGGCTTCACCCTGCCTGATGAAAGCAGCCAGTGAAGCCTGTCGAACGGTAAGCCCGGAGCTTAACTGTTACGTTTAAAATACAATGTAGTTTTCTATATGTTGTTTTATTTTTGTTATAAAAAAAAACTTTTGCAGCCTTAATTACATGGAGAACATAATGCCTGAGGCATCCTCTACTAATCATCCAAAGGGTGGTGCAGAGATAACATGGTGCAATTGGGTTAAGACAAATTTTTTAACCCTTTAATGGGCAGAGCATGTTAAAAAATTTCATTGGTTTTCGACCTTATGTTAAGGTAATAAAGTTAAAATTATGGTGTCCAATATATGGACAGAGCCTTAAAAAAGGGTTAATGTTGATTGTATCTTATTTTAGATTGACGCGAAACGCGCGACCTCGACAGACGTCGAAGCAGAAGCGGCCGCAGCTTGCCTCGGCCTTCCTTCTAGGAGGGACGAACTGCCAGCCGGCGCTGAGAGGGGACTCACCAGAGGAGTCCTCTCCCTGATACATAAGGACTCACTCACCGTAGCTACCAAATTGTGTTCCACCAAGCTGACGCAGAGGGGTGAGTTAAAAACAACATCAGTCCGAAAACGTTCCACATCCGCTATCCATATAAAAAAAACACAATAACTATAGTTCGAAAAAAATAAAAGATATGACTTGAAATATTTCAAACGCTAAACAGTTTATTTCGCGCAATATTGTTTACAGTAGACAGGACAGATGTGGCTCTCACCTAATGAAATATAATTGGAATATAGTATACTGTTCGAGCAATACATATTGTATCATAGTAGGTCAATAAGGTCATAAGCAAATTTAACTAGATAGAGAAATAAGTTATAACAAAACATGTCACCGAAAAGTTTTCTAAAATTGCATGTTGTAAAAATCATCATCTCTTACAATCTTTTTAATATACGCAAGTCATTTGATTGCAAAAAGTTTTAGAAAATGTTTATATATTATATGTCATGTGTATATTTTTTGCGGGCGGAAGGGTGGTGCATGCGCACTGCATCCTACCTGGATAAACGAGTGATTTAGCGGAATTAACACAACATTATTGCAATAATTTTTTAATGTTTATTTAATTGAATGTATTTCTAACACATCTTTACATAAATTTGATTTATCTGCACTCTTTCCCCATATGAACTTTTGCTATGCCGCATCTTACACACCTCCGTGTGCGCATACGCTTAAAAAGAGGTACATTTTTTTTATACACGTATTAATTTTAAAATGTGTGGTTCCAGAGGAAATCTTAGGTGTCCTCAAATGGAGTACGCACCACGCAGAGGGCACATTACGCACTGCGCTGACCCGCCTGCTGCACGTGCCCAGCGAGGAGCTCGTCAAGTTCCTCCAGGACATACTCGACGCGCTTTTCAGCATTCTCACTCAGGTGACATTACTTTTACAGTGTATGGAATGATGCAAGCTAACTGTAGCTGGCATCATTTCGTTGTTAGGCAAAGACCTCCATTCATTTGCGCCACTCATGATCTTTTGCCACCGTTTCTTTTTGAACGGAATGAACATGTTGAACATGGTCGCAGAACAACACTTTGTCTTTTTTTAAATTGTAATATGTTCGCAACAATATTTGTGTAAAATTATATGTAAATAATCATAAATATAGCTTGCCTAATTCTTAACCCTTCGAACGACAAAACCCCCAGTACTAATAGTCATAGCACGATATAGTTTTATTCAATTTAAAAATATTTTACGCCTTCACTAGGAAATTGTCGAAATTTGTCCAATTCCGTAAATAAAAAGAGACAGTGTCATATATCGTTAGATTGGCAAAAGAATAAGCTTTGCGACAAAAACATCATTTATACATAATTATTTATATAAAATATTACAATAATTTACAAAGTTTTAATGTTGTTATTTTTTTTTATGCCTACACTCACCCAAGGTTCGAAGAGAAGAAACTACGCACATTTCACATCGCCACTATCACTAAAAATCACTATTGTCACTTCATCTTTCATTTACATAACTCACATCATCACAAAACACTCTAATTACTTCACAATCACAATTTTACTGCGAAACAAATGCAGACCGCCATTTCTCGAGCCCGCTTGCGCGCGAACTTCATAGCCGGAGTTCAGAGTACTGTTCACTGCAAAAGTCATTCACACGTTCTGTTCAAATTTGGTAGTAAATATCAATGTGTTTTTTTTAGTTAACTTTTTATATTGTTTTCATTATTTTACGATTGTAGTTGCAAAAACAAATTATTACAAGCAATGTAGTAATATTCGATTTCATAGATTTTTTTTATAAAATGGATAACGGTCGATAAATTACTTACTAATTTGAACGTATGGATATTTGATATTCTGTTATGAAGGGACAGATGAAAGAGTATTGGCAATACGCTATTGGCATTCAATGTAGTACACAAGTTTTTATAAAATAATGTACTTACATGTGAGGTCACACTACGTTTTCCATACTAGTGATTCTTATGAAACTTTGGTTTTATATTTTTTGTTTTTAGCATAAGATTACACAATGTACTTACAGGGGGCGAACGCCTAGTACGTGCTTAGTAGCGATATTCGAACCCACACTACGTCAAGATTAGTAGATTTTTACGAAACAAATTTGGTTATACCTAGTAGTAATAAATTTTCATAGCAAAAGTTTACACAATGTACTTACGGGGGGGTCGAACGCCCAGTACGTGTCTAAGATTGGTACGTGCTTAGTAGCGGGATTCGAATCCACATAACGTTTTCAAGATTAAAAGATAAATACTTACGAGATACTTACGAAACAGTCAGTAGAAGCATTAGAACATATTTCTGCCGCTGTCTGCTACATATTATAAAGAAAGAAAAGGTACTCGTGTAAGAAAAACGACAAAAAAAGGGTAAAATATTAATATAATAAAAAAAACAAACAACACAAACAATCTGATATACAGCTTCATACGTACAGACAAACTTTATAACTAGAGGTGATCATAACATAATACATGTTTTCAAGTAGGTACTTTATGACATTATTATCCTGCAGTTTTGTACATACTGCAATACGGCAAACAATGGTATGAAAAATAAGAAACAATCTAATATACAGCTTCATATGTACAGACAAACTTTATAACTAGAGGTGATCATAACATAATACATGTTTTCAAGTAGGTACTTTATGACATTATTATCCTGCAGTTTTGTACATACTGCAATACGGCAAACAATGGTATGAAAAATAAGAAACAATCTAATATACAGCTTCATATGTACAGACAAACTTTATAACTAGAACTTTAAAATTAGCTGCCGCCGAGCTGCCAGGATCGGCCGGGGAGCCTCAATGGCCCCCGGGGTAACTGACCTCGACCGTGATCTAAAAAATACATAATAAAAAATTAATAATTTTAATTATTAATTAATTATAAAAAGAATTATGTAAATAGAAAAAAAACATTGTGCACAAATTGTTTTTTACTTTTTACAAACACAAACTGACTTTATTTTATACCAAATAACTATCAAATAAATTTTTATCATAACACTTTAGTAACACTTTTTCGTCCAATAGTACCGTATTGTAATGAATTTTGGGACCGTGTTGAATTGAAAACACAATTGTGTTACATTCATATTATATATCACAAAACTGATTCTACTTTCTGATTCCTGGATAAATTTACAACAAACTTATCTATATCTGAACACACAATGTGTAAAATAAATATTTTTTTCAAAGACATGACGCAATTCCTAACGACATTGCAAAACCGCAACCAAAAAGTTGCAGACATTTTTACTGGACTAAAATCTAGAAACGACTCAAACTAATAACTAAAACACATTCTACGTTAAATTTCCAATAGATTGATATACAATTCACTTACCGTTTACGAAGGGAACTCATAATTTACACCAAAACACAACACGTCAAGCAGCGAAATTAGTAATGGCGCGTAGGCCTTCACAGCAAATTTTTGTTTTATTTTCTTCCGGTAATTTTATTTGGCAAAGCATTATGATTATTATACTATTCGACAGAGGATAACTTTTACAATACTCATGACCGGATACAGATACAAAATAAATTCACAACACGCCATAAATAAACAAATGCCGTTAGGCACCACGGTGGTGCTTAATCGCGTCCGGTGTAAAAAAGTTAGGCACCACCGCGGTGCCTTATCGCGCGAGGGGTTAAGAGCGTCTACGCCGCACATTAGCGCCGCCAATGAAAAAAAAACATCTAGTAATTAGAGATAGAAAATCAAATTATGCTCAACAAACTATTTGAATGAAGTATTTTAGCATTTTTACGGCACCTAATGAACACCTCACATGTTATGGTTTAGTTAAATAGACGTTACGGCCACTTTTAACTATAACGCATAACATGTAAGGTGTTCATTAGGTGCCGTAAAAATGCTAAATTACTTCATTCAAATAGTTTGTTGAGCATAATTTGATTTTCTATCTCTAATTACTAGATATGTTTTTTTTCATTAGTGGCGCTAGTGTGCGGCGTAAACGCTCTTAATGATATACTACATTATATATGTTACGTGTGCCTTACAGTTTTCACATGTAATCTGATATCCACAGTAATAGGAAAACAAATTAGCATGTAACAATTAAGTGTGCCTGCTCTTGTTTCAAGATCCAAACTAGGTCTCCAGTCTCCACGCGGTCATGCAGTGATATTATATGAAAACAAACAGCCTGCCTGTGTGAGAGACTAGCGTTGTTTGCGGATTGACGACATTGAATCTGTGTTTGACTAGACTATGTTGCATACCAACGAACGTGTAGAGCAAGTTTTATCCGAATGTTTTTCTGTTTTTTAATCTGTGTGTCTTCTTGTATCGTAAAAACTTTTGTTTGTTCTTGGCTCAGAGTAACAACTAAAGCTATTATTGTTCTCAGCATGAGTTATTATTTTGAGAGGCCTATATAATTTTGATGTCATGCCCTAGATTTGATTATTTGCACATTTTGAGACTCAATTACCTAGAATAACAAATTCTCCTTAGTCGTTACACTCTTGGCATGGTGGACGTGGTCGTTACTTCGATCCTTAACTGTCCTGGGAAAATAGTGCAGTGGTTTCCCCTTATGCCTTCTGCACCCAGGTCTGTTTATAGTGATTTAAACTCCAAGGTCACTGAAGCCTCTTCCAGCCGGATACGGTGTCCGATCGGGCGTATGGTTAGGTATACACCGCCATTGCTTGGTCGCCAGAACCTCGTTCGTTATCTAGCAGGGCGTCAACAATTGACATATTCGTCAACTGGCATGTGTGGAAGTGGCGAGTTCGCGCGAGTTGGCACCTTCTTTGTTTTGGCCACTAATCTCTTTTATTACTTCCCATAAATTCTTTCCTGTAACGTTTGTATGTTGTTTTTGTTCATTATCTGGATCTCTTTTGATTTTTTTGTGTAGGTTATCTCAGTTTCTCATACAATGTAACGCGTGCGTTACCCCAGCGGAATGTTGTCGAATTTCTTGGATTCTTGATATAGAATAATTAGTGCTCCATCTCGTGTAATTGTGCGCGAAATCTTAAATTTGTGCGGTCAGTAGTTTTTGAGATATTCGCGAAAAACAGATTCCGCTGGGGTACGCTGGGGCATCAGTTCTCTCCAACTTCAGTTTTGTAAATATAAGATATAACTGCACATCTTATACACTGTAACAATTGGAGAGAAAAATAAAGATTTCATTATAATTAGGTATATAAAAAAAAGTACTTCTCTTAACACTCTAAATGAATTGTCAGGTGGAGGAGGAGCAACCGTCGTACGGCGACAGCAGCTACGGCGTGCTGGTGCTGGAGTGCCTGCTGCGCGTGATCTCGCTGGTGGCCGACCACAAGTACCAGCACTTCCAGCCCGTGCTCAACGTCTACATCGACGACAGCTTCTGCGACGCGCAGGCCTACGTGTGAGTCGCCACACACTTATATAAAGGGCATTGGGCGAATTACAGAATTTTCAGTGTCAAAATCGTCACCGGTGACTTCGAATAAAAGTGGGGGAAAACTCTTAATTGGTATCTGAAACAGTATTTTATTGAATAACTCAATAAAATTGCATCTATAAATACAAAAAAAAATAGTCACAAGTTATTGCACTGAGTATTTTAATGAACAACTCAATAAAAATGCACTTAAGTATATATTATATGAAAATTTAGGAAATATTAATATTTTTCTAAAAAAACAACACCTGATTACCTCAAAAGTTTGGGTGAGTGTTAAAGGTGCCGGCACACTGTTCGAGCCCCGCATACTGGGGTTCTTAACATTTTTGTAACATTAACGGAATTTTTAACTTACATTTTGCAGTACCATATTTTAAAATATTTTCGGGCATATCTATTATGCACTGTGATACATTTTTAAATTGATGCAAACTTTTTTTTTTAAATCTTTTTTTTTTATACATAGCACGGCAAATGACTCCATACCACCTGATGTTAAGTGGAAATGGAGTCCAGACGCGAAGACAACTGGTGCAGCGTAAAAACAACGCAGCATCAGTCAACCTCACTCTGCCGGCCCACAAGGTGCTTCTTCACGCCTCGTTTGAAGGACCCCATATCATAGGAAGGAGGGAAAACGTGTGCTGGTAGACTATTCCATCTTTTGGAGGTGCGACAAAGAAACGAGTCACCAAATTTCTTTGTGCGCGATGGGATATGTGTTACAGTAAAGCGATGTAAACTGTATAGACACGAATATAATCTAATCATAATGTCCTTTTACCACAGGAACCTAATCTCCGTGATAGTATGGGTGATCAAAATGGCCGATAACGGTGAAGCGGCCCTCAAACGCCTCCTCCTCTGCATGAAGTTCGTGGAGAGTCTGATCCGCATCATAGTCCGAAGTAGACAGCTGCGAGCCGCATTAGGAGACATCACCGCTGATGCAGACTTCAGGGATAGATTCGAGGTTAGTTTGTAATTTTTTATATTATAAGCTCGGCAATCGGCAAACACTCATGCAACAAACAGTTCTTATGCCGTACACATAAAGTTAAATTTGGATTGATATATCAACTCTTGGCCGGCGCTTGCCTGTTAAGAGCCAATGTACGTTTCGGTAAAAATTCAAAAAAATTCAAAATTCAAAATCATTTATTCAGTTTAGGCTACAAATAGCTCTTATGAACATCATTATGCCATCGGTTCGTAAGTCTACTCTGGGCGGGAGATCTTGTACTGAGAAGAACCGGCAAGAAACTCAGCAAGTGTCCAGCTCTTTTCTCCCTTACAGCGTCAAAAATATTGGTATCCCATACTAACTTATAGGTATCCCATACTAACTTTAAATCTCTCATATCAAAAGGTCCAGTCGTATACCGAACAGCGACCACCACTACCACTCTATTTTATTGTTTTTGCCCAGGAAATTTGTGTGGTTGGCCAAGATGGTAACGGCTGACCCATCAACTTCCGCCATCGTGGGTAAGCCTTGGGTAGGCGTACTAGCGCCTCTACCACAGCCCCCCCTCTCGGCGCCAGAGCAACCTGGGGGCGGTGGTGTAGCTAGCCTCGGCGTTCAAAACATAATGATAATGATCGAACACAGCGACTGTTTACTGGACAGCAGTATCTAACACTTTAGTATGGGCGTCGCTGTTATGCTCTTGTGTGGCTTGCGTACCCAATCTTGTTGGAGAGAAAGTGTAGCCTCCACACATTCTGAGGCGCGGATTTCTTGCGATTTTCTTGCTCCCGCCTCCCTGCCTAGGCTTGAGAGCCTCAACAGGAATTCGGGAGGGGGGGGGGGGGCTACCCACTAAAACCGCTGTACATATCTTCACGTGTCACTATTGTGAATTGGATCATCGGTTTAGCAAACACCAGTATCTACGTAGAAAAGATCAAAAGATAGATAGATTAAGAAAAAAGATTTCGATGGGTCGAAGTGTTACTGCGAGGGAAACCTCATCATCATCATCAGCTCATTTTTTTTCTCCATTGCTGGGGCACGAGCCTTTTCTACGGATGGGTAGGGAGAACGGGCCATATATCACCACGCGAGCCCAGTGTGGATCGGTGGTTGTTAACGACCGCTAATGCAGCCGGGACTGACGGCTTCACGTGCCTTCTGAAGCACAGAGGAGCTCGAGATGACAAATCGCTGGTCACCCATCCGATGACGGCCTTTGCGAAAGTCGCTCAACCTCAGCGCTCGCAGACCGGGCGCGTTAACCTGTGCGCCATCGAGCTCTTCTCGGGAAAACCTTAGGCCCCAATAAGATAAGATAAGATAAAATGTACTATGGCGGCCACAAACGCTTTACCGGTCTAAAGGCGAAAATCTTTCGAACCGCGTCGCTCGCTTTTAAGGCGACGCCCTGGAAATTTACGGGGCGGGGATCTTGATTTTAACAAATACAAAACATACGAAAGTGATATTTGATGACACGATTTTTCATTTGATTGACTTCATTTTGTTAGTTGCAGAAACACGATTTTTCAACTTTTATAACAGAGAAAAAAATATCAAAGTAACTTCTTTTAATACATAGATTTGCATTTTACAGGCTAACCAGACCGATTAAAGCATCTAAATTTTCTTAGTAGATTAGTCTTAACACACTTCAATATTGTAGTTAATTTTTTAAATAATTTGAAGTGTTAATTTGAAGAGAAAAAAAAACAGTTTTTCTTACTATTGTTTAGCGATGCATCGCCTTAATATAAGCTACGGCGGCGGCGGCGATGCGCGTGCGCGCGATTTGTAGTTGAAACCGGTAAAGCGTTCGAGACCGCCGTAGTAGGTAGCCCCCCCTCGCCCCCAGAGCTTCCTGGAGGCGGTGGTGTGGCTGATGCGTCGCGGCGAGCACGCGCTGACGTGCCAGGGCTCGGCGCTGAAGTTCCTGCCGACGGCCGTGCCGCACGCGCTCACCGTCTGCCCGCCCGCCGACCTCACGTACGTCACTCTACTTTCTTCCTTTTATTTATTATTTAATTATTTGTGTTCGGGAGTCTTACAGCAAAATAGTCTAGTAACTAAATAATACACAATAAATATGGCGATGCTAACAACATGTCTCCACCTCATCATCATCATCATCTCAGCCAAAAGACGTCCACTGCTGGACAAAGGCCTCCCCCAAGGATATGAGGGGTATTTGCCGTAATCGCCACGCTTGGCAGGCGGGTTGGCGATCGCAGTAGGTTGAGGGTAACCTCAGAGAGATGCTGCTGCCCATCCTCTGGAATGGTCCCTTAGTCGGCTTTTACGACACCCACGGGAAGAGATGGGGTGATGCAATTCTTTATCCCCCTATGTCTCCACCTATGGATGGAAAAATAAAAACTAAGAACATATTGTATCACTAAATTATTTTAAAAGGATTAAACACTTAAAAATTAAATAACACAGTAACTTTTGGTGTGCAGGACAGTTTTTTTTTTCTTTTAATAAATAAATAAATAGAAATAGAAATATATTTACTGTCTTGCTACATTTTTATATAAAAGATAAGTAAATCTACAGTACAAACAGTACAATTAATACTTAAAAACCTATTTCATCATCATCATCATCATCATCATCTCAGCCAAAAGACGTCCACTGCTGGACAAAGGCCTCCCCCAAGGATCTCCACAACGACCGGTTTTGTCCCGCTGGGGCGGGATAGTCCTGGAGTGGCGACCGCGTACCGGAAAGCGCAGTGTGGGCAGGCCTCCAACAAGGTGGACCGACGATCTGGTGAAGGTCGCGAGAAGCCGCTGGATGCGAGCATCACCAAAATCTATTTATATAAAAACAATTGATGAAAAAAATTATAATAAGAAAAGACAAAAGGAAATGGCTTAGCCTAAGTTAGTTGAGGGCTAGACCTTAACCAACGCTGTTTTTCAGCCACTCCCTGTACTCTGAGATAAATAAATAAACTTTCCTACACTCACACCAATTATCTAGCCCGAGTGAAACTTCGTTATGAAACTAGTTATATGGTTAATACACAACGGATAAACATACTTAAAATACTTAAATACTTACTTATTATACATAGAAAAACACCCAGACCCGAGACAATTTAGAAAAATAATAATTTTTAAATTGACCCGACCATGGCCATGAAAACCGGTGTACAAACCACTCGACCAAGGAGGTCGTCCTGTTATAAAAGATGCAATACGTACAAAAAACGAAAAATAATAATAATTTTCACGACATGACGAAAAAAACAAAACAAAATTCGTGTAAAAAAATTTAAACGTTAACATTCCGGCCACCAAGGTCTTCGTCCGCCTACCATGAGGCACTATGAAAACGTCTGAACGCAACTCTTACACTTATTTTCTTTTACTTAATAGCCAGTGTCAAAGTAATTTTTCTTACAAGTGATACATAAATATACAATATTTCCTTCCAGTATATAATGATGATGAATGAGAAATGATATACCTCCCAACCCCTCGAGTATCTCAGTAAAGATGTTGGGCTTCACTGAGTCCTCGGGCGGACTTCTTGAGAGAATTTGAAAGTGAAGTTCCACTGTTTTGTTTCATTTGCTAACACTCATGCGCACTTACGAACAATTAACGGTTAATAATCCACCATTATTTCACATTAATATTCAACATAACACAAATTTTAGAAATTAAAACAAAACCGCAGACATGACTCTTCACTTTCCCGCCAAGAAGTCCCATACGTCACTCGCAGACTGCACCACTAGCGACACAATGCACTCTCACAGTCCGTTCACACATGGACTCCGTATTTACAGTACCGTTTTTAACGGATACGACAAAAAATTATGCTCTGTTCACACATAGGCACACATAGGCGTCGTTACCGGATGCGATGTTCACAAAGCTAATTCGCAGTATATCACCGGTTCTCTACGAGGATAGACGTTGTCGTGTCGTGTCGTAGTGTGTGACAGCATGTATCCGGTAAAATTGTATGGATACGTAATATTTTTAATGTTTCGTCACCCAGTATTTGATGACAAAACGGAATGTCATAATTTATCGGACCGATATTTGTTACTGTATACAGAATACTGTGTCATGTATGAAGTCGCTCATACAACTCCATATGCCATCGATGAAAAAAACGTATCCGATAAAACGGACCAGTAAAACGGACACCATGTGAACGGGCTGTTACTTAATTCAAATTCGATGTGGAATGTTTGTAAATGAAATATTCACAATTAATCTAGTATCACTAGCGTTGCCACGTGTCCCGATTTGCACGGGACGTCCCGATTTACAGGGGTTTGGTGACAGGTCCCGATTTACCCTTGAACGGGACGCCAAAATACCCGATTTTTCAACGACCTCCTTAGTGTGTACTTAGATCGATAGTTTTGACAACAAAAATGAATTCTCTCTCCCGCGGCGTGACACAGAATTCATGTTGTTAAAAAACGTAGAAGTTTATCTAGTTTTCGTTTCATTGTTTTGGTTTCGTAAATAAATGACGATTTACAAAAACCTGTACTTTTTTAGCAATTGTAGCTGTCCCGATATGAAATCCCAAATCCCGATTATTTTTACCTTCCGTCTCGTAATTTGACACACTGGACCTGGCAACACTAAGTATCACTCGTATTGTTACTGTTTCTTGAGGGAAAGTCACCATTCATCATCATCACCATCACCAGCTCTTTTTATGTCCCCACTGCTGGGGCACGAGCCTTCTCTATGGATGGATATGGAGAACGGGCCATAAACCATCACGCGGGCCCTGTGCGGTGCGGTGGTTGTTAACGACTGCTAATGTAGCCGGGACCAACGGCTTTACGTGCCTTCCGAAGCACGGAGGAGCTCAAGATAATAAATTTTTGGTCACCCATCCGATGACCGGACTTTGCGAATGTTGCTTAGATAGTGTTGATCAATTAGCATGAGTTAGATAGAGTCACGATAGCTTAATTGGTAGTGCACCAAAACCGTTATGTCAAATAGTGCGGAAAAAAATTTCAACGCTTTTTCAAATTGAAATAATAACGGATCATGGCGCATGCAACTGTGCCGGAATATCGGATACTCACATATAATAAACATGGTAAGGATTCCGTTAATAATTACTCTAACGCAAGTGACCATATTAGTTTCATAATAAATTTTGAACATTTTTAGTCTTGTCACCTACTTGTTGTTACAGTGCGTACATAGTCCGATCACTAGACGCGCTACCGTACGGTCGACTCAGCAAGCAGCGTATGCTGTCGCTGCTAGAGTTGGTACGCGGCCCGTTATGCGCCTGCCCTTCTGCCAGAGCTCTCTTCCTACCGCATCTGGCGAGTACAGTCAAGACGCTGCTTAAGGACAAGGCCGAGGTGAGGATTCAACATTGTCGATATATATACAGTGATGGTAAAAGGTAGGGTTTAGCTGCGTAAGGTTTGGTTGGGAGCTTTTATAGAGCTGATATAACCAACTTTTTGGTTTTGTCATGTTTGAAGTATTATTATCTAGTTATACATTGTTTATCGATGCTGGGGTATTTTTTACTTTGTTTTTAGGATATAGAGCTGATACAACCGCTTACTACCTTTACCACCTAATATGCTTGTGATAGGGTGTATAAACCCATAGGTTTACGTCGGTAGTCTAACAGAGCTGTGGGAATTGAACCACGATTGCTCGTATTCAATCTGTGCATCTATCCATTTGGCTACATGTGCGTCATATTAAAATATACTGGTTGTCGGCCGCGACTTCGTTCTCGAAGACTTCACTATCCCACAGAAACCTATTACCGGGATAAAAAGTATCCTATATCCTAGTCCGGGTCATGGTCTGTCTATGTGCAAAGTTTCATCCAAATCCGTTTAGCCATATTCACGCGATGCGCGGTCAAATAAACAGACAAATAGATAAACAGACAAACAGACAAAAATTCTAAAAACTGTTGGAACGTGTTCTGTTATCGATTCTAATCCCCAGCCAACTTTTTTTTCGAATATCTCCCATGTACAGACTTTCGACCCTCTTTAGCTTTATTAAATGTATAGATTTTATTAGACTTGTTATTATAAGGTGGTTATATCAACTCATGAAATTCAATATCTAACTGTAGGCAGATAAGCCCTATTTGTTCCAATCACTGCTAATGATATTGGTAAAGCTTGGATTCTAAAGGTACGATTCTGATGACGGCGGCACAGTACAATGTATATTATAACGAGAACGCCTAATTGAATGTATATAGGAATCTATGGATGGGGACAAGGTGGCATGATGCCAGCCCCCTAGGCTTTGCGGTTGCTACTTGAGACTTACGTTATGTTAGTTGCCGCCCTGTATTTGATTAGCTATTTAGGCTATTGGCAGCCAAGAGCACAATCTTCACAAGAAAGGGAAATAAAAAGATACTGCGATCGCAAAGATCGAAAGTGCAGCTGGCGCACTGCGGCCATCAGAATCGTACTACAACTTAAAGTAAGTAAAGTAAAGTAACGCTTATCTACAATGAAAGCTCGGTCATATTCACAATGAACGATCGGGTATTTTATAAATCGTTCATATTTATTAATTTATTTCATATAGGCGCGCATATCGTAAAACGTAGCGTTTCGTAAAACTAAATTCAACATTTTTAACCAGTTTGTACTATTATTTTGCCATTAAATATTTTTAGTGATATATTTGTCCCATTATTTATTTTTATCAGAAAATTTTTTTTTTTTCTATTTGACTGATTACTATGCAATATCATCAAGTGGAACTGCTTACAATTTTGTAACTGTTTAATTTCATAGTCTATTTATACCTCAAGTTATGCTTGATAGTATTTGAAGTTACAAAAAGAAACTAAAAACTTTCTTTTTCAAATTCATAGTTATTTAGAGTTACTATAAAAAAAGAGTTCATAAAAACAAGGTTTTGTTTTGTAACTTCAATATTAAATAGAAAGCCTAAATTAGATAAATTGTGTTTGTGATTTACAAAGGTGTCTCCGGATTTCATTTATGAATATAACAAACCGTTTCTTTGGATTATTTACAAGTAATAAAGGTTGAGTACATGTGCATTTAACAAATGTGTCCGTCCCTAAATACCACTTTGTTATGGTATGTAACGCACTTGGCACTCCCTGGCAATGGTATGTATCTATAGTAACTTTAGAATATTATTAAGAAGCTGGTTAAGTTTTTGGCGAGATTTGAGTTTGGTGTCTCTATAACTGCTTACTTAGTTTTATTTTTAAAATAAGTTTCATCATATATCGTTTATTTATTAAAGATGTATGATAATATCTGGTGTTGGAACATAGTTTCGCTGAATCTTCTCATAAAATATCTTTTTGAAGATAAAATAACATACAGACTTTGCATATCAACACATCCATAACTGTCAAATTTCTTTTATAAAATAAATAATACAAAATTTTCTGGACTTCCCATACTTTAGCGAACAAGACGTGTTCGCTAAAGTATTAGCCTGATTTGTATGAAGAGTCTCAACATTTTTTCAAACATATTTCAACCCATGTTACTATGAGAATGTTGTTTACTTACCGATTCTCAGTCACTCCAGAAAATTTGTGCACTGGTAAAACATTTTTTCTTGTAATGTAAAGCTCGAAATCTATTACGGAAATATTACAATTTGTGGTAGTTTATCTGCAGGCATGTGGTGTACATGCATCGAGTCTTTTCCTATGTCAAAGCACTTTTTATATTCCTTAGAATATGTCATGCCAAGACCGCATTAAATATGAGACTGTCCCTAAAGTCCACAAGCCAAAAAGGCTTAGAAATTATACATGGGCGAACCGACCACATACCGTCTGTGGACGGATAAGCAAGTCCCAACTGTTTTCTGTGCTAAGATTTTTTCATGTTGTTATTTTTATTTAAATTAGGTACTCATTAATTTCGCCAAAAACTTAACCAACTACCAGCAGCAGCTATCACAAACGTTCGGTCCGCGTCTGCCGCCGTCCCCTACGAGGTAAGCACCGCACGCCGATGCATGCAGCCTGGATGTCTCACATAGGCCGTTCCTTGACTTGTCGGTAATCGGCATTTGTAGTACCGAAAACTTACCGAGCGCCTACTTTCAATAAGCGTTTCCTTGGTGCCTAGCACGAACAACAAGCGTAAACGCATCGTAGCTTAAAATATGGTTTATTTATTTATTGATAGATGAACGGTCTTACAGCTAAACATTAAATTGTGCAACATATATCGCACTACCAATACAATACTATTGTAACTCAAAATATACTACTGATATTTGAAATTGTACCGTTTTCTAATTAGATTGCGGTTTAATCTCAGATATCAGTATATTTTGATAATTATAATAAAAGACCTGTAGTCCCCTAAATTAATATTTTATATTTACAGGAATATTGTTTGGTCATTGATACAGCCACAACGTAATAGAATTATCAATCGATAGACGACATTTCATAGAATTTATGACGTTGTCATTACTGTTAAACGTTTACGATATGATATCGGTAGAAGTTCGTGCTAGGCCTACTGATTGTTACGGTATATGCAGGAGCGTGGAGGCACAGTTTAGTTTTACCACGTCTCGGTATGCATGTCCAGTGACCGCTCTGCGTTTACCGACACGGCCGCTCCGCGCTGTTAAGAGCGTTTACGCCGCACACTAGCGCCGCCAATGAAAAAAAAAACATATCTAGTAATTACAGATAGAAAATCAAATTATGCTCAACAAACTATTTGAATGAAGTAATTACGCATTTTTCCGTCACCTAATGAACATCTGACATGTTATTGTTTAAATAAGACGAAACGGCCACATTTAACTATAACGCCGTATTTAACTAAACCATAACATGTCAGATGTTCATTAGGTGACGTAAATATGCTAAATTACTTCATTTTTTTTTCTTCACTTTGATTACTTCACTTTGATTTTCTATCTCTAATCTCTCTCTCTCTTTGATTTTTTTTTTCATTGGCGGCGCTAGTGTGCGGCGTAAACGCTCTTAACAAAATGGTGGACATTTATATTAACATTGCGGTATTGTAATTTTTTTACCAATACGTGCGAAGGTGAAGGCAATTCGGTATCAGAGCACAACGATCCAGCTCCGCGGTTGTACCGACAAATCAGGAAAGGGCCATGGTGTCAACGCAGACTAACAGAGTGGTGGCGAAAAGCCAGTGTAAAACCAGGCTTGTCGCCAAGAGTTTTGGTTATACCAATTTCTAGCGTATGCTGAAGTATGTAAAGTTGACTTTCAATTGGTAACGAGTACGTCTCTTCGCTACCCCTCCGTCGATCTGAGCTGACCCTTTTACTATGTTGTTTATAATACATTTGCCGATTGACGGAGCAACTCTGACCCTCTACCTGTGTTCAAATGTGTGATTTCAGGTCTGTTACACTAACGAAAAAACACTGCAGGTTCCACTTTAAAACTCCAGATATTGTTTGTTTGCTATTATACATATAATTAAACATGAGTACCGTTCTAAAATATTACTTTACTTTTAAAATTAAAATGGAACTTTCGGTATATTTTTTTCTAGCTTGGGCGTTTTTTATTATTTATAAAATGTTCTCACTCGTTTATCATAACTGTTTGAGTCCTATTTTTAAAATAAATTAACCAAAAGGTGAGGATGTTTTAAATAATACATGTTGAATGTATGTGAGTTATATGTATATTTTATTTGTCAATTAACACTTTTTGTTAGTAACCTTATAATTTCTAATTGTGTATTTAAGTCCCACCCAAATAAATACTAAGATCGTTCGAAACGTGAAAAAAATATAATGACTTCTTTTGAACAAATATTATGACTGAAAAAATAACAGTTTGTGTAACATAACACTAATACATTTCTCTCATTATACATTTATTAATCCAAACTTATTAGACATTTTTAATACCTAATTTAATATGCATAAACCTCACATATATAACACTAACAAATCTATTAATAATATTAATTGTTACTAACAGAAGAGTGTTGCTCGAGGCATTCAATATTCTAGCTATTTAGGTAAAAAAATTACTATTATACATTTTAATCAAGTTTTCAACAGTCACCGTTGCAACGTTGCAATGCTTAATACACATTTTCTTTTCAATAGCGTCGAGCAATATTAACAAAAAATTTAAACGTGTTGCTTTTAAATCTATTTTGCTTATTTAAAAATTAAATAGGTATTCATTTGAAGATTTCATCTTGTTAACGTTATTTTGAAAATAGATTTAAATGCACTGCTCGTCTGTAAGATCATGATTTTCTTTCTCGAATACTGAACAGGCTTTGATTATAGGCTTAAAACTATTTTATACATTTTTAAAGGCACAAATGCATCCTCACACTCACACGAATCTGTACATGAAAGGTACAACAAAATAACAAAACTTATAACTATTATTATTAAAAAAATATATACCGCAAAAAATGCATGTTATGCTTATTTGTTTTTGAAAGGAAACTTTGTTCGGACCTACTTTCGTTTATAACTATCATGGTCAATTGCATTATAGTAAAATATTGAATTGTCACATGTAATGACATGGTAGGAGTCCCGTTAGTAATTTACTTTCGTTTATTTAACATTTTTTTAAATAAAACCTTTTCTGCGTTAATTCATACAATATATTATATCTGTTCAGTATTCGATAAATGAGTCGAAGCCGCGAACGCCGCACCAGCATCGTGAGATATGCACACAAAATCGTTCTAACTTCAATCACTGAAAAATTACCTCTACTTCTATAGCATTAGAACACATTATTTATCAATTCACTCTTTCCGTCACCTGGATATTTTTCCTAATATTTATTGTTTACTAACATCACTTTTATGTGTGTGTGCGTGTCAGTGTGTGAGCATGTAGTGTGGACGTTTCCTTAGTTTACATATAGGATTTAAAGACGTAAACATTTTCTAGTCACTGAAATATAATAAATAAAGTAAATTGTGTTACAAAATATTATCATATACAAAACCATAAACGTACAAAACAATAAAACATATAGATTATACAAAAACAAACATAATTATAAAGTAGACAAAGTAATCAATTTATCAAGTACGTAATATCGGCGTAATGCTGAATATTGAAGGTGGTAGCAGCATAGTATTTTTATTTAGCAATCATCATCATCATTTCATCATCAAGATGGCACCATCTTCATACTGAAGTTGAGTTCAGTATACAAAATTTTCTACGATCTCATAGCTTGTTTTAACTGGCGATAACTAAGTACAATTTATTATTTTGCAATCATGTTGACTTTTGAAGAAAATAAGAAATACACATTATTATGAGTACTAAACAATCTTGTTGACTTTTATCGTCAAAAAAGGCGTAAAACAAAAGCATCAAATTATTATTATATAATTAAATATTCCTCTTTAAATGGAACGCTATTTTTGCATTTTTTGTAGTTAAATTGGATTTTTGTGTATGTGTGTGTTTACTATTACTAATATATCACTGTCTTTGTTTTGTCACACGTAATCGTCCTTTCTGTCCTAGTTTGTTTAAATTAATTTTTGTTTTTTTTCCTATTATTATATGTTATATTATTTAAGTAGTTATGTGTATCAACATATTTTTTATTTATTTAGAATAGCGATGACGTCGGCTTCTTTTTTAATTTATAAACATAACATTGCAACATTTTTTTTCAATGTTGTTTCAAATAATTTTATTAATAAAATAACCAAGCGAGCACTAGTTGTCGCTTGAGAACTAAATTGTGTGCAAACTCTTGATGTGTTGCATGCTGCGCGCGCGCCACTTGACAACTGTTGTTTTGACATTGACAACGTGACAGCTGTCAGTGTGCGAGCGAACGATTGGCCATTCGTTGTTATTCGTTGTATAGTATTGGTATCTAAAGAAATAATATAGCAAAGCTTTTGAATGCTACTGTTTTTACTTTTTCGTTATAGTAATGGCCAATCGTATGCAGTCGGTGTATGCTTATGACGGATGCCCGTTATAATTTAGTACCATAGCGACAGATGTTTAAAATTACAACTTTTTAAAATTTAATTTTCACTTTTTAAACTTCCTGTCGTTATGGCACTAAATTATTAAACTTTGTGCCGCCCTGTATCTTATTGCGATGCGTTTGTTCCAACTGTCAGACAACTGAAAAAGCAAAAGAAAGGTTTATCGGATTTTAATCAAAAACATTATCAGTGGGCGTAGCACATACAGCTGTCGTGTTTGCGTTGATTTGAGCAGCGCTACAACGTCTGTAAATGGACAGACGTCATTACATAGAATTATGGCATTGGCGTGACTTACTTTTTCATTAAGCAAGAAGAGGCGTAGCGCGTAATGTATCTAATACTGTATCAAGTGAGTACGGACGCGTGCGCACATCAACCTATTCAAAACTGTCAAATTTCTTCAATAAATGTTCAACCAAATGCCATATCTATATACATACGAGTATAATGACTTGTCCTGACTGACTGACTGACTGACTCATCATCGCCGAGCCTAAACCGCTGAAGCTAATTAGATAAAATTTGGACAGTAGGTTAATTGAGTGACGTAACCAGCCACTAAGAAAGGATTTTACGGAAATCACACCCTAAGGAGGTCAAATAGGGGGTGAATGTTTGTATGAAAGTCCGTCAGTTTTGAAGTAAAATACATGAAAATTGGTATTTGGGTTCTTGAAAAGAATTAAAGAATGACATGTCTCAGGAATTTTGTTTATTTTTCTTTAAATGAGTAAAAAAGGGAAAAAGGTTTTTTTGGAGAAATCGTTATTTTTAAAGTAATAACTATCAAAATGAATATTTTAATCGATCTTTAGATTTTTCAACAAAAATAAAGAACGACGTGTTTTAGCATTTTTCGAAAAACCTCCCCTAGAGAGGTGAAATAGGGGTGGAAAGTTTGTATGGAAATCGCGCGCAAAACATCACGCGTTTACTGATTCCTACACGTGTGAAGAAACAGAACAAACATAATTTGCCCACGTGAGTAAAGCCGCGAACAAATGCTAGTATAATATAATAAAGTTCAATGTCTATCGAGGAAATTTGACTGTTTGTGGTAGTCTGATGCGCAGGCGTGTGCGTCAGGCACACACAGCCGCTCGTCAGGGGATCGCAGGGACCCGCCCCGCTGGTGGTTGGCGGTTTTATGCAAACACAAAGGTGCTGGCAGTGTAGATTAAAATGATCGTACCTAGATATGCAGTAACTTGTTTTTGATGTGTAACATCTTTCCGCTCGCCTTCATTATACAATTTGTGGGAGTGATTTCGGGAAATGTGACGGAACTAGGTGTGACAGTGCGCCATTTTGTAAGTTTAATCGATATTATTATTATATGTCAAATGTCTTCTAATGAGTATTACTATTAATACTGTATTTATTTTATAGTTATAAAATGATGATAATACCTGACCCATTTTTTCAGAAAATAATGTTAAAATTGCTTATTACTAAGGTGAGATGTCAAATGTTACACATCATATGCGACCACTGTAAGGCTCGCTCGATTTTTTAAGAGTGTTTTCTAGTAGGTTCAAGCGGTCTTTTCAGCGTTACTGAACTTATTTTGGGGCGTTGATAAACCTTTCCTCAAGCCGTTTGATCGAAACACCGTTACAGACCGTTTCCTTGCTAGATTCTGCGAGAGGTTCGGATCAGATCGGGGCAGTAACTTGTGGATAAGATCACACATAGAGGTTGAAACAGTGTCGATACATAACTTGCTACATCTCTAAATGGGTACAAATTTACGATCGCGATCAAAATTTGTGCTAAACCCACTGCTTTACATTAAACCAATCAGTGACAAGTAACGCAAACGTATCCCATATACATTGCCGCGTGACTCCGGGCATCAGTCGCAAGCTTGTAGCGTGTGCGTTCAGTGGGACCGCGATGCGGCGCACAAGTCCCGTTCGGTGGACAAAGCGGCGCGGCTGCTAGGCGCCGACTCGGCCCGCCTGCAGGACGGTACGCGAGGCAGACAGATCGTATGTACATGGACTATTTTAACTTTAATTTTCAGAAGCACTACCTTTACCTATATAAAATACTATACTTAGGGTTATTTGAACAATAGCCTCTTTGCCACATCTACAAACTATCCTGAACCACCTTCGTTCTACGACTTTTGGAAATTCACAAAAAAAATGTTGACTTTTCATACAAAAAAAAAGTTAAGTAACGCAACTTTTAGGTATTTATTTTGTTAAAAGGATTCAGGATGGTTTGTAGTAAGTAGTAAAGAGGTTATTAGTGTTTTAATAATAACCCTGTATTAGGACCATAAGCTACTTTTTTTTTATACAACTCATAAAGTTACTTAATCTTAATTCTAGATCAACTTAGTTAAATGACTAATCAACGTTTACTATACAACGTTTCGCAAACAATGAAAGCACGCATGCCAAAAACTACGCTAACTAAACTACGCAACTATATCCAACCAGCTCAGTTCCTTAGATGGGACGGTCTTCCGTTTTCATGTCATTGGTTTTTGGGTCACCTTGTATAAGTGCCAACCGTGAAAGAAAATCTCATGTAGAATATGTAAATTATTATTCAACAGATTAATAACTAGTCAATATTAATTGTTAATGCAGCCGAACCGAGGCGTTTAAGGTTAGTCTGAGAGTACACAATTCTAAAAGTTCTATAAAATCGATTTCAACTCTGAATTTTGGAATACCTACTAGAATGCGTTTTTAATAATATTATGTTATTTTTGAAAAGTGATCGAATTCATATTTGATATCGAATTTAAAGTCAATCTAGTTGTTTACTCATATAACACATGAAACGGTTTATAACTTTTACATGTCAAGCAAACATGCAATTACAGTTATTATTCCTTGCACATAGATTTCAATTTGGATTAACACCTTCTATCTTGGTCGTCACGAGAGTTTGTCTCTAAAATATGCCATTAAACAGGTGGAGCTGTGCGTGGAGACACTCGGTGAAGTGATGACGTTGCTCGCTCGCGATGACGTAGGCCCCGTCGAAGCTGACAGGGGGCAGATGGCGAAGCAACTGCTGCCAACATTCTTCCATACAGCCGCCACTATGCTGAAGGAGAGGAAGACTGATGAGAACTCCGCTGACGACCCGCTGCTGGTGAGAAAATTGAATACTCTTTATTTTTTAGGATTTGATGTTTAAAACCAAATTTATAATTATTTATTACATGCTACATTGGCATTCTCGAGTGGCGACCGCGTAACGAAAAAGGTAGTGTGGGCAGGCTTCCAACAAGGTGAACCGACGATCTGGTGAAGGTCGCAGGAAGCCGCTGGATGCTAGCAGCACAAAACCGGTCTTTGTCCTGCACTGGACGTCTTTTACTTGAGGATGCTACATTGGTGTACGTAGTAAATACATGTTTGGTTTATCTTGGGTTTAATGTTCTAATAATTGTTCTCGATTGGTTCAAAACTTTAAAAAAATCTAAAAGGGGTTTGGGTAAAAGTGGCTTGATTTTCAAAGTCCGCGGCCACTTATGGAACTTGCATCAGTCGTTAGTATATAATAAAGTAAAACATTTTTGTCATATAACATTTTTGGCTAAAGTGTGATATTTGATAAAAAAGAAAATAAAAAATAGTCCCGTATATTTTTTGTATAATATACATTTCAGTATAACTACGGTTTCAAACGTTATAATTGTTATATCAGAGCTCAATGTCTATAGGAACCCTGCAATTCCCTTCGGCTAATGATAAAAGATATGATGGATATTATTAAAAAAACGCAAGCCTTTTTAAGACTTTGATAAACTGCAGTCGATTCATGATAGCGTATTCCGTTATTATATTGGATTTTCTAAACAACAATTCAACGACATTCTGCAAAGTACAACGAATATTACTAGGCGACATAAAAGAAAGGAGGGGGACAGCTCTTGCCACAGTTCTTGCTAAACTTCACACTGGAGAGTCAAATGAGAGATTATCTACAGTTTTCAAAATGACCAGGAAGACCTTTGAAAAGACTATGAAACTAGTAAGAGAAGACTTATTGGCCGCCGCCAGCATTACTCATATAACACATACGGGCCCTTTTTATGGCATTTTCCATCACTTGCCAGAACTTCAGGCGATAGATTCGCGCATTCATGTCGGATGATGTCCTTGAGGGCTATCAGAGTCTGAGGCTTGTTCACGTAAACACAAGACTTCAAAAACCCCCACAAAAAGAAGTCTGGTACGGTCAAATCGGGCGATCTTGGCGGCCAGTGCAAATCGCCAAAACGAGAGATTAGGTGACCCGGAAATGCCTGCTTCAAAATGCCGGTTACAATTATTCTGCGTTCTTGAAGAGTATAGCGATTCATGATTTGTCAACCTGTATGCTTTTGTACATGCCGGCTTTGAAAAATGACACAGAACTGCAATTATCTACATTACAGGCGATTGAATCAAGAAAGGTAAGGTAGGTGTGCCGTTGGGTTGTGGAAACAATCAACGGTAGGCTGAAAAATCGCCAGCTACACCGCATTTATTTGGAGAAATTAAAATAGCCGGAGCACTCTCTTAAATGCATTTGGTGTTCCGTTGACTGACCATTACCTCGTTAATGTAATTATAAACCAAATAAGATTCAAAATTCAAAATTCAAAATCATTTATTCAGTTTAGGCTACAAATAGCTCTTATGAACGTCATTTTATGCCATCGGTTCGTAAGTCTATCTACTCTGGGCGGAAGATCTTGTGATTAATAGAAGATCAGCACAACCGTATTAGTGATTACGTTATTTCAAAAAATATAAATCGAAGACGGGCTTAATTTGAACTCATAGATGCCGCGGTTCCTGGTATGGATGAGTTTCCAGTGTTGAGTGCTGACGACCTAATTGTATATCATATATACAATTAGATAATAGGTATTTATAGCATCACTTTGACCTTGCATATCTCGGCTTCGATATTACTTAGGTCAAAAACCTTTTTGCAGCCATATATCTCCGTCGATGTACTATTAAACTAAAACAATTATTTCAGTGGCCGCTGAAAAAAAAATCAAGCCAACCTCCATACAAATTTACCCAAACCCCTTTCACAGAAGTTCTCTACAAAGAATGGCAAGTCATTAATATAAATCAAGAATAGAAAAGGACCAAGAATCGACCCTCGTAGAACTCCCATTTTTACATGAGAACCAGATGATTTAGTACCATTTATTTATATCGACAGTTTGTGTTCTAGAACTGAGATATGACTGTATTAAAGGAGATGTTCCATTTTTGTATGGAGGCTGGGCCCCCTAATTCTTACAGTGATGAAATTATATTTTATGAAAAGAGCACAAAATAAGAAACCTTTCCATGTATTAATATATTTTTTAAACATACCCAAACATTGTAATAAATAATAAAAAAGGTCAGATAATTAAAATTCATAATATAGCAACCCTAAGCTTTTTCTACCTTAGCAACTTCGCTTTTCTAATGTCTTGACTTAACTTCGTGAAGTTAACTGTCAGTGTCAGATGTCAAATCTTATTTTTTAAATTAGTAATGCAATGGTACTATCCATTACAGCCAGCAACCGCATGGTTTCATTTTCAGGAAATTGCATTGAAACTTTTAAATACCTTTTAGAATGTAGAAATAAGTTCAGCAATATATAATAAACACTTAAAACTTTCATTAGAACCCAAAAATAATAAGAAAAGCTTGATGAAGGAAACAAGATTTCAAGTTTTTAAATATTTTTTAAATTATGTTGGGGCCTTTTTATATATTTTTTTATTTTGAAAACATCATCTCAGAAGGCAGATCTCTCAGGAAAGCATCACTTCAAAACTAATAAAATAAGGGCCCTAAAACGAACATCTCCTTTAGTGCAAAATCTTTGTAACCGTAATAATGTAGCTTCATCACCAGAGTCCGGTGCTCAACGCAATCGAAAGCCTCGGACAAGTCGCAAAAAACTCCAAGAGCGTTTTGAGACTTCTCCCAAACATCAAATATGTGTTTTATTAGAGCAACACCTGTATTAGTAGTAGAACGGCCCTTTATAGATTGGTTGGGAGTGAATTCACTTTTTTGACAGTGGAAAACTGAACACCCGAATACCACCGTGCAGTAGTGAATTCACCTGGCTAGCTACTTATCTAAGTCTTGGGTTTGAATCTCAACGGTACATTAGTATATCGTACTAGATTTGGTTGTAAGTTCGCTTGGCTAGCTACTACCATCTTATCCAAGTTTGCTGCCAGTACGATGTTAGTGACATTGTTTTGTTATGTCTCTAAGTTTGAGTGGATGTGAAACTTAAAGACTGACGACGATAATAATAATGGTGATGATAATGATTCCGCGAGAAACTGAAATGACTCCCAATTCGCCTACGCAGGAGTACTAGGCTTTTATGTCTCCTCTTCAAAAACGTTTTTTCTTTTCTCATCCTCCTGGTGCTCTCTGCAGGTCCCACCTCCACCAACTGAAAACTGTACCCCATAAAACCGATTTTTTTCTTCTACTCCTTCTCCTTGCATGCTGTCAGGTTATGGAACGCGCTGCCGCCTAATATTCAAGACTCCTAACATCAGCCTTTCTAAAATGCCGTCCTATGTATATTGATTTCTTTCACATATTTTTTTGTTTTTTATATTAAATTGCCTTTGTTTATGAAATTATTAGTAGGTATGTATGTGAATTATAAATATTTAAGTAAGTTTATTTTAGTTTTTGCAGGAGGTACGAATTAATTCTACCTCTATTTATAATGTTTCCTTTTGCGGGCCTGCTGGAAGATATTTCAGTACTGAAATAAGCAGCGCCCTTATACTACATTTACCCGTACAGCTTATTTTTTTACCCTCATAAGCGTGTGCATAAACTAGTAAATAAATAAATAATGATGATGATGATGATGATGATGATGATGATGATGAATATTTCTATCAATAGAGGCGTGTAATCTGCGTGCTCCTCGACATGGTGCGTCAGATGTCAGACGAGCAATACATCGTGGTGGTAAAGGCATTGGAAGCTGAAAGTGCTGGCGGCTCCCGCTCGCTTCTGTCTGATGCGCTGCATTTGCTGACAGCGTTACTGCAGCGGCCGGTGTTTAAAGCCTACTGGTGTGATATGCTGCATCTACAGCACTACGTCATGCTGCATGCGCTGAGGTGAGTGGTTGTAGAATACTAGTTGGCTAGCTCCTGCTGTCTGATGCGCTGCATTTGCTGAAGGCGTTACTGCAGCAGCCAGTGTACAAGGCCTACTGGTATGATATTATGCAGAATGGTTAAGGATATGTCGCCTTATAAACCAGTGAAACACGCTTCCATACTCGTATATATCTATTGCGAAACTGAATTGTTTCGCTTGTGTCCAGCCAGCGGGAAGCACAGAAAAATGCTATTAAACACGTAGGTCTTTACATATACAAGCTTATACTCTGAAGCTTGTAATAGATATTCCGTGTTTTGTCCCTTTTACTCTTATTTGAAATGAAGTTTAAGTACATAATTGGAACAAAACACGGAATATCTATTCGAAGCTTATACTTTGTTTAATTGTAAATCCCGTAGTGTTTCCTGCAACAGTTTCAAATGTTAGAAACAATTATTTGTATCAGAAACACGTAGATTTTGTATCTGTAAGAATGTTTATAATCATTTGTTTCTCGGTGAAAACAATGACCTTAATTTCCCTTCACCCAGATTGCTGTCGTCGACGCTACGCGACCGCCTGAACGGCGTCGACGAAGCCGACACAGACACTCTAACAACGATACACACAATGTGGCGGGAATGGTTCACGACGCTGGCGACGTTGGCGACGTCGTCGGTACTGCAGCTGGAGACGATGCCGCCGGCGAGGAAGCAGCGCATCGTCGCACTTTACGGGGATATAAGGAGGGACGCGGCCACACTGCTCAGCGAGATGTGGTTCGGACTGGGTAAGATTTAAAGTTGCTTTTAGAATGACAAATGTAATGTTAGGTACAGACATAAGGAGGGCTGGACGCTGCTACGCTGCCGAGCTAGTTGTGGTTTGGACTGGGTAAGATTAGAAGTTGCTCTTAGAATGAGAAATGAATCTTAGCTACAGACAAAAGGAGGGGCGATGCTGCTACGCTGCTAAACTAGATGTGCTTTGGTCTGGGTAAGTGCGAGACTGGCACGCATGTTAATAGTGGGAGGGGCTAGCATCTTTACTACCAAGTGACTTATAGGAGAAAGCAGCGCCTCGTGGCTCTGTACGGAGACATAAGGAGCGAGATGTAGAATTAATAAAACCTGTAATTTTTTTAAAAAAGTTTTTTGTTATTCTTTTTCTTCTGCTTTTTAATGTAAATGCAATTTGCAGGTGAGCACAAGCGCTCGTACATCCCGTGCCTGGTGGGCCCCTTCCTGGAGGTGAGCTTCCTCAAGGACGAGAAGGTCCGCATCACAACGATACCGCTGTTCTTCGACATGATGCAGACTGAATACCTGCACAGTGTGGCGACCGGCGAGAGTGGTGCGTATACTAAATATCTATATATTTATTGAATAGCTACACAATACAGAGTAACAGCAGAAAATATAGAATTATACAAACAAGAATACAGTAATTTTGATATGCAGCAACTGCATGGGTGCAGACCTCATGCCAAGCAACTACAATGCTAAACGAATAAATAGAAATCTATTAATTTTACATGCAACTCTCGAAAGTTGAAACTTAATTTAGTTAAATGTACAGATTGAAATGAAACAACTTTTACGGATCTACTCGCGTTTCAATGTGTAGTGTTCGCGTAAACTTTAGAAAACAATAAATGTACAGATTTTATTGATTATTTAGTATGCTTCGATCTGTTTAATACATCAGTCTCAATAATTGTTAATTAACTAATATAATAAATGATATCATCTTAATAATATTAATTTTCAAGTCTCCTGAAACCATCAACCATATTAGTTAACCCAACTGTAATTTCTAAACAGATAGCCACCTCAAAGACCTGGAAAGCGAGCTCATAGACAAGCTAGACGTTCTCGTCGAGAGTGGCCTAGGGGACTCTTCCTGGAGGGCTCGCTTCGTCTCCCTCTGTGGAGCCCTATGCGGGGCCGCGGCGGGGGGACTTAGGGCTTCGGCGGCGGCTTTGGTGGCGGCTGCGGCAAGACAGCTTGACACTCTGCTGCAGTACAGAGTGGCTGCGTTGAGATCTGCCACGCCACATCGGATGCATTTAACTACGAGAGTACTGCACTTTTACGAGCAAGTTGAACGACCGCATATGTATATACGGTAAGTGGGTCGTATTGAGTTGGTAAGAAGTTTTGACAATCATTTTTTTTTCTGGTAATGTCGTTACTGCATAAAAGCTGTGCAAATGTTGCGCTAGACATCCTGAATAGAGTAGTCAGTAGAAATAAATGGTTGGATACTTTTTAAGTACTTTACCTTTACATTTCACAATAAAGTATACTATTACTATTTTTTTATCTTTAAGTTTATTTGAAGAAAAATATTTGATATGACGTATTAGTTTTACGAGTCGATTATATGTATAGTAGAGATGAAACGGATATCCGGTAACTATTCGCTATCCGGCCTATCCGACCCAAATTTACTATCCGGCCGGATACCGGATAGTAACTCAATATCCGGCCGGATACCGGATAGGCATTATTTTTCAAAAAAAATTTGTCTAAAACGTACATGAAATAAGACAACAGCTCGCAATAATGATGATTCCCTTCACCACCTCGAGAAATCTTGAGTCGGCACAACAAAAAAACAGCAAGCTTATTATTTTCACTGGAAATGTCGAAATATTGCCAAATAGGCGATCTTTTTACTGACGACATATAGTTTTGTCCCTTAATTATTTTATTAAGTACCTACTTACCTACGTATTTTTACAAAACCCAAAGTCGATCAAATAACGCACGTACGGCCACACAAGCATCAAGTAAACGATTGAGGACTTCTTGGCGGGAAAGTGAAGAGTCATGTCTGCGGTTTTGCTTTATTTTCTAAAATTTGTGTTATGTCGAATATTAATGTGAAATAATGGTGGATTATTAACCGTTAAGTGTTCATGAGCGTGCATGAGTGTTGGCAAATGAAACAAAACAGTGCAACGGCACTTTTCAAATTCTCTCAAGATGTCGCGTGAGGACTTAGTAAAGCCCCTTATCTTTACTGAGATACTCGAGGGGTTGGGGGTATATCATTTCTCACTTCTCATTTCTATTATCATTCATCATCATCCTAGAGTTTAATTTTGAGAAACGTATAAATTCAGTTTTCGACTGAAGGACTAGTATCCATGGTCATGAACAAATTAAAAAAAAAGTAAATGATTGATTGATTTTCGCCTGTCATTCACTCACGAATGCGCACGATCACTCCCGACGAGTCCCGATGGCACCCGAAACCGCCCGAAATCCGGCCGCCGGATATCCGGTATCCGGCCAAACAACTATCCGTTTCATCTCTAATGTATAGAGTCGTCTTGTAAATGTTAAGTTTACTTAAACGATGGGAAGTAAGTAGGATCTTGCATATACAACCTTATTTTTAGTTTATACGAAAACCGAAAACACGGATCAAATATTTTCATTTAAAGAATCAGTACAAAAAAAAATTAAAATAATATCTTGAAAACTCACGAAGTAACAAGCTTTTTGTGCTGCCCCGTTGTGTGTTTTTAATACGGTATAATTTTTTTAAGATTTTGTAAAATATTATTTGGTCAAAATATAACATGGTATAAAAAAACTAAATTTATTGTAAAGTACATACATATTTATAGTTAAAATTTTCACGCGCCTCGGCTATATGCCTTTTTATCAAATAAATATATCGAAATAAGCAGATACAAACAAAGCAATATTTCATATTTTTGTTTTATTGGCATTTAAATCGTTGTATGGTTTTGTATTTAAACATCAACCATAAAATTAATAACGAAAACTCCGTGTTAAGTGACAAAATCATAAATTAATATAGAAATATTATAGGTTATTAAAAGTGAAAATGGTGGTCATTGTCTCCATCTACAGTGAACCATTATAACTCCAAATTAGTGTTGTGACCTCTTTAAAGTTTCACGCTTGTACCATTATAATGACGTCAGCTCTAGAAAGGTTCACATGTGTACCAATAGAGGATAACAGTGTGGTCCTCGTGAACAAATAAACTGCTATCAGTGCTACTAGATATCAATAGTGGTGCGTGTAAATACCTTTCATGTACATGTGAACTCATTAAACGCTTCTTTTACAGAATAATTTATAAGCTGATTAATATATCACAAACTAGACCTGCTCACACTAACAACTGAATAGCGCTTCATAAAAGGTTATATATAACAGCTTTGGGCTGCAATAATGTTCACATGTGTTATATTATAATGCCAGCAATCTAACACCGTATATGTGAACCTCTGAACAGCCTATGCCAAATTTTACTTCTCTTAAACCGCTCTTGTTCAGCTTTGAAAATGAAAGCTGGCTAGAAGAGTAATGTTGTCCTGACAAAACGCCATTAGTTACATAATAGGCCACATTTACACCCCTATACATGCCTTACACAGGTATAGGTGGACATGTTCACTTTATTGCAGCCGATGAACCAACTGTGACCACTGTAAATGCTAAGAGATCACCAGTGAAATAAATGTGGCCTTTTAAAGAGAATAAAATGCTACTTGGGAATGATCGACATTTTTGTCTTTATATCATCATCATCATTATCATCATCATCAGCTCATTTTATGTCTCCATTGCTGAGGCACGAGCCTTTCCTATGGATGATAGGGAGAACGGGCCATAAACCACCACGCGGGCCCAGTGCGGTGCGGTGGTTGTTAACGACCGGTATTGCAGCCGGGACCAACGGCTTTACGTGCCTTCCGAAGCATGGAGGAGCTCGAGATGATACATTTAGGGTCATCCATCCGATGACCGGCCTTAGCGAAAGTACTTAACCTCAGCACTCGCAGACTGGGCGCGTTATCCACTACTCCATCGTGCTCCTCTTTTGTCCTTTAATCATGAAAAATATTAGTCGTCAACTGAATTTAGTCTAGCAATAACTGAACACAGACCACCAGTGGCGGTAGCCAAGGTAACATTAAGAAAACGATAGCGATATTCGAAAATAATAAAATGTATGGGATTGACATAAGCCGCGCTAAATCACGTGGTCAATCTTAGCCAAAGTAACATTAAGAAAACGATAGCGAGGTTCGAAAAGAATAAAATGTATGGGATTGACTTATGTCAATCATTTTGATTGACCACGTGATTTAGCGCAGCTTATGTCAATCCCATACATTTTATACTTTTCGTAATTCGCTATCGTTTTCTTAATGTTACTTTGGCTAAACCTACGGCTTCGTCGCTGTAATCCCGTATAATTTCAATTAAAATCTTTGTAATTTGGCTACGAAAACTGTGTCGAAGACTGGGCTTTGAAACTGTCAAACACTGGTGCAATTACCGTACGATCTTGAAAAATCTATTTTTCTCTCTCGCACATCTAGATACGTGCACAAGCTAGCCAACATGCACCACTTGGCCCAGCAGTGGGCGGAGGCTGGGCTAGCCCTCCGGTTACACGCGAAACTGCTTCAGTGGGACCGCGAACCTCTGCCGCCGCGGTTAAGGCATCCCGCCTTGCAGCATGAAACGCGACATTCCACTCATCGCGAGCTCAAGGTTATATTTATAATCATTATAATTATAAAATGTAGTGAAACAATTAAATTCCTACCCGACCCTGCCAGGAATCGAACCTGGGTCTTCCGCAGTCCGGGCGGCTGAACTCACTAATATGCTACCGGGAAGGCTGACGTAAGCACTGATTTTTTTCACTGTTTTGATTTTGACTGCTTTTTAGCGGTATCATCGACATCTATCCAACGGTTATTGCAACCGATTGACTACGCAGATTCATCTTTACAAATGAAATACCACAAATTTGATAACACAACCTTATAACGTTAACACGAAGCATCTAACTGTTTTAACTTTGCGTTCAGGAATACCTGTACCTTGAAATCGCGGAACTCCTCAACCGTGGTCGTCAATGGGAGCTGGCCGTCGACATAGTCAAGGAGCTGGTCTCAGTATACGAAGAAGAAGCTTTAGGCTACGGCCCTCTAGCGGAATTGCATGGGCAACTGGCCAGCTTGTACGGAGCGATGTTGCGCACGCCGAGATACCACCCTGGGTACTTCAGGGTCATCTACTATGGCAGAGGGTTTCCCGAGCACTTGAGGGTGCCTCACGTGAGTACTCATACATAAAAGCATACAGAGATCACTTCATGCCACTTGCTTCGATCTTTGCATATTTCTTTCGTTTCATATACACTCATTAATTTCTTTAAACATCTAGTGCCTTACAAATAAACAAAGAATAAGCTCTGAATAGTTATTCCGTGTTTTGTTCCTGTCATGTAAACGTCATTTTAAATTAGAGTAAAAAAGGCAAAACACGGAATACCTATTCAAAGGTTACTCTTTGTCAAAGCAAGGCAAATGTAACATCGTTGTGTTCCGGAAGTAAAATTTCGAAATTTTTGGCTACAGTCAGTATCAAAAGTCACTTACATTACTAGAAGTTGGCAAGCGCCTTTTAGATCATTTTGTTGTTTTTTTTTAAATATAGAAGAGTAGGCAAATGACTCCGCTCTAGCTTATGCTAAACGGAGTCCAAATACGAACTTTTGAAATGGACTATATTCTATTAAAACTGCAGTTTCTTGCGCACATTCTTCTCCACAGCTAGACGACACAAAGATAGACGTCCTGAATGAGTAGCAAGTCAAAAAAACGTCTGTCGATTCAAAGCACTTATATTTGAATAATAATAATAATTAACTTTTGACGACCTCCTTGGTCGACCGGTTGGTTTGTACACCGGTTTTCATGGTGTCGCCATCTCTGAGGTCCCGGGTTCGATTCCCGGTCGGGTCAATTTAGAAATTATGGTTTTTCTAAATTGTCTCGGGTCTGGGTGTTTTCTATGTATAATAAGTATGTATTTAAGTATTTTAAGTACGTTTATCCGTTGTCTAGTAACCATTTAACGAGTTTCATAACGAAGCTTCTCTTGGGCTAGGTAATTGGTGTAAAGTGTAGGAAAGTTTATTAATTTATTTATTTTATTTATTTAAGTATATTTGAATAGAAATGATTTGACTTGGATTTTCATTTTGAAGACAGCTGGTTAGATTGACAAAGTGCGTCAATGTTTGTCGACGTGCGTTGCTGATACCCGCCCCGTTCCCCCAGGGCTTCGTGTACCGCGGCAACGAGTACGAGCAGCTGCAGGAGTTCCGAGAACGGCTGTTGGACGAGTGGCCCGACGCGGACGTGCTGCCGCGGCTCGACCCGCCCGGCGATGACGTCACGCTCTCCGACAGACAGTGTATCCTTTACATGCCACTTAGAGTGCTGACCCACTGCTGGGAAAAGGTCACATCATATCATCACCTCATTTTATGCTGGGACACCTTCCCTATGGATGGATAGGGAGAACGGGTCATAACTATCACGTTGATCTAGTGCGGTGCGGTGGTTGTTAACGACTGCTAATCCACCGTGCCTTCCGAAGCACGAAGGAGCTCGAGATAGTACATTTTGGTCGTCCATTCGATGACCGGCCTTTGCGAAAGTTGCTCAATCTTAGCAAGCGAACTGAGCGCGTTAAGGCGACGCATCGCTAAACAATTAATCTAATACGGAGCGTTTGCGCCCCGTACCATAAGAAAAACTGGATTTTTTCTTTCTTCAAAAAATGAACTAGAATATTAAAGTGTGTGTTAAGACTAATCTACTAAGAAAATTTAGATACTTAAATCGGTCTGGTTTGCCTGTAAAATGTTTTAAACGAGATTACTTTGATATTTTTTTCTCTGTTATAAAAGTTAACAAATCATGTTTCTGCAACTAGCAAAATGAAGTCAATTAAATGAAAAATCATGTCAATAAATATCACTTTCATATGTTTAGTAATTGTTGGGAAAAATCAAGATCCCTGCCACGTAAATTTCCAATGCGTCGCCTTAACCACTGCGCCATTGACCTCAACAAGGCCTATAAAATAATATTTTATTTTAAGAGTCATTTCAAAATCCCATACAAACTTATTCATTTAGACCACTAAGCCACATTTAATAAACTTTTTATGCTTAAAAGAAATGCAGAGTTGTTGATAGTTGATAAAACTCATTAAAAAAAACGTTTGTTCACTGATTTGAAACTTTTCTTAATAAAAATCGCATAAAATCAGTAATATATAATTGTATACATAAAGTGGTTTCATTTAATTATCTTTAGTCAAATGCAACTTATTTTCTAAATACTTGTTTATTTTTTGTTTATTTTTTACGTCAGTTAAATAAAATTTATTCGTATTCTTAAACGTCTTTGTTGTCAAATTTTGTTTTGGCTTTGATGATATAGGATGATTAACATCACGCTTTTCAAATGCGGATTAGTGATCACAAACCCGGGCTTTGAATACATACTTTCCAATATTTTGACGCTGTAAGGGAGAAAAGAGCTGGACACTTGCTGAGTTTCTTGCCGGTTCTTCTCAGTACAAGATCTCCCGCCCAGAGTAGATAGACTTACGAACCGATGGTATAAAATGACGTGCATAAGAGCTATTTGTAGCCTAAACTGAATAAATGATTTTAAATTTGATTTTTTTTTTAATACATTGTAAACACATCACACACACCTCTGCATATCGGGCACAAATTGAGATTAAATTAAAACGTTAACAAGTCGTTTAAAATTGTCACGGCGATAATGTATTTTATTCTTTCATTCACAAGCTTACATTTACCTTAACAAAAAACAACAGACCTCCAGATAAACGCAGTGGAGCCGATAATAAGCGACAAACTCAAGAGGCTCTCTGGTAAGCCGGTGGCCGACCAGATCCTGATGTACTACCAGCACAATAACGTCAATAAGTTCATGTTCTCGAGGCCCTTCCTTAGACCAGGTCAGTATAAGTTCGAAAAAAGATAAAGGGCTGAAAAAAAATCTACGAGCGGGATTCGAACCAGCACCCCATGACATGCCGGGCCAGGTGCACTGCCAACTATGCTATCGTGGCTCAATCCAACTCGCCGAAATTAATCAACACTATTTACTATACCTTATAAGCCAAAAGAGCCCTATTCAATATCGACAACTACGTCATCAACAACAACTTTGTCTTTTTTCAAATTGTAATTTGTTCCCAACAATATTTGCGTATAATTGTATATAAATAATCAGTATAAGCTTCTTCCTGCCTTGGTCCCATGTTACTTGGGGTCCTCGCAAAATATACGTTTCTTCCACTCCTCTATAAGTCGTCACTTGTACAGTCACTCCCTTCACATTCTATCCATCTTTTCTTTGGTCTCCATCTCCCCCTTCATCCAACAACACTTATAACAGGTCAGTATAAGCATCATCATCACCATCTCAGCCAAAAGACGTCTATTGCTGAACAAAGGCCGGTTTTGTGCTGCTCGCATCCAGCGGCTTCCCGAATCAAATCAAATCAATTATTTCTTAGAAAATTGTTTAGGTTTACATTGGCAAAGTGTGCGAATATAAAGCCGATATACGGATCTCTGCCTTTTCGCCGATAATTGTTTGCTAGATTTTCACTTGCCAACTAACGTTTCGCAGAATTTTATTTCGCCGAATAATCATTTGCCAACTTATTATTATAATTATGTTTTATTTCCCAACCTCACAGTTACCAACTGTAAGTTTAGATAGGTTAGAAATTTAAGACAATCGCTACGCTGCGCTTCGCGATTGTCTTAAATTTCTAACCTATCACGTGACCTACAGAAGTAGGGCAGCTAGTATTTCTGTTGTAAACAATACTTAATAATAAAAAATAAAAAAAATATGTGTGTTTTATCATTAAGTATATCAATGTATAAAAAGGGAACTGTTACACTGACAAAACGTTATTTGTCTAATAGTTGTGGGGCCTAGTGAAATATTTAACAAATGATAAATGTTCCAAACGTTTTGTGTCATTATAATAATCAGCTTAACAATAATTCTACCAAATGAAACGTTGCCATACAAAAATTTGCTAATCGTTAGTTGTCAAATTAAAACATCGGCGAAACGTTGATTGGCAAGCGATAATCTGGCAAACAATTTTCGGCGAAAAGGCAGGATACCCCGATATACATTAGGATACGTTGTTTTTTGTTTTGATGTAAATAAAGACATTGTTATTGCGAAAATTATTTTTTAATTTGTATTCGAATTTGATTTATATTACTTGTCTCAGGTGGGATTCTAATAAGTCCTTAGTTACACGACGCTATTCAAAACATACTAGTTATAAACTTTAATTACCAATGTGTATCTAGAATATCACGGCACTAATATTTCAATGGCGGTTCGTACACGACGCAACCAATCACAACTATTGTAACTTTTTTTATCCTTACGAATCCTTCTTACGGGGATACGAAAGCCTCTGGAGTCTAAGTAATGTGGCGGTTCTTCAGTCCCTATTTCCTGCGTGGATCCTAAGAAAATAGCACCCACAAGCAAAAGGGAGGAACATACCCACTAGACACAGAGGGGTTAAAAACAAAAAGCATTATATCGTAATATTATTAAAGAAAGAAAATATCGTGCAATATCATTAGAACTTCGAAATTGGTTAAATGTGCTAAGCGCACCAAGCCATTAATTAAGAAAAAAAAAATCCGTTAATGTTCATGACCTTTTAAACTTGCAGAAGAGCCGTTGGACGGATCGACTGACGACTTATCGAGTCAGAACGAGTTCGCGACGAGGTGGCTCGAGAGGACGGAGCTCGAGATCAGCGACACGTTGCCAGGTACAGACATAGCATAATATCAAGGGAAACAAAGACTGACGTCTATAAAGCTGTCGCTATAGAGACGTGTGTGTCGAAACCTGTCCTCGATAATTAAACACTGGTTATTTACAGACCTACAAAGCCGATATATAAAAAAACCTCGAAATTGATGCCTTATATGTGGTCATTATTTTGACATTCTTCTTTGAGATAAATCGAAATTGTTCTGGCTAAATTCACGCCAGTTTGTCGGCCGCTTCAGTAATCTACAATAGTACAGTGAAGAAGAGAATACCCTCCTTCCTATGACACGGAATCCCTCAAACGTGGCGTGAATAGGCACCTTGTGCGTCGGCAAGATGTTGCCTCGATTTCACGCTGCACCAGTTGTCTTCGCGTCTGGGCCATTTCCACTTACTTAACATCAGGTAAAGTGGAGGCGTTTCCCGTGTTAGATATCTATATCTATATTATAAAGCTGAAGAGTTTGTTTGTTTGAACGCGCTAATCTCGGGAACTACTGGTTCGAATTGAATAAAAATTTTTGTGTTGCATAGTCCATTTATCGAGGAAGGCTTTAGGCTATATAACATCACGCTGTGACCAATAGGAGCGAAGCATCAGTGAAAAATGTTGCAAAAACGGGAAAAGAGCCTAAAAAATTAAAAATGCTGCCGAAAATCACTATTCCACGCGGACGAAGTCGCGAGCACAGCTAGTTTAAAATAAATGTGTGTATTCCCAGGCATCCTGCGCTGGTTCCCGGTGGTCCGCACGCGTACGTACGAAGTGTCCCCGGTCGCGGCGGCGGTGGAAGCGCTACGGGACTCCAATCGTGCACTCAAAGAGCGGATACTGGCAGCGCGAGCGACCGACGCTCCGCTGCAGCCGCTAACTATGAGGCTCAACGGTGAGATTGCCATTTATTTATTTATTTATTTATTGGGCAGTCAACAAAAACATGTACCACCAAACAAACAGTAGTTATAGGGTAAATGCAAAACTTATTCTAAGTACAGTTTTCAATTATAGACAGCCACGGCATGCGAAGTGGACTAATAGTTATAAAAACTAATCTAACAAATTTTACCAAACTTAAAATCACAATAATTTTATTAAATACCTAAAATATGATTTAAAGTTTAAAGGGGGCTTACGTAACTATTTCTAATAATATGTTTCCATTCAATACATGCTACTATTATGTATTTTGATTATTAATTGACAGATCACAATATCATGTTCTGTGTGGGTACTAAAATAATAAATCAGTTATGCTTTGTTGAAATCTTTGACTACTATAATAAAGCTGAAGAGCTTTTTTTTTGTTTATACGCGCTAATCTCTAAAACATCTCCGTATTTTCGTTTTTATATAAAATTTTATAGTATGAAAAAATAAACAAGTTTGTATGAATTATCAAAAAAAAATTTGTATTTTCACCATTTAGTGCTATCTTACTGAAGTTTGGAGATCAGCACACAAAAGTTCCTGTGGGCCTATGTAGCATCTTTTGACTGACGATAGCTTAGTTTAGTCCATAGATTTTTATAATGCATACTCGAATTCAAGCATTTGGCCACCAACCAGCCCGATGGTGAGTAGGATACGGCCTAAGGTGCTGCTTAGACAAGAAATACCTATTGCCTTTTTGCCTTTATGCGTCTTGTCTTGAAGAGATCTTGAAGAGGTCGGTTTGATTTAGTCCTGCTATTTTCGTCTCGGACAAGAGTTAATGTGTCTTGTCTGACTAATGCTCTCGAGCCCCTGCAATTGCGTAGAGATATAGCGTCACTCAACGTCTTCTACCGCTTATACCCCAGCGAGTGCTCTGAAGAGCTCTTTGACCTCATCCCACCTTCTCGCTTCCTCCATAGGAGTACGCGTGCTGCTCTCCGGAGTCACCACTGTACTGTCTCGAACATTTCATCGCGCACAAAGAAATGTGGTGACTCGTTTCTTTATCGCACCTCCAAAAGATGGAATAGTCTACCAGCACACGTTTTCCCTCCTTCCTATATATGACATGCGGTCCTTCAAACGAGGCGTGAAGAGGCACCTTGTGGGCCGGCAGGGTGAGGGTGACTGATGCTGCGGTGTTTTTACGCTGCACCAGTTGTCCTTACGTCTGGACTAATTATTATTATTATTATTTATTATTATTTTATTAGTTGGGCCTTCTGAGGTTTTCCTACCCCAATAGCACTCCGTTCTATCCTTTCACTTTTCTCTCCCTGTAAAGATGCTCGTAGATGCTGATGAAGGCAGTTCATAACTTATTCAGGTATCCTGGACCCCGCGGTGCAAGGCGGCATAGTGAACTACGAGCGAGCGTTCCTCACGGCGGCGTACGAGGCACGCCACCCCGACCACGCGCCGCTGCTGCAGCAGCTCAAGGACCTCATCGCGGACCAGATACCGTTGCTGAAGTTCGGTGAGTACCTTTCTCTATTTATTTATTTGATCGGACACCAACACAGTGAACACCAATACAATTCCACAGCAATTACAGGTGAGGGCTACATGCAAAAAAAATGAGCTAGTAAACTAAGTAGGTATAACACATAAATCAGAGAAAATTACAAAATTAAATTGATACTTAAATGACTGTTTACATAACAAAATCAAATAACTAATAAAAATAAAAAAGAATTAAATTAAATATTGAATTTTGAAATTGAAATTGAAAATAAAATTAAAAACATAATATTCAATTAGATCCAGTTTTAATAGGAGGATCCTATTTAAAAGGAGCTCTCGTTAATCTCAAGTTGACTATTGGAATTATAGCCCTTGCTCTAAAAATCAGTGTTTAAAGTTTAACAATGGCTACCGCCTCTGTGATCTAGTGGTAAAGACCACCGGTTTAGACACAGTGGTTCCGGGTTCGATTCCCAGCGGGGGGTGCATGTTTGTGTTTGGTTGGTGGTAGGTCGCCATAACATCAATGTTTGTAGCATTGTTGTGTTCATTTCTGTTATAGAAAATCTATCAGTAGCTAAAAAGTTTATCTATTGACTAACCAGTCAAGTACCTAAGTGTAGCGTGAGTGAGTGAGTGACGTGTATGCCCAGGGCTGGAGGTGCACGGCGCGCGCGTGCCGGCCGACATGGAGGCGCTGCACGCGCACCTGCTGGCGTGCTTCCGCCGCGTGCGCCAGCACGTGCACCAGCGGTACGGCCGGAAGGTACGCTTAAACACATTTATTCCCATAACAACAATTAAATTAATTTACAATGAGATTAATATAGAAAGCTTAATATTAACTCAACAGTCGGTCACAAATCAGCTGTGTTCCGAACGCATCGCGGCACACTTTTTTGCAACACTCATTAGCTACGCACGAAACCGGTCTTGGGTCCGCAGCGAGCGCTAGGCGAAGGTGGGCATAACGATAACAGTAAACATTCAGACAAAAAAATATAATTTTTTCTTCTTTTATATGATAACCTCGTGCGGTTAGCACATTTAGCCAGTGTCAAAGTAATTATCTTACGAGTTATATTGTTATAAACCAAAGGCGCGCGGGCGCAAAGGGAGTCCGTCTTGAGCGATCGGGATGATTGGTCGATGACTTCTGTGTCTTCTGTGCCCTATCATAGAAGGACACATAACTGTTAAATAAGTTTTTTTTTGAAAGGAGATTGCTGATTGCCTCACACGGCATTTTCAGCTTCACCGGGCTTGTTTGGGGGCGGCGAGAAACTTAAAGTGTTCCTCAAGCCGTGTGAAACGAATCACCTTCGGAGGTTTTCTAAAGGGAACGGCATCACGCACTAGTGCGTGTCCCCGTGCCCTACTAGATTCTCCGAGGGGTTTGGATCGGTAAAACTTAACTGTACCATAGTCGGTGTACAAATATAAATAATAATTAATTTTATTAATTTAGGCATACTATAATAGTATTAGTGGATTATAGTGATGACATGAGGATTACAAAGTTCAGTGGTACACTCCTTCAAAAACTTAAGAGCTAGGCTTGGAACCGGTTTGAAAAACAACGGTTTAAATGTTCTATAACTTTTTCCGCAATAACGTTTCGTTCGGAGCGAAACCGAAATCCATTTCGTTCATTAACCGAAATAAACCGGTTTACGTCCAGTGCGCGTAGCCCGCCCGCGTCAGCCTCAAACCTGCAGCGACAAGTATGAATGAATGCGCGGGTACTTTCCGCTGTTTACTTCCCTCTCCACACGATATAAACCGGTATTAACCGGTAAGAACGCAAACGTAACCGAAATCTTTATTGTGAAAATAACGTTCTTGAAACCGGTTTCAAGGAACGGAAACGAGTACTTAGGGCGATAACGGTTTGAAAATGTAACCGGTTTCCGAGCCTTGCTTAGTAGGAATCCTATCAGGACTGTCAGGCTTATTACCGAAATAAGCAACCGTTGTTCATTGTACAATTGCAACGCGACTGCTCTAGTTGCGTTTGATAAATTGATATTACGGACACAAATCGCCCAATGATCGCTCGCATAGTGCATTCGCGACTAAAATGTATGTAATATAAATGTTTATATAATTTTTAACGCAAATTTTGTTGCGAACAAATTACAAAAACACAATGTTGAAAAAATTTCCACGAGCAGGGTTTGAACCTGCACCCTTCTGACATACCGGGTCAGGTGCTCTTCCAATTGAGCGATAGTTCAATTTTTTTTCAACATTGTGTTTTTGTAATTTGTTCGCAACAAAATTTGCGTTAAAAATTATATAAACATTTATAAATAGCTTGCCTACTTCTTAACTGATCTTTAGTATTTGTAAAAATATTATGATCGGATGTTAATGACGGTAGTTGTTAACATTGAATGGGCGCCTTTGGCTTTCAAAGTAAATAGTGTTGAATAATTTCGGCGGGCTGGTTAGAACCACGATAGCTCAATTGGAAGAGCACCTGACCCGGTATGTCAGAAGGGTGCAGGTTCAAACCCTGCTCGTGGAAATTTTTTCAACATTGTGTTTTTGTATGTAATATAGTTTACATACATTGAGCGATTTGTGTCCGTAATATCTTTCACAATGTAAACCGCTTTAGTTTGAGTTACTTTTGTAAGGTACAACAGTGCTTCTATAATATTGGACTCGATTTATATTGGTCAATTTAAGGTTAAACTTGTAAGTTAACAACGCTTCTTCAGATATACAACGTGTAACAAAAATGACAAAATGAAGAGATCCAAAGTGTATCCAATTCAGAACTTGTATGTGTTGTTATTAAGATATAATTATTAACGGGATTATTACCATGTTTATTGTAGTGTTTGAGTATCCGATATTTCGGTATCTGGAATCCAGTGATTAGCCTATGTAAAGACCGCAAAAAGAACAAAAGTGCCGTTTCGCGATCTGATACGGTCAGTGTAGTGTGTCGAGAACAAGTTCGAGTGAATAGTGACTATTAGGAGCCAGTGGTACGAGTATTGAGCGCAAAAAACGACTAAAGAAGAATGTAGATCGTTTTGTCTGCTCATAATCACCCGCAATAACTTCAGTACATCCATGATCATGGCGCATGCAACTGTGCCAAAATATCGGATACTCAAACTACAATAAACATGGTATTAATCCTGTTAATAATATTTGTTCTAATCTAAGTGACCATGATAGTTTAAAAAGTTATATAATTATAAACTTTAATTTGTCATGCAGTGGCTAATGAAATATTTATATTAGTGAAGTGATGCGCGTCAGGCGCGCATAAGCGAGCAGCAGTGATCATAAATGTTAGTACACAGAGGTTACTAAACCACTAGGGCTTAGACTTGTATTCTGATGTGACGTCACAATAGAAATATTAAATTAAAAATTGCATAACACATTAAAGTTAACAATCATGCCTCAGTAACTCTGCATACAAGACCTAGATCGGATACACTTTGGATCTTTTCATTTTGACCACACCTTTCTGTTACACGTTGTATAAACTTAAAGTAAGCGCCATTTTTCAGCCTGTTAACTTTCGCGTTTAAGCTTCCTCTCAGTGCTAACCATTGTTACAGATGTGCGACTTCGAACCCGAGACGCCCGAAGTGCAGCTGCGGACGATGCGCGACAGCCTGCCTTCAGAGCCCGGCTCAGCCAACAACCGCATATCGGACATCTCTACGGGCAACGAGTGAGTACACCCATGGCACATAGCACTCTTGTCTCTGGAAAGGCAATATGGCTGGTTGATAGTTATCGTGTGTTGATAATTAAATAGATTTTATGTAGTAATAAGGGCATTTGGAGCCGTATTATTCTAATTAAGTGGATTGTGCAACCTGTGTTTGTGAGTGTGCGTCGTAAGCGAATTGTTTCGGGAAAACAATCAGCCGGGATGTCGGCCACACCGCTGCTGGAGTAACAGGTATTTCAGGGGGAAAGTGCACTTTGGGGTAGTATGGGTGTGTTTAGGGAACCCTAGAAGACCCGGAGCCGGATTCGGGCCCCATCGGACCATATGGATCCCGTTCAGGACGGCGGGAGCGGCATGGAACTGTGAGTGGATTTTTTTCTATTTTTAATGTGTAATTTTAAGCAATAGCATAGTGTGTTGTGGGTTTCCGCAACATTTTGGTCCGCAACATGCTAAATAAGTTAACTATCACAATAAAGAAACAATGAAAATACATTAAGGCGACGCACCGCTAAACAATTAATCTAATACGGAGCGTTTGCGCCCCGTGCCATAAGAAAAACTGTTTTTTTTTACTCCAATTAAAAGAACAAGTTATTTAAAAAAAATGAACTAGCATATTAAAATGTGTGTTAAAACTAATCTACTAAGAAAATTTAGATGCATAAATCGGTCTGGTTTGCCTGTAAAATGCAAATCTATGTTTTAAAAGAGGTTCCTTTGATATTTTTTTCTCTGTTATAAAAGAGTTATCAGAGTTAGAGTTTAGATATCGTGTTTCTGCAACTAGCAAAATGAAGTCTAATTGACTTCATTTTGCTAGTTTCAGAAACATTGCATTTTACAGGCAAACCAGACCGATTTATGCATCTAAATTGAATGAAAAATCATGTCATCAAATATCACTTTCATATGTTTTGTAATTGTTGGGAAAAATCAAGATTCCTGCCACGTAAATTTCCAATGCGTCGCCTTAATTTGATATTTGAAATTGCTTTATCACTTTTTGGTTTCAAAATATAATGAACTGCTCGTGAAATCCACGACCGTGATTCGAACCCGCTGCCGTAACATGACGGGTCAGGTGCACTACCAGCTATGCTGTCGTGGCTCTGTTCAACCCGTTGAAATTAATTAACATCACTTTACTTTGTAAGCCAAAGGAGCGTTAGTCAATTTCGACGACGATGACGTCATCAACATCCGATCTAACTTGTTCATTAAATGTAGTTTCCATTTAACAAAACAACAAAGTTCTATTTTGGCTTACAAAACCAAATATGTGTACATTATACGTTGTCATCAATTCATCATTTACAATGAGCCTTAGAAAAAAATGTTGAAGTTTTTGTCAAAAGCGAAAGCAATTTCATAGTCATACAACATTTCAATTGTCATTTGTGTGTATATTATTGTTTCTTTTCAGTTCTGCCTCGAGATCCAAATTCTTCAGTTTCAACAGTGCCATTAATCCGCTAGCCAAGTACGTTGCACTTTGCCTGTTTTTATAAAAATAATAATAATAATTGTACGAAGTACAGTACGTTCACCTCGCGGTCGCGACCGACGCGCGTAGTCAGCAATTACAAATTGACCTAATTATTGCTTTTAAGTATTATAATAATTAATAGCCAGTTTAAGTTCGGACATCAACTACGCCGCGCGTATCATTAAACCATCATAATTTTACCATTGTACCAATTATACCATTGTGAATTCAGCCTTGTGTTTTTACCATTTTTACCATATTAATTTGTTGGACTTACACCCGACAAATTTGGTCCTTCGAGCCTTTGGAAAGGTGGGATCTGTCGCGTTGTGAACTTGTAAACTTTGTAAATAAGCAGTGATCGGAACGATAAGGCCTAATTTACCTAAAGTTGCCGACACAACCACAAGTGAAAATCCCGGAAAAAGTTTCACTTCTCAGTATAGTCATAATATACATACTCGTACAGTTTCATTCCATAACAATAACATCGTCCGCATATTAAAAAATATGATTTTGAACTGGCTAAAAATATTTTATGTATATACACACACTTAGTGTGTAAGGTCTTAGTGGGTATGAAAATAAGTAAGATGTGGCGGCCTTAGGGATGCACAGCCCTTTGCCGCTCGGCTACGAATACGTTTTTTCATATTTTTAACACTTATTTATATTATTTTTCCGTTAGTAGGAACAGTAGCGGCAGCGTGGTGAGCTACTTCAACACGCTGCAAGCCACGCCCAAGCGACGCGACAAGCGGCGCGCGAGGAAGGTGAGGAATGTAATGTAGCGGCCATTTTTTTTTTTTTAATACTTACACCTCCAACGTAATCGGAGCCTATTTTTAGTCTATGTTTCTCTTTCATAACAGTTACAAATACAAATACAATTAGTTTATTGTTTAAATAAAGCAATACAATTTTGTATACATACAACATTTGCTTAGAAAATATGTAAAACAGGGGGGGTACATTTGCGACGTTACCAACTATTATTTTCACCCACTACCGCAAACTCGTCACAACACCACGGCTATTCGAACACAGCGGCGGCGACCAGCGCATCGCAGGTTTTGTATGTGTGTGTGCGGCAGCGAGCGACGGAGACGAACCACAAAAACTTTGAACTTAAAATTAATAAACAATTTGATAAGTATTTGTGTCCCATTACTTAATATTATATGAGTAGTATACAATGTACTAGTACCTAAACTAGGCCGAGCCTGTTATTATTATAGGTACTAGTTCCTTCCTAGTGACTTAAATGGTAAGTATTTTAATATTATTTAGTAAATTAATTTAATATGTTTGTAGTGCCAGACTATTTTATGCATATTTCAATTCTCAATTATGTATTTGATGTTATTATTAAATTATAATCCACTCTTATGATTTCATGTAATAAATTAGTTTCCATTTCTACTTATATAAAATATTATGTATTCAAACATTAGATATCATACTACTAATGACGTATTATTGCGAAGATTGTGTGTGTGTTATGTGTGTGAATATATGATTTGAGTGAAATTAATGAGGGAGAGAAACTATCTAAATCTAAAGTAACACAGCTATTGGCAATATTATTTTATGTTTTCCACTTATGTTATAATTATTTTATACAATTATGTTACTATTATTATATAAATATAACATGAATTATTCGCTTTTAAATATATATTTTTTATAGTTCTCGCTTATATGCCTCTCGTACTTTCATTCTTCATACTACTCTTTCATACATCTTCTTTTATACTTTTGCGGGTGGGATGCCCGTCTATTCTAGGCTTGGGCCTCTATTCTATATACAATTTTTCTTTATTTATTTCTTTTATATATTGTTGGTCCTCTTTTTTGAGTACAAGTAAGGGAACAGAACACGGTTTTTATTTTACAAATTAATGTCTTATATACTAACATTTTCCCTGTGTGGTGCCGGGGATAAAGAATTGCACCACCCCATCTCTTCCCGTGGGTGTCGTAAAAGCCGACTAAGGGACTATTCCAGAGGATGGGCAGCAGCATCTCTCTGAGGTTAAGTCTCAATCAACCTACTGCGATCGCCAACCCGCCTGCCAAGCGTGGCGATTACGGCAATTACCCCTCATATCCTTGGGGGAGGCCTTTGTCCAGCAGTGGACGCGTTTTGGCTGAGATGATACTAACATTTTACAAATCTTAATTTCATACAATTTTCTTGTGTCATAAATATAGTCTATTATACAAAAAATAAAATAAAATTACAGTAATGCTAACTAAGTTGAAGGTACAAGGAAAGTTAAATTAATTGTTTGCTTGCAGAGCGCCCATATTGTGGTTATAGTTATTAGTTCTTTATTATAAGGAGGAGCTCGATGGCGCGGTGGTTCACGCGCCCGGTCTGCGAGTGCTGAGGTTAAGCAACTTTCGCAAAGGCCGGTCATCGGATGGGTGACCAAAAATTTAGCATCTCGAGCTCCTCCGTGCTTCGGAAGGCACGTAAAGCCGTTGGTCCCGGCTGCATTAGCGGTCGTTAACAACCACCGCACCGCACTGGGCCCGCGTGGTGGTTTATGGCCCGTTCTCCCTACCCATCCATAAGGAAGGCTCGTGCTCCAGCAGTGCAGCAGCACAACCTTCTGAAAGTGAACATTGCATGCACTTAAATTAACCCAATAACAATATTAATCAATTTATATACTTAATTACTGGAAGGAGACTTTGGCCCTGCAGTGAGAAAATAGAGGCTGATAATAATAATACTAAATTCTTTACCAATTTTTATAAATTTTTACTTGTTCCTTTTTTTGTACTTAATTGTTTTCTTAACGATCTTCGTACCTGAAAATAAGGGGCCTTACAAATAAACGAGAAATAAGCTTCGAATAGTTAGAATAATCATTAATAATAGAATAATCTGGAATGAAGTTTACATGACGGGAACAAAACACGGAAACTTTTACTTGTTTATGTGTAAATATTTATAAAATATTTATAAAATACAGTGAAAAAATTAAACGCCTACCCAACCCAATTAGCACTTGTAAATAAATAGTAAAAAAAATATTATTATATATATTTTTTGCTTGATAAAAAGCACATATAACCCTAATCGCTATATAAAAACTTGATCTAAAAATAATCATTCAAATATGTGATCCGTTATTCCCAGAGTGAAGTCGGCGCATTGGCAAGCGGTAGCCAGTGGTACACATCCCACTCCACCCCCAACGGGACCGCCGCCACCGTGCCCCTCTACAACAACAACAACAACAACAGCAGCAGCAGCAACACCAACATCAACGCCAGCAGCGCCCCCGACACGCCCTCCGCCTCGCCGCTGCGGGAACTGAGGCAAGAGGTGAGTTCATACAATACTAGTGGCCGCTCGCGGTTTCACCCGAGTGGTTCCTGTTCCCGTGGGAATATCGGAATAAAAAGTATCCTATGTGTTATTCCCGGTTATAAACTATCTCTATGCCGAATTTCATCTAAATCCATTCAGTAGTTTTTACGTGAAAGAGTAACAAACATCCATACTTACAAACTTTCGCGTTTATAATATTAGTAGGATAATTAATAGAATATAATACTATATCGTACACAATATACATACATTCGCTAGTTAAGTCATTTTAAATGTAAGTTTTTATTTTTTAATTTTTTTTAGTTATTACAAAAAACATACATGCGATAACTTAAAAAAACCACTAAGCTTTAAACTTAAGTTATCGAAAGTTTACAATAAATAAATGTAACTTATTATAATTTTATACACACACACAATTAGGTCTTATAATAATGTATAAAGGCCATCTGCGCCCAACAGCAATATCTATTTAAAAAAAATCTGTTACCGAGCCACAATGTCATGCACACGTCATGCGCTACTGTTTTCCGGTTTGAAGATATTAAACTGCTTTGATTAATTTTACCACATTAGAACACATAATTTAATGAGTGACAGACAACTAACACCTATAAAGTATATCTCTAATATTTATTGTTATGTATAAATTAACATATTGCTACCATATTTTCTACTTATAACAATGACACCTCAACTATTATAATTCATCGTAGATAAATAAATCAAATCGCATCGGATGTTTTTATCGCTTTATAAATTATATGCAACGAGCTGTGCCCTGCGGTTTCACCTGCGTTAATTGATTACCATAAAAAAGGTTATAATGAGTCAATCTTAAAAACTAGACATATGCTGCCGCAGACTTTTTTTTAGAACTTTTAATGAGGAACAATTTCATAATACATGATTTTTACGTAACTTTCACCGTTTACGCAGCGCACACAAGGAAAGCTATCACAAAAAATATTTTCCTGTTTTTACAACATTTTTCATTGCAGCTCCACTTCTATTAGTCATAGCGTGATGTAATATAGCCTATAGTCTTCCTCAATAAATGGACTATTCAACACAAAATATTTTTTCAATTCGAACCAGTAGTTCCTGAGATTAGCGCGTTCTACCAAACAAACAAACTCTTCAGCTTTATAATATTAATATAGATTATTGCTTTTTAATCTAGTTTTTCTTAAACCGCAAGCGAAGCTGCGAAATGTAGCGAGATTACATGGCAATTAACTAGCAGAATTAAAGTGCTGGCGGCGCGAAGCAGAAAGAATTTCGTACAACGACTCCTTTAAACTAATAAAGTAAAGTAAAGTAAATAGCCTATATACAATGTTATTTTTAGTTTATACGAAACCTGAAAACTGTTTGTTCAGAATCAGTAATAGAATCGATTTCAATATTTTTTATACACAACGGGACAGCACAAAAAGCTTGTAACTTCGTGAGTTTTCAAGATATATTTTTTTTGTACGGATTCTTTAAATGAAAATATTTGACCCGTGTTTCGGTTTTCGTATCAACTAAAAATAAGGTTGCATAACCCCCTTATTCTTACTATTTAACCATTATTTAGTTATTCATTGTTTTGTTTTTTTTTTCTCAAATACAAAATGACGTTTGTGTGACGTTAACAAAACAATATTTAACTAAAAAAATGCTTAAATAGTTTTTATGATTAAGGGGGTTACTGTCCCCTTGCTGGGCAAAGGCCTCCATAATTGAAATCGAGTCCTCACTACAATTGATGGATAATGGCTTAATCACCACGCTTGCCAAATGAGGATTGGTGATCATACACCCGGGCTTTGCATCCAAAAAAAATAAAAAAATCAAAATCATTTATTCAGTTTAGGCTACAAATAGTTCTTATGAACGTCATTATGTCATCCGTTCGTAAGTCTATCTACTCTGGGCGGGAGGTCTTGTACTGAGAAGAACCGGCAAGAAACTCAGCAAGTGTCAAGCTCTTTTCTCCCTTACAGCGTCATAAATATTGGAAAAATCAAAAAAAATTAATCAATCAATCAGTCAAAAATCCGAAACACGCTTTGTCCGACCTGGGAATTTAATAAAGAAACTTTTTGCAACTGTTAAAAGGATTGCATACATAATTGTATGGGAATAGCGAACTATGACGTTACTATTATGTTCCATCAATTAAGTATTTATTAAACCCCTTTTTATTTTTTATTCACAGAAACTCTGTTTAGGTTAGGTAAATATATAGAAATAGATTTTTGTACATTTAACGTTTTGGAATTATTTGTGTCTGGTTCATATTGTCTCGCTCGCACTCATGCCTTATCAGAGAGAAACAGCAATATTTGTGTGCGAGTGTTAGAAACAAGTATTGAAGGGTCGTTGTACGAATTTCTTTCTGATCTCTAATTTAATATCTCAAATTTAATATAATGATGTCGTATCTCCATTTATTTTCACGCCACAGGACTCCCGAGAAGCAGGCAAGCGCTACTTTTAACTTGGGTATGACTTGCTATACAATGGCAACATTGTTTCGCCTAACGCCGCTTTATGCCTTAAGTCGAGGCTAAGGGACTATAATCAAACAGCCTTATTCTTTACCTTTTCATATAAGATTATTATATATCCCATTAAGTTTCGCTTACGCAAGCTATGCAATGTATAAATAAAATACAGTGATATTAAATTAAAAGTAGTTAAACCTTATATTTTATTTAACCTAGCTTTTGCCGTACCAAGTTAGTATATCAAAATATGAGTCAGTAGTCGTATGTATACTATATAGGATACTGCTGACGTTACGATTCCGCTACAGGTGTTTCAGTTTACAACTCTGTTTTTTTTTAAATATTATATATTTTTTATATCCAAATTAACTACCTATGTAGAAAAACTTTATGACCGTCCAAATCTAACATATGGCTAGGTGGAGAAGAAGCCTCAAGAAACCCGGCAAGTGTTACAATATAAGTTAAATAAAATTAATCACAATTATAGTAATAAATTCTAAAAAGAAAATAAATTTGATATGACATTATTACCGCTAAACACCTTAACAGATTTATTTATGAAAATTATTAGCTAATATAAGAATTACTAGCTTTCATCGTAGCTTCGCTTGCAAGGTATCTTATTATAGGTAATTCTAGAGAAATATATTTATTACATGTAAATAACAAAAAACATATATTCGACCAGTTGCAGCGTATATCCTGATTGGTGTCAAACAGTTTATCTAGAATTAGTTAGTCTAGACTCTTTCTCTTATTTCAATTGACTGACAGAGTCGTAATAGATGATTATTATGTTGGGTAGACTATCTGACACTTATTAAGGAAGTAATTGAATTGGCTTCTAGTAAATTTACCCTTAAGCTTTATAGCTTACTCTCATCCCGAATAAACGTATTTTATGTTAAACATTGTTCGTTTAAAACTGATACTTAGTTGAAGGAGCGGAGAAGTGACGTTATAACACGCTATTGTAATGTGATTTGTATGAAAGATAAATCGTTTCCAAACGTTTGGCATCTCTGTGCCAAATATTTGTGCTCTAATGCCTATCCTTTTAACTACTTAATTGTACAAATATTTTCAAAAATAACTAGCTTTCAACATAAAGGTAAAAAAGGTCGTTTTGGTTTGTAAACTCAAGATGATGGCAGATAGATGATTACTATTTACTACTATCGATGCGATCGAGAATAGTAAGCGATCAATGATTGAACACATCCGAAATGCGGCTGTCCATATGGCCAGATCTTCCAATGAGCTTTAAATGTGGTAAAGTCTAAGCCAGACAGTGGGGCATTTATAGTCTGTTGATGTTTTTTCCGTTTCTTCCTCTAGCTGGTGACGGAGCGTCCTCTCAGAGCGGAAGTAGAGCGAGAGAGAAGATTGTCCCAACGGACAAGTATTCTCACGTCGTCCGCGCCTCCATCTAATAGAGACTCTTTAGGTAAGTGCCTATAATTTGATCTTGATAATTAGGTGGGAACATTTAATAATAATAATCTGAAATAATGGGAATACAAAATGTTTATAATGTTGTTTTTAGTCTGATGGCGTCTTGATCCAAGCTTTAAGCCAGCAGATTCGCATACTTATAAATAAATAAATTTATTGTAAATAAATGAATAGATAAGTTCATTGTACAAATGTATAAAAAAAGACACAAACCTTTGTATAATATGCTAGTACAGTATGATGTATTCTGTTTTTATTATAACTCAGAAAGAAAAAATATATAAAACTTATTGGTGCCTATTTAAATTCCTATATAATTATCCTAAGAAGAATACAAATAATGTCAACGATTCAATCAAAAAGCAACCTTATCTCCAGGTACAACAGACTCCAATCAAGACGAGGAAGAGCCTCCACCCCTCCCCGAAAAACTATCCCACAGGAGTATGGACCTCGACGGTGAAAACAATAATAATGCGGACTTAACGCCTCTACCACCCCGAAACAACTACGACACAGTATGGTCGCCGCGCGGTTCGTTCCTATACAACTCAATAGCGATGCGACGGAACCAGGGAGGGGATAAGCCCCCCACTCCGCCGCCTAAGAAGAAAAATGCGCAGAATAATAATGTTTAAATTACGTGTAGTAATTGTGGATTGCATCTAAACGCATCTTTTCAGCTTTTAGTAGATAAAGTGTCATTACCTTTGATTTGTTCTGCTGCTGGGCTCATGAAAGCATGAGCTTTCCCATATGAAGAAACAAACAAAGCAAAGAAAGAAATAATAGATGAAAAAAATTGAACAAAAAAGTTTTCTTTAGATGTTTATCAAAACTTTTACTTTTATCGATTCAAATGAAGACTGGAAAACACAAAATCTTGTGTAACTAAAGACAATATCTTAATTTATCCGGTTCGAAGGACCATATTTAAATTTCAAATGTATAAGGCCCTTGCTATATTGTACATTTGGTTCTACAATCATTCAATTTGCTATATTTTTGTTAAAAGAGAATTATTCAACTTCAAACTATAATGTTCGCTATTCTACCTATAGTATGGGACTTCCTTATACTGACTCATTTGGGTTGCTCACACTGTATTGTGACCAAAGAATACGGTTTACAGAAACCTTTTACATAAATACACAAGTTGTGCTTACGATACCGTGATTCACAACTGTATCTATGATATTATATGTTAAGTATATCAAGTTGTCAACCGCGTAAGTCTAAACAAAATTCATTGTGTTCTATCGATTGTTTAAAGTTTATAAAGACATAATATGTTTAGATTAGTGTTGACCCCAGTGTCTAGTGATTCAGTAATATTTACTAGGGCCTAATGCACAAGTTAACTGTTTTATTTATGGCTAAATATTACGCGACTTTTATATGGTATGTAAATTATGGTTTCTCGATTCCGATTCGAACGCTGAGAAAACAAAACCTGACCTATTGTGGCCAGACTAGTTGTGTTAGAACTTAAGCGACGAGATAGTGATTCACCATTTCACTATAAAACAGTTTAAACAATGGTTAAACACGTGTTTAAAAACTTGTGTCTCTGTCTAAAAATATTAGTTAAAAAGAGACAGCATCTGTTTCAAGCATTGTCTAACTTTAGCCATTCGTTTTGTGGTAAAGTAGATACTACTTATATATATTTGTAAACTTTCGCTATTTATAGTTAAACAAATTTAAACGGGGATTAACGCAAACTAATTAGTAAAAAGGTATCATACATACTTAAAAAGGTATATTTTAAAGGCCGGCAAAGCATCTCAAAGCATCCTTTGGTTTTGCGGGTGTCCATGGGCGGCGGTGATTACTTCCCATCAGGTGACCCGCCTGCTCGTTTGCCTCCTTCTAATATATAAAAAAAATACCTTCTTTATACCCGACGTTTCGACCGAGTTACAACGGCCGTGGTCACGTGGTCAGTCAGCCCGTGACCACGGCCGTTGTAACTCGGTTTAGATACTGCTTAGTTAAATAGTCTTTTGATGCAAGCCATCATTATAAAATAGTATTGTTTTATGTTTACGTGACAAGGTTAAACAATTTTTTTTATAGTTACTTGAAAGGTTTAAAGAATTCTGGCGTTATCAAAACAGAGTTGAATAGGTACCTCATTATATTCGTGTACCGTAGTCATCAAAATGGTTTTCTTTTCACTAATAATATAATAATATTTATCATGAACCGCGATTGACAGAGACGGGTATATCAAACCAATTAAAATTAGTTGATTTATCAAATTGTTAATTGTTAAAGTAATGTGAAGATGAGATTTTTTTACAAACCCACCTATGAAAAAATATTTAATGTGGTTAATTGTAATCTTAAGGATAAGTATGGCGGTAACATTTTTGTTACACGAAATTTTATTATCATCACCCTATGAAGATCCCACTGCTGGGCAATGCTTATCACTAAAGAATATCCCTAGGTCGTAGGCAGATCGTGCCATTACCATTTTTATTAACATTGTGAATTCTATTTATGTAGCATCGTTCGTCGTAAGTGTAAAAGAGGAACGTTGTATGAAAATTGATACAGCGCCACACCTTCCGTAAATGGAACTTACTATATAGTAAGTAACGTTTTTGAATAAGTTTCGTGCTAAGCCCTAGATGATTGATGGTGTTATATACTTAAATAAAAAAACTGAATAAACAAACTTTTAAACCTATGTTTATTAAAAACCAACATTATCACAAAATGTAAAAAGCTATAATCAAAATTATAGTAATCATACCTGACGTTCGTTTGAGTAAACAAAGTGCTGGAACAATGTAAAGATAACAGAATTATATTTAATTTGAACATACAGTAATAAGCAGAAAAAAAAGTCGCCATTATGTGGTATTTACCTGTAATACTAAGCCATACTTTAGTTCCCACCACTCTCGTAGTACTTACTTTAATGTTACCAGTAGCGTTATGCGTGTATATATAATATATGTTGTAGCTTATATACTTTTTACGATATTACCACAATTTATTGTTGTACCTATTTTAGATTTTATCGGCCTTTTTTTTGAGAGATATTGCTGATTGCCTCTAAACGGCATTTTCAGCTTCAATCAACGGGCTTTTTTGGGGGCGAAGAGGTATTTAAAGGGTACCTCAAGCCGTGTGATACGAATCACCTTCGGAGGTTTTCTAGAGGGCAGGGCATCACACACTTAAAAGTGCGTGTCCCCGTGCCCTACTAGATTCTCCGAAAAGTTCGGATCGGATCAGATCGGTCTTATCGGCTTGAAATTATGAACGCTTTTGGCTTAAAAGCCATTTCAAATCTTTAATTTTATACCTTTGGTTTGAAAGGATTAAAGCTTTGAAAATTACCGAAATAAAATGTTTAAAGAAAATGACAAACCATGTTTATAGCTAGCTAAAATAAGGTACTTACACCAATATTAGAATTAAATACTTCTTTAGAAATGCCAATAGATATTTCGATTAATGTTTTTTTTATGTTACCATTCCAATTAGTTAACATTAATTGTACCGTTCTCCATTTGTTTTTTTTAACAATATTGTTAATATTGATCGCAGTGAAGTTAGTAAATATTTACAATTAACATAGAATTCAAACACTTTACACACTTAGTGAGTAAGTAAATATGTTTTAATTCCCTTTCACATAATAGTTGAAAGCAAGTTACAGTTTAATTGAGACGGCCAACATCTTAATATTACGGCCATGCAATGAGTAAGGAAGGAACCAATCTGCCCGCTCTCCCTATCCATCCATAGGGAAGGCTCGTACCCCAACATTGGGGACATAAAATGAGCTGATAATGATGAATGAGTAAGGTCAAGAACAAGTAGTGCCATGTTGATCACAGCGTCAATTGTATTAATATAATCGTAAATATAGAATGTTAGGCAACCTCTCAATAACCAAAATACCAACAAATATTTATTTATGAGTTTTAAGTTTTATTGCAATTGTTTTAAGACAGGGCTCGATACCGTTTCCAAATTCCCACTGTAAGTATCGTTATCTAGAAAAGTATCGCTACTTTTTCGTTAAATATTGTGCTCTACCAACCCGCGTAGAGCGGTTAGTTGACTAGTATAGTCGACAATGAAACTGCTTTACCACCTTAAAAGTGAATTTTGTTTGTATATAATAAATCAACAAGTTCTATTATTGTTTAAAGGACCAATTATTGACAGATACGTTGTCATCATTGACAATGAGCCTTAGGGAAATTTTATTGTAATGGAAGTTTTTATCGAAAGTGATAACGCAATTTCATGGTCGACTATACATAGGTACATTTTTAATTTCAAAATAATTAAAACAGAATGTTTAATCCATTATTAACCCTTTAACAGACAGAACATATTTGAATTTTAAATTGGTTTTCAATCTTATATCAATCACATAATGTTCAAAATGTGGAATGGACATCCCCCTGACTGTGAAAGGGTTATTCTAGTGGGATATTTCATTTTACTCTTAGATGAAATACTCATTTTAATCATGAATCAAAATTATTCTTTAACTGATCTGTTAGTAACAGATATTATAGTAAAAAGCTTTTCATTGCAAGATATATAAAGCTAGGATATATAGTCGACAACGAAATTGCTTTACCACCTTAAAAGTGAATTTTGTTTGCATATATTATAACAACAAGTTCAATTTTTGTTTAAAAGCAATTTCATTGTCGACTATACAGCAAGTTTTTTCGAAATTTACGCATTGTGGACTTTAAATAAAATAAAAGTGCACACAGTAAATGAGATTGGGAAATGATTTCATTAGTTTATTATTATCATTAAGTTTGTATATAAATAAACAATAGGTTAAGAAAAGTTTTTAATTTCAGTATTTTATTATTTTGTAATTTGTAATAATAAATGATTTTGTCGGTAAGGACAGATGTATAATTTGACTGTATTCTTGAGAATTACATAATAGTAAAGAAATATTTAAGTCATTCAAAGTTAGATTTTATGTTTACAATACTGTTTTATGTCACAATTGTACGGTTGTATAAGATAAATGTTATGCGATCGTTTATGATTTCTTTAAGATAAATAATATGTAATAAATTAATCGAGGCCTTGAGAAATAACGTTGTTGCATAGTTTGATAAGTTGTTGATTGTTTTCGGTAACATTCTGCGGGACGATATATTACATGAATGCGATGTATTACCTCTTTAAAATATTTTTTTTGGTATTTACAGTGGTTTATGAACATAATACTATATCTACATAGGGACTGGCATACATTGAAATGTTGAAAGATAGTGTTTAGTAAGTACTTGATTCACATCACAAAATCGTGTTAAAGTTATTTAAGTTAAATACTTTTGCCATACTCGTAACCAATTATGTTTAAATATTGGTTTCATGTTCTGATCTTTGTTTTATTAGCCAATATATTATTATTATTTATTTTACTGAAAGTTTAAAAATAAGCTCTAATCTATTAGTGACATAAATTCTTAAGAATTGTTTATGAAAAAGTACCATGCGCATATTCTTCAAAAAATGAATGCCATATTGAAAGTGAGTTAATATCGAACTAAATAGACATTGAAAGCTACTATAAAACGCTTTTATTGAAATATATATTGATAAGATCTTAAAATAATCAAGTCAATTCATTTTTGTGATGAACAAATAATTAATCTTATCGTGTAAGACATTAAAAAGCTATCAGTGTGGACGTCTATACGAAAACACATTAGAACATGTGTCTTTGAAGGCTTTATACTGAAATGTAGAATTAAATGAAAATGCTCTAGTGTTGGTTATTAATAGTTTTACAATTTAAGTGATAACTATTGTTATAAGAGTTTATTATCAAAAAATTAACATTACCTAAACATATCACTCTTATAAATTAGTCTTCCGTTATAATATAGTCGTCCCGCATTGGCCATAGCGCACCAAATATTATACAAATCATTGTTTTTGTGTGAATAATTTTCGGTAGGTGTAAGAATATACGAGATGGTATAATTAATCACTAGAGATATTATTTTGTACTCAAATTGTAAGAAGCAGTATAGATATTGTTACGAGCAATAAATAAGTTTCTTTATTATAAATGGTTGTATTATTACGGTGATCTGTAATTCATGTAAAATTTAAGACAGAAAAAAGATCTTTGTGCAGTATATATTTTATGGACCAAGTAATAAATTGGGGCATTTTTCATAATGCCCTGGGCTTTAAAACAAAGAAGGGTACAAATGCAAACTAACGAATGTTTAAGCTAAGATCTGGATTCTTTATCAAAATCTCGGGTGTGGTTGACTGTAGCGTCGACGATGTTAAAAGGACGATTACCTTTAACAGCCGTACTCTAAATATAATTACACAGAATATACGCATTGTTAACTGTAATATGCCCAATTTTACCACCTTACTTAAGACAGTTTTACTGTGCTTATGAGATACGAAGTTGTCTGGGATGTTATAGTCCTGAGTGAATGCTGGCTCTCTTCTAATAATAATAACGTACCCGATCTTGAGCACTATACTTATGCCACTACAACTAGGCATCCGACGCAAAATGAAGGCGTAATTATTTCTCTTAATAAATCTCTGAAAGGTACTTTTGAGGAGCCACCCTTATGAACATATACCTGTATACGATGCAAACTGCCTTAGGTATTTCAAAATTAAATGAAGAGACTTGCATCATCGCAATTTATCGATCAAGTTGTCAAAATATGAGTACTTTTGTTGATTCAATAGATTCACTCATCTAAACTAACTAGTTTTAAAAGTATAATTTTAAGTGGTGATAATAATATTGATATTGTCCAAAACAGTCGGGACAAACGTGCCTATGAGTACTTAAACGTATTAGCTAGTCATTCAATGCTGCCCGGTCATACCAGACCCACGCATGGGCGTACGTGTATTGACCACGTAATGTTAAAGTCTAAGTTGGACGCCACATGTTTTGTGTTCGACTCATCAATCACAGACCATGACTGTGTTGCTCTTAGCCTTAAGCTTAAATACTTGCCCAATATAAATAAAATTACCTACTTACCGCATTAACTTTGACCAGCTAGATAATATCATGCAAAACGTAGATTTCTATCCAATTCTTACGTACAAAGACTCCAACTTCGCAGCGGATCTCTTAGTTAACCTTTTTACCGCCAACAACTTCTATAGAAGTTCGAGATTTTCGTGCCGTCCACGCCAGCACTTCTATAGAAGTTCTTCTTTGTACCTACTTTATTAAAATACATTTATACATTGGCGTACAGCGGGACATCGCGTGCAGGATAGTTGGGCGGTGAAAAGGTTAACTTGTTATATTGTTAGTATTTTAGGTGCTAGGACCGATTATCCTTTTTCTTTAAAATAAATATATCTTCAGAACGGTGCATTTTTTTCGAATTTGCTCAAGTTACGCACAAATTCATTACATTGTGTGTAAAAAAAATCATACTTGTGCGCCTCGCCGTTCGCGAGATACAGCAACCACCCAAACGTTACCCCAGCGGTATTTTGAATAACTTCGGAATTATAAGACGCACAAATTTAAGACTAACACGCACATTTACAGCGCCCCAAGATCTATCTTCCTGGATACTTTTTTTTTTATAAGTCCACAGGAAAAAAAATGTGCCGCTGGGGTAAAGTTACCCCAGCGGAATCTGTTTTTCGCGAATATCTCAAAAACTACTGGACGCACAAATTTAAGATTTCGCGCACAATTACACGAGATGGAGCATTAATTATTCTATATCAAGAATCCAAGAAATTCGACAATATTCTGCTGGGGTAACGCACGCGTTACCTTGTATGAGAAACTAAGATAGCCTACACAAAAAAAAACAAAAGAGATCCAGATAATGAAGTCTTATAAACAACATACAAACGCTACAGGAAAGAAATTATGGGAAGTAATAAAAGAGATTAGCGGCCAAAACAAAGAAGGTGCCAACTCGCGCGAACTCGCCACTTCCACACATGGAAGTTGACGAATATGTCAATTGTTGACGCCCTGCTAGATAACGAACGAGGTTCTGGCGACCAAGCAATGGCGGTGTATACCTAACCATACGCCCGATCGGACACCGTATCCGGCTAGAAGAGGCTTCAGTGACCTTGGAGTTTAAATCACTATAAACAGACCTGGGTGCAGAAGGCATAAGGGGAAACCACTGCACTATTTTCCCAGGACAGTTAAGGATCGAAGTAAAGACCACGTCCACCCTGCCAAGAGTGTAACGACTAAGGAGAATTTGTTATTCTAGGTAATTGAGTCTCAAAATATGCAAATAATCAAATCTAGGGCATGACATCAAAATTATATAGGCCTCTCAAAATAATAACTCATGCTGAGAACAATAATAGCTTTAGTTGTTACTCTGAGTCAAGAACAAACAAAAGTTTTTACGAGACAAGAAGACACACAGATTAAAAAACAGAAAAACATTCGGATAAAACTTGCTCTACACGTTCGTTGGTATGCAACATAGTCTAGTCAAACACAGATTCAATGTCGTCAATTCGCAAACAACGCTAGTCTCACACAGGCAGGCTGTTTGTTTTCATATAATATCACTGCATGACCGCGTGGAGACTGGAGACCTAGTTTGGATCTTGAAACAAGAGCAGGCACACTTAATTGTTACATGTTAATTTATTTTCCTATTACTGTGGACATCAGATTGCATGTGAAAACTGTAAGGCACTCGTAACATGTATAATGCAGTATATCATTAATGTAGCGTAATTATCATAGAGTAAAATTATACAATGACACGGAAACTTATATTAGTTTTGTTTTTGAACAGGTATTGAATCTTTATTTACTACTGCGTAAGCGTATGCGCATACAACGGACTTTTGACTGTGGACTTTCTTGTCCGTGAAAGATTATCGCTTACAATTTAATTGACTAACACACACGAGGGACTGAGTGCCAAATGCGAGTTTCATTCGCCATTCGATCACGTTAACGAAAACGAGAAGCTGTATGGCAAAATGTTATGAGTGTTTACGCCGCACACTAGCGCCGCCAATGAAAAAAAACATATCTAATAATTAGAGATAGAAAATCAAATTATGCTCAACAAACTATTTGAATGAAGTAATTTAGCATTTTTACGTCACTTAATGAACACCTTACATGTTATGGTTTAGTTAAATAAGACGTTACGGCCACTTTTAACTATAACGCCATATTTAATAATTCATCATATTATGTTTTTGCATGTTTTTTTTTTCATTAGTGGCGCTAGTGTGCGGCGTAAACGCTCTTAACTCTTCTCGTATGCCGTAAAAAATAAAGGTGTATTGTTAACTTACTCCCCACTGCTGGGCACCTGATTGAAATCAAGTTATCGCTACAAATAATGGGTATTGAAATAACTATCACACAGGCCAAATGCAGGCCACAGAGACGGGGCGTATGAAAAATGAAAAATCTGAAACCCACTTCGCCCGTTCTGGGAGTTGAACCAAGGATCACTGAAGCGACGGATGAGGGAGCTCATAGACAAGCTTGCAAGCAATTGTTATTGAAAATGTGTAGAGCCCTTCCTCAAGCTGAGGCGGGATCCTGATTGACCTTTTGTTTGTTTTTATTGTTATGTTTTATGTATGTGTGTGTGGTCAATAAATGTTTCTCTCTCTCTCTCTCTCTCTCTCTCTCTCTCTCCTGTATATCTATACTTTAATATTTAATATAAAATAAAAAGCTGAAGAGTTTGTTTGTTTGTTTGTTTCTTTGGTTAAACGCGCGCATATCAGGAACTACTGGTTCAAATTGAAAAAAATATTTTTGTATTGAATAGTCCATTTATTGAGGAAAGTTATAGGCTATATTACATCACGCTATGACTAGTGGCCTGTGTGGTACTGTAGTTCCTTGTGTGGTGCCGGGGATAAAGAATTGCACCACCCCATCTCTTCCCGTGGGTGTCGTAAAAGGCGACTAAGGGACCATTCCAGAGGATGGGCAGCAGCATCTCTCTGAGGTTAAGTCTCAACTTACTGCGATCGCCAACCCGCCTGCCAAGCGTGGCGATTACGGCAAATACCCCCCATGATTATTTGGGGGAGGCCTTTGTCCAGCAGTGGACGACTTTTGGCTGATATGATGATGATGATGATGATATGACTAGTAGAACGCGGATAAAACCGCGGGGCACAGCTAGTCATACTATATTTTACGTATTTTATGGTGATGTTTCGTACACTTTGCAGTGTCCTATCCCGTCGTCCAAAAGGTATCCCGTGGTTTGACTGGAAAGTAATCGTATTTTTGTTCCCTTAAATCATTAAAAATTGGGGCCAGCGCTGTTATCCCGTTTTCAATGAAAATCTATGTTATTTTTAAAGACAAGTGTCGAACACGGATGCCATTGTCCATGTAAGTGTTAATTTTGATGTCTAGTCTCCTATTTTAAGACTAGCTGTACCCCGCGATTTCACCCGCATTCTATTAGTCATAGCGTGATGTAATATAGCCTATATATAGCTTTCCTCAATAAATGGACTATTCAACACAAAAATATTTTTTCCATTCGAACCAGTAGTTCCTGAGATTAGCGCGTTCAACTAAACAAACAAACAAACTCTTCAACTTTATAATATTAAGGGCAAAATTATTCATTAAATAGTTCTGACATAATGACACGTACACATAATGATACGTTAAACTTTTCATTAGGTTTTTATTTAGAGTAGCTTGAGCGTGGCATGCTCTCTTTAGTGTCTCTGCGGTGGTGGCATGTGCGTCGGGTCGTTACATTCCCTAAGATATGGTTGAGTGAAGCGATGGCTGATTCATATGTCATACTCGTGAACGGGTGCCGCCTGTGGAGGCTGGTCTGCTCTTGAATACTATTATTTTTATTATTAATAACTATAGTTTAATTTTGTATTTTTGTTTTTTTCTTTCTTAGACAAATTTTAACCTTTATTAGTGCTGTATGACATTGTGAAAATTTTAACTGGTAACTGATGTTTTGCAAATGTAGATATTATTATATTTTCTCTTTTGTTTTTTTTAATATGTGTGATTGTCCTTTATATTTTGTGTTTTTATTTGTGATGGAAAGTGTCCTTTTATGATAGGGCATTTTCCAATATTTTTGACACTGTAAGGGAGAAAAGAGCTGGACACTTGCTGAGTTTCTTGCCGGTTCTTCTCAGTACAAGATCTCCCGCCCAGAGTAGACTTACGAACCTATGGCATAATGACGTTCATAAGAGCTATTTGTAGCCTAAACTGAATAAATGATTTTGAATTTTGAATTTTGAATTTTTTGACAGATTCTTTTTAGAAAACATGTCACAATGACAATGTTATTCGTTGGATAAAATTTATCTAAGGATTGAAAAATCGGCCCTAAGTATAGATAGTTTAGATGTGGTCTAGTCTTCGTGTAAGCTATAACATTTTTTTTTATTTTTGTTTAATATTAGAAAGAGGCAAACGAGCAGGAGGGTCACCTGATGGGAAGTAATCACCGCCGCCCATGGAAAAACCAAAGCAAAACCAAAGGAATCGCATATGCGTTGCCGGCCTTTAAGGAAGGAATAGGCTCGTTTCTTGAAGATCCCTAAGTCATAATGGTCCGGAAATACCGCCGCTGAGAGCTGGTTCCACAGCACTGTAGTTCGTGCACATAAATTCAACGCGGTAAGATAAGTGCTAACTGTAAAGGATACTCCTGTTTGTAGCGAAGGGGCATGGCTGAGTTTCAATACGCATTGATCCAGACCTAGTTGGCATCGCTCCAATCACACGCTGCCTTTAGGTCAAGGCCATAAGTTCTACCATATTTCTCTTTTGCGTCTGTGTGTCTGGCTATCGCTTTTGATTATACAGAATGCTTGGTAACTGTATATTTACGAATATGGCAGATGGGCCCCGTGTATAAAATAGGAAAATTGTGAACATGCCTGAAAAAAAAGCCTAGATAATGAGGTGGTTTGTCGCAAAGGGAAATTGTATAGGACAATCGATCTTGGTCGTCAACCTCATGGTCCAAATAAAATGGAATAAATAAATAAATAAACTTTCCTACACTCACACCGATTACCTAGCCCAAGAGAAGCTTCGTTATGAAACTCGTTAAAATGGTTACTAGACAACGAATAAACATACTTAAAATACTTAAATACATACTCATTATAGAAAACACCCAGACCCGAGACAATTTAGACAAACAATAATTTCTAAAATTGACCCAACCGGGGATCGAACCCGGGACCTCAGATATGGCGACACCATGAAAACCGGTGTACAAACCACTCGAGCAAGGAGGTCGTCAAATAAAACTTTTGAGTTTTGTTTGAAAAAGTAAAGGTGCAATGGAAAGGATTATACACCCTACCAATCAATATTGTTTCTGTTTGTTCGAGGCGCTCGATGGCTCAATGGTTAACGCGCCCGGTCTGCGAGTGCTGAGGTGAAGCAACTTTCGCAAAGGCCGGTCATCGGATGGGTGACCAAAAATTTATCATCTCAAGCTCCTCCGTGCTTCGGAAGACACGCAAAGCCGTTGGTCCCGGCTGCATTGGCAGTCGTTTACAACCACCAAACCGTACTGGGCCCACGTGGTGGTTTATGGCCCATTCTCCCTATCCATAGGGATGGCTCGTGCCCCATGAGCAGTGAGGACATAAAATAAGCTGATGATGATGATTATTATTATTATTCTCTTTACCTATTTATTTTCTTTCTTAAAACTAGATTTTTACAATATTTTAATATAAAACAATATAACATTATAGAAACCTAATCCTAGAGTACCGCCAGCAGCGGGGCAGGGCCCAAGCTACCGGTGGTCAGGGCTGCAGAGTGAGGAACCTCCTGACAATAACTCGTGTCAAGGAGTACTGCCTTTTGCATCTGACCCTATATTATTATTATCTCTCTATTTATTTTTTTTAATTAAATATTTTCTAAAAAACAAAACAAACCATTAAAAATATAAAAAATAGGGGTCCACCGGCATCGGGACCAGGGTCCAAACTAGCGGTGATTAGGGCTCCAGAGACAGGAACCTCCTCACAATGCGTGCCGTATCGAGGAGAACTGCCTTATTATTATTATTATTATCTCTCTATTTATTTTTTACATATTAATTTACATTTTTAAATATTTTCTAAAAAACAAAACAAACATTTAAAAATATAAAAAATAGGGGTCCACCGGCATCGGGACCAGGGTCCAAACTACCGGTGATTAGGGCTCCAGAGACAGGAACCTCCTCACAATGCGTGCCGTATCGAGGAGAACTGCCTTCTGAATCAGGCCCTTGATCCAGCCGCCTAACGAGAGCCTTATGAGATGTTGATCGAGGCTCTTGGCCATCAGGCCGTTATTATTATTATTATTATATACACCTTTAGTAGCTTGTAGCTTTAAGTCTACAATAATGTTCTACTTAGTGATTGCTTGTATTTGTGTGTGCCTTGTTGGTTGTCCTTTAGATAATTAAATAAATAATTAATAATCTTCTTTTAGATAGATATTGATATAATAATATTATTAAGATTACTTAGATACAGACTCGGGCCATGTCACGTGATATCACATGACGAATGGACAGAAAAACAAATACACTGGCATTTATAAAATTAAAATATGAGAAATATTTTTTATTAGTCATAAGTAGGTAGGTATGCTAATGATAGCTCTTGGCTTACATAATAAAAGTCACTTGTTTTTAGAATAATAAGTACTTACCCAGTTCAAGTCTATTAATAATTTTGTTTTCATCGGAAAAAAACGAATTAGCTAAAGGTACCTTTATGTTATAATCGTGTTTTAATTATTGTTTACATTATTTTGATCATTTAAGTAATTACTGTGGAAAATGTCTAAGCGGATATTTTTACTTTAGCAATGATACCTACATATAAACTGATCTAACCGTGTTTAATTTTCCTTAAAAAAGGATATATACTTAGATGATTGATTGATTGATGAATGATTGGTCTCTAAGGATATATATTTTTCTTTTATGTTCGCGTACATCACCTGCTCTAACCAATTCACTGCAACCAACTAATGTTAAACAACAAAAACCACTATATAAAAAATAACTGCTAAGAGAAAAAACTGAAAAGAAAAAAAACAAGTTCTACAATCCCAGAATTCAATTTGAGCAATGTTGATTGCAACGTGAAATATTTCTAAATAAGTAGGTACCTACATTGAATACTTATTGATAGTTGTCGCAGGCGGGGACAATCACCAACCAAAAGTATTTATAAATACTCCTTTACTATAGATTTTATCGGACAAGAAAATATTACACAAATGATGTGGTAGGAGTTCTTAAATTTACCAACTGCCTTCTTTATGGTGATGATTTAAAATTATATATACAGATAAGTGATGAGGCGGACTGTGAACTCATTCAAAGGGATATTAATGCCTTACTTAAGTGGAGTAACGAAAATGGCTTTGAGTTCAATAATGGTAAGTGCTCTGTTATGTCTTTTAGTCGCCGGCATAGTCCCACCCAGTACAATTATAAGCTGGGCAGTGACGTTATACGTCGCACTGACTCAGTGAAAGACCTAGGCGTTACCTTTGACCCTTCCCTGACGTTCAATAAGCACATTTCCATGCTCACTCGTAGCTGCTTCAGTCGTCTAGGCTTTATTTTACGCAACTTACGCGATTTTCGGAATCTCGAGGTGATAAAGCTTTTGTTCATTGGTCATGATGCTCATTGGAGTCTAGCTCATGCATTTGGAACCCACACGAAGCTAAATATGCCTTAATGCTGGAAAAGGTTCAGAAGGCTTTTCTTCGCTATTACTAAGCGGATGTATGGATACTATCCCTTTATGTATCCTACAAAGTTTTTACTAGGTATGTTGGGGATGGACTCTTTAGAATGCCAGGAGAGCTCGTGTGGACATTGCAACGGCTATGGCGATCTTGCGGGGAGTTATGGATTCGCCAGAATGTGTTGAGCAGTTTTGTGTCGCCTTTATGTTCCGGAAAACTATTTGCGTATACGTTCGGGTCGTAGACATCGGCTGTTCGCGCCTCCGCCGTGTCGCACGGTGGCGCGCACGCAGTCTCCATTGTGTCGTATGCATGAAGCACTAAACGCGCTCCTGGTAACTTTTCCAGAAATAGATATATTTTTTGATAATCCAAAAAGGATAACTAGTCGAATTAAGCTACCAAATTGTATCTCATTTTAGTTTTAAGTTTTTATAAGTGCAATTTATGTACCTAGGTTTAAGATAATTATGTAATTGGGTTTTTACCCGTTTAATTATGTTTAATAAATAAATAAAATAAATAAATACACGTTGCATTCAACATTGTTCAAATTGAATTCTGGGATCGTAGAGCTTGTTTTTCTCTTTGTAGTTATTTTTTTATGTTAGTCCAGTTTTTACGAGTATATAATTGTTTTTTGTATAGTTGTTATAGCAGTCGGGTTATTTTGTTTTATTTTAATAATTTGGTTTGTTTCAAACTTTTTAGTTTTGTAAAGTAAATAACCAAGCATTTCAAAACCTACATAATAATTATATTAAAATGCCTTACTCTTTTAAATAGCAAAGTCATAGCGCATACACCAATTATTGTCAATAATCTGATTAGGACGTAAAAACGAAACTCTTGACTTATAGTACTTTGAGTTTTTTAAACATGGGAATAAAATCTGTTAATATTCCCGATGTTTTATTTACCATAAAACATTGCTGTGAATGAAAATTATTAACTACATCTACGTCCATAAAAAATTGGCCATATCCTTTAAATTCCGTAGACGTTGTAGTTCGATAAAAGAATTTTTATCGTGTGGTCGATCGAGTTATAGCTAACCCGGCCAATGGTTTTCCTTTTTTGTTTTTTGTTTTTTTTTATAGCCTATGTCACTCCAATCTAACGACACCTCATATGTTAAAATTCACCATGCAGTTTGGGCTGTAGAGCGTGCCAAAGAAACAGACTGGGGTGGTTGCTCAAAGAGTACAATGATTTTAATTGAATGAACCCAAAGATCAGTATTAAAAACAATGTTGTTTATACCATACAGGTATCCAACAGTAGATTTGTATAAGGACAGTTCAGTCTTAACCGTTCGACAGTTATTTGTCCTAAAATCAACTATATTTACCCATAAAATAACTCTCCAATCAGAAAACTACAACCAATTACTATTAAAGAGAGTATTCAAAATTCCAGTTCTCCCAGTTAATACCTCTTTCGCCCAACGTTTTCCTCCTTTTATAAATTGTATGATTTACAACAAGGCTGTTTCTTTTTGTTATCTGAAATCTGCTACAATAAAACGCCAAAAAAATCGTAGCAAAATGGCTCTCAACCCTCCTTACGATTCCACAGAAAAATTACTTGTAATGCTGTCTTATTTCCAAATTACTAAATTAAATATTCTATATAAATTTCAGAAACTAGTATTTAATTTGATTTAAATCAATACATTTTGACAAATCTGTGTCATGCCAATTACATCTATTATATATATTTTATTTACTTTATTATAGTTTAAATATGTACCTATTAATTTTTCAGCAACAGTCGGAGTAAAAGCAATATAGTATATCATAATTAACTTAATTTTATGTAAGTTTAGGATAAGATTAGGCTATTTTTATTGTTAATCGTACTGCCATCAACAAAACAATTTTTTTTAGTGTTGATGACACAGGTAAACTGTTGATATACCTTTACAACAAAGTAGGATGTAATGTTGCTTTATGGTAAACTCTATCATCCTGTATTATCCTATTATTGTTGAAATAAACATTTGTCATTTTCATTTTCATATAATAATATTATATACTATAATGATGATGCGCTAATTTCAACAACATACTTTATCTCCTCTTTTACTTTTAGTATAAGTACACACCTAGAATACTTTTGCTTGCGATTGTTTTGGTTTAAGTTGAATCTCTCAATTCATCTGAATTTGAACACCAGTTCAAAAACATTGTTCATCAAGCTATATAAAACACGGGCGGAGTGAGCCTGGGACCCGTGTGACAGGGGGATCTCATCCTACCTAGCTCGGGCACCAGTTCTCTCCAACTTTAGTTTTGTAAATATAAGATAATAATAACTACTCAAAATAAACAATGTAACAATTGGAGAGAAAAAATATTAGGTATTATTATCTCCGACATTTGTGCACCGATTTGGATGATTATTTCTTTAGTCAAAAAATTTGATTTAAAAGAAATATAGGAAATCGGGGACCTCGAGGAATAAAAAAAACCAACTTCAAAATACAGGAAACAAAGTAAAAACTGCTCTAAAAAGCAAGAAATAATATTGAATAATATAGATACGCATGTCAGTTTAAAAAAATGCCTATTGAAGTCGGGTGGTTGGTGGTTGGCTGGGGGACAACTTTGTTTCATTTAAACTTTTATAGTTGTTCCATTATCTCCACTTTTTTATTGTAAAAGCCCCACCCGATGTCAGTAGACATTATTTTCAATATTATTTCTTGCTTTTTAGAGCTGTTTTTACTTTATGTTTCCTGTTTTTTGAAGTCGGTTTTTTTTGTTAAAAATTATTTTATTTTACGGTTTTTAGTGATGGGTAGACGTAGACCTAAAGTAAGTTTTTTTTGTTAAAAATTATTTTATTTTACGATTTTTATTGACGGATAGACGTAGACCTAACAAGGATGCTTCTTGGATGAGGAAACGACGGCCTAGTAGGTAGTGGTATTCCTATGTAAAACTTCAATCTTAATTAGGTATTATTTTTGTACGAACTAAACATTTTGGCATATTGAATCGTATGAAGTAAGCCCAACAAAAGATAACTGCTGTAAATCATTGAGGAATTCCCTCGACTGTCTATGGTCTCCATCATCAGACCTGTAATGGCACTTATAACTCATATGGGTGCAAAGCTCTTATCAATAAAAATAAATTAAAACCAAACACAAGGTAGCTACTGTAAAACGTTGAGGAGTTCCCTTGACTGTCCTTCGTCTTCATCATCAGACCCCTAATGACAGTCACAACTCATCTAGGTGTAAAGTTCTCATCAATACAATTTAATCAAGCCCAAATACCATGTAATTGCTGTAAATCGTTGAGGAGTTCCCTCGACTATCTTTCGGCTCCATCATCAGATCGACTCCAAACCTTCATTAAATAGTAGTGCTTTAAATACTTAATGAAAACATTAACAAACGCCCTAGTCACACCTACGATTTTCGAAGGTTTTTCTAGATTTCTCTAGGATGCCATCATCAGATCCTGGTTTTCTTATCATAGTACCACCCTTGGGATATCTTCTTTCTAGCAAAAAAAGAATCATCATAATCGGTTCATAAACAACGGAGTTATCCGCGAACACACATAAAAAAAATATATAATACGAGTCGAATTGTGTAACCTCCTCCTTTTTTGAAGTCGGTTAAAAACATCTAGATTTTAAATAAATTGCGTTATTTGTAATTTAACAAATAACGCTTTATCTGTTACCTAGACCGTGCGTTGCACGTGGCCCAGACTAGCGCAGGAACAAGGCGAATGGCATAAACAGAGAGAAGCCTATGCCCAGCAGTGGGTCGAGCGGGGCTGATGATGATGATGATGAATTGTAATCTCGACTCCAGTGAATCACGCACATTTTGCATCAATTGCTTGTATGCAAAACGATAGTGAGCGCTGTTTTATAGCTGTCAACGCCTTAACCCTTAAATGCATGATTTTTTGTTTATCATGAAAAGCTTTTTTAATGGATACTATGTGATTCCAACACAACAATTTTTTGCCACTGCACTTTTTTTAATAAAAAAATACGAAAAATCTTGAAAAAATGCTCTCTTTATAATTTATTTTCATTTTGTTTATTTAATAAAAAATTTTCACTTTATAATTCGTTAATTAATTACGAATATGTTTTAATTTACATCATTAAAATAGAAAATATAAAATGAATAAATAAAATTTTCCTACACTCACACCAATTATCTAGCCCAAGAGAAGCTTCGTCATGAAACTCGTTATCTGGTTACTAGACAACGGATAAACATACTTAAAATACTTAAATACATACTTATTATACATAGAAAACATCCAGACCCGAGACAATTTAGAAAAACAATAATTTTCAAAATTGACCCGACCGGGGATCGAACCTGGGACCTCTGAGATGGCGACACCATGAAAACCGTTGTACAAACCACTCAACCAAGGAGGTCGTCAAATATATGGAAGTATTTTTATTTATTTTTCCAAAAAAGGTTGCATTTTCGGAGGTTTCAGTCAAAACTCCCTTGTCTATGATGTTAAATTTAAGAAAATTTTTATATTATAATATTTAAAAAAAAAACATGTTTTAATTACAGAGTATATTCTAAATAATTATTTTAATATAAATATAACAGTATATTATATATATTTTAATTTTTATTCCATAAATATGTATTGATGTATTTCTACATCACTATGCATTTAAGGGTTAAGCTAAACACACATTTAGGCTATCACCGCTTGCGCAGGTTGTTTGATGTCTGGTGAGGGTACTACGTCACTGCAGCGGCAGACTTGTCTGATGAGGCGAGGCGATGACTCACGAAATTATGATGCGGCATAGTCATGTGACCGCGTGGACGATCGTTTCAGTGACTTTGACGACCTCCTTGGTCGAGTGGTTTGTACGCCGGTTTTCATGGTGTCGCCATCTCTGAGGTCCCGGGTTCGATTCCCATTCGGTCAATTTAGAAATCATTGTTTTTCTAATTTGTCTCGGGTCTGGGTGTTTTCTTAAATCCAGCTTGGTCGGCGACGGATGGTAGTAGGCTACAAGCAGGTTGGTTGGACACCAAAAATAAAACATTTCACAAAATCTATACTAATATTATAAAGCTGAAGAGTTTGTTTGTTTGTTTGTTTGTTTGTTTGTTTGAACGCGCTAATCTCAGGAACTACTGGTTCGAATTGAATAATTCTTTTTGTGTTGGATAGTCCATTTATCGAGGAAGGCTTTAGGCTATATAACATCACGCTGCGACCAATAGGAGCGAAGCATCAGTGAAAAATGTTGCAAAAACGGGAAAAGAGCCTAAAAAATTAAAAATGCTGCCGAAAGTCACTATTCCACGCGGACGAAGTCGCGAGCACAGCTAGTACTACATAAAATTACACGTACAAAGGGCGGTCTTATCAATAAGAGACGCTCTTCCAGACAACCTTTGGATAGACAAAAAATATTTAGGTTTAAAGTGGGCTTGTCGTCGCGTCGTGTCGGTGTACTTAAATAATTATGGTATAACTAACAGCACAGCAATACAATAAATTATGAGTACAAAATAATGCACAACATTATATAAAAGCATATTAAAGTGACATTTTATATCACTTGGCATTCATATCACCTGATGATTAGGCCGAAGGTGGAAGCGCACTTCACCCGGGATCCTCAACTACTGAGGCACTGGCTATCTTATCTCTAGCTGCCGGAACACAACAATGCAACAAACAATGATGTTATGGCGACATATTTAGATAAGATGGTGGTAGCTAGCCAGGCGGACAAACAAGCCCTACCACCGAACAAACCGAGTATACAAACATGTACCTCCCGGTGTGAATCGAACCCGGGACCTCTGGTTCTAAACCGGTGGTCTTAACCGCTAGACCACAGAGGCGGTTAAAAAACAATAGATTACTTTAACTATAGCTTTAGGCTTTATAACATCACGCTAGGATGTAGTGACTTGGTTACCTACTAATTTTGCACGCAGTTTAGTTTGGAACAGTTAATATAATTTAATAAATACTTAGTTAACTGTCCAGATATTTGTTTGAAATAAATAAATGTGTTGTCATTATTCAAATTCATAGTCATATTCATGGTAAAATGACAGTCAAACCTCTCCGCAAATACCTGTAGGATGCTGTTGCGGCTGGCCCGCATCCTGCGCACCAGAGATGTGCACCGTTTTCGCATAATAGCGTGAAAGCCTGTTGGCCTGTTGGTACTTGTCTGAGTGGTAGAGCCACGCTGCGTTGCAGCACGAAATGGGCCGGCTCGCCCGGCGTAATACCACCCTCTCACAGAATATCGGCGTGAAACAGCGGCACTCGTTGCTGTTGTGTTTCGTCCGGTGAGTGAAAGTACCGGAGGCCCATCTCTCACCCCTCCCCCCTCCCAATTCCTACTCCCTCCTCAAGATCCAACTCCTTTCCAAGGTTGGCAACGCATCTGCGATAACTTTGGTTTCGCGGGTGTCCATGGGCGGCGGTGATTACTTTCCATCAGGTGACCCGCCTGCTCGTTTGCCTCCTTTTAACATAAAAAAAGAAAAAAAAGAAAGCAATCCACACGCGCCTCGGCAAACATCCCTGATAAACCCTAAACCCAATTTTTTAACCCGCGACTGGCAGATCGCGCAAACATTAGTGGCGTCACCTTATGTCGGAGGCCAAGACTCACTTTGGGTCGCTGAGCCATCGGAGTAAGTAAGTAGTAAACCATATTTTTTTATTACATCAAGGCTTTTCTATTTACAACAATACCCTACTGTTTTTTTTGTACCAGCAAAGTATGATAGTTTTCGGTAGATCCCACTCGGGATAACCCATTATAACCACCACCAACCATCACCACCAACCACATATGACCACGAGAAATTCACTCCTTTAAAGTGAATTTCCCTAATATTACAACGACAAACTAAACTAAAACTAATACGATACGATATGATAAACTAAAAAGTCACCTGGACAAAACTTCTCAACGTAAGACGAAGTAGCTTAATTTAAAAATTGTCATTAAATAAATAAATAAATAAACTTTCCTACACGCACACCAATTATCTATCCCAAGAGAAGCTTCGTTATGAAACTCGTTAAATGGTTACTAGACAACGGATGAACATACATAAAATACTTAAATACATACTTATTATACATAGAAAACACCAGACCAAAGACAATTTAGAAAAACAATAATTTCTAAATTGACCCGACCGGGGATCGAAACCGGGACCTCAGAGATGGCGACACCATGAAAACCGGTGTACAAACCACTCGACCAAGGAGGTCGTCATTAAAATCTAAACTACAATAAAATATTTTATCATAAACTAAAGTACTGGTAAGTTTCCACCATGCCTCGTATTGAACAGCGCGAGGCGAAAATCCTCAACAAATAAAACTTAATCTCTGTATTACTTACTGTAAATTTTCCTCTTTAATAAATGATGGCACGATATCCACACGCGCTTGAATGAGGAAACCTAATAACAGGATAGTGTTAGATACAAGATAAAATTTTAATAGACAAAATTGGATAACCAAAGGTCGTGGGTTTGAATCCCAGCTTCCTGGGGCTAGTTTATTTTTTTCTAGCAAAATTTTATCTCTATTATATTGGTAACTAGCGACCCGCCCCGGCTTCGCACGGGTGCAATGCTGATACAAGCAACCGCTATGCCCCTGCATTTTAAATCTTCGAAAATATTTATTTAAATTACATGCTGTAAAGAGCCATATTGATCTATCTCTATCATCTAAAAAGTAAAGGATAAAAAATGATTATTGTGGGTTATACCTAAGAGATAGACATATACCATTGCGGACTTTTTTGTAGACCTTTTTAAAGTATACAGTACTGTAGTACATTATTTTGATCTATCTCGTAGGGCTCAGCCAGCGTTTGCAATGTAAGCGCAAAAAAATGTGAAACCTCGAAAATTATCAGTGTTTCTCTACTATAATATGCATGTACCATCCTCTTGAATCACTCTATCTATTAAAAAAAACCGCATCAAAATCCGTTGCATAGTTTTAAAGATCTAAGCATACATAAATACCTACATAGAGACAGAGGGAAGCGACTTTGTTTTATACTATGTAGGTACTTAGTGATGAAGATATTATAGATTACTCATAGCGCAACAACGATTTAAGATATAAACACAAAATAATACTCTTACGAATCCGCAGATGGTTACTGACAACGTTTTGAGTGCCAATCTCGAGATACGAGTCGAGATGTCTAGAGTACAGTCTGATAAACCAGTGCTACCTGAGTCATCACGGTCCGAAAATGAAGTAAAAATAAAAATACAATTCACCACGGTGTTGATAAAAAGTGATTCGGTCACGAAACTATCAATTGTTAAAAAAGTAATAATAAAAAGTTATGATAACAATAAAAAAATGTTTAGGACTCGTTGTATATTGTTTATAGTTTTTCGACTAAGATAAAAGGGATGTGAAGAGCTTGATGGTGCAGTGGTTTACGCGCGCGCACGGTTATTACCAAAAAAAAGCAACCAATTGCAACGCGACTGCTAAGTACTATTGAAATTGCTAAATTGTTTTTACGGACACAGATCGCTCAATGTATATAAACTATAACATATATCCACAGTATTCGGATAATGGCGTATTTTAGATTTAAAATGTTGAATAATTGAAATTAAACAAATTTTACGGATCTACTCGCGTTTATTTTACACATTACTTATTTAATGTTAAATGAGGGTATACAAGCTACCAACTAATTATGAGATGACCAACACCTCAGTCTCCCTGTGACCACGGACCCTGCAAAGGGTTCGAAACGTCAGGATAAACATTAAATAAGTACTTAATGTGTAAAATAAACGCGAGTAGATCCGCAAAAGTTGTTTCATTTCAATGTGTAGTGTTCGCGTAAACTTTAGAAAACAATATGTTGAATAATGTCAGTAAAGTACTTAATGAAAAAGGATTGACATAAACTATTACATACATAAATGCACTAAGCGAGCGATCATTGAGCGATTTGTGTCCGTAACACCAATTTATCAACGCAACTAGAGCAGTCGTGTTGCTATTGAACAATTAACAACTGTAACCATCAGTTCTTCGGTAATAAGTCTGCCAATCTGCGATTGTCAAACTTAAGCAACTTTCGTAAAGTCAAAGTCAAATCATTTATTCAATATAAGCCTTCACATGCACTTATTGACGTCAAAACTATAAATCAAAAACTAAAAAGTTAGTTTAGACCAAACTACTGAATCTACCACCACTTCAGATTTTGGCCAGTCATCGGGCCTATGGGCATATGGGTAACCTAACCAAAAATATATCATCTCGAGCTCCTCCGTGCTTCGGAAGCCACGTAACATTTGGTCCCGGCTGCATTAGCAGTCGTTAACAACCACCGCACCGCACTGGGCCCGCGTGGTGGTTTATGGCCCGTTCTCCCTATCCATCCATAGGGAAGGCTCGTGCCCCAGCAGTAGGGATATAATATGGATGAAGTATCATACTTACGTAGGATAAGCACAATTACCGAAACATTATGTAATAAAAAAATATCTAAGCGTTTATGATGAAGCAAGAATTTAATATGTTTTAAAAATCACAAATATCACATTTTTGATATGTACCTATCATCTTTCCTTTCGCTTTCTTGCAATTTGTGGGAGTGATTTCGTGAAATGGGACGGAAGTGTGTAACAGGAAGTCGAGCGCGCGTCATTTGATTTGACGAATGAGCGCTAGTGTCAATTAAATAAAATACAATTTTCATTAAAAATAATTATTCTTTGTGTTGTATGAAAAATCAATACCTGACCCATTTTTTTAGAATATGATGTTAAAATTGCTTATTACTAAGGTGAGATGTCAAATGTTACACATCGCGACTATTGTAAGGCTCGCACGTTCTTTTGATTCAATCAAAAAGACTTTTCACACCACACTGTCCCAATGCGGGCAAGGTGTATTTTAACGACAAAAAATATATTTTAACTCTCTTCTCGTTGTTGTTTCATTAACTAGGTAGATAATATGTCACCTGGATTACAGGATCATGCACGGGTGACATAAACATCATCCATCAGTCTATCAACGTCTCACTGGTGGGCTCAGGTATGTTTCCACATAAACATTTGCATGTGGAAAGATTGAAACTAATCTAGTTCGCACAAAATTCGGAACACAACATATATACATATTACAAGATTGTGATTCACAACGGATGCGTGCAATCCCACATCCTAACTATCTAACGGAGAGTAGAAACTTCATTCATAGTCATTGATCATGCCTTTGATAAATAATCATCATTCGCTTGTCAAAAGCGCCTTCCTTTAAAAACACTTCAATACGACAAATTGAAACTTCTATCTTGACAGGCACTCTCTACCCCCTTCCGTCTCTTCTCTAGAAAAAGACAAAGTGCTGAAAAAAAATCACGAGCGGGATTTGAACCAGCACCCCATGACATGCCGGGTCAGGGGCACTACCAACTATGCTATCGTGGTTCAATCCAACTCGCCTAAGTTAACTTTGTAAGCTAAGGAGCCCTATTCATTAACTTCCGATACTATAAGACACCGTACTCTTTGCTGGCAAAGCCAAAGTCAAAGTATGATGTGCAACATCTTTCTGCTCGCCTTCTATGATTTGTGGGAGTGATTTCGTAGAAAAGGGACGGAAGTAGGGTCGTAACAGTGTGATCCAGTAACTGTTACGTGTTAATCGGGGAAGCCACCAGTGATCGACACTTTAAGCCCAATGTCCGTTGTAGGTTGTAATATTTGTGGGAGTGATTTCGTAGAAAAGGGACGGAAGTAGGGTCGTAACAGTGTGATCCTGTAATTGTTACATGTTAATCGGGGAAGCCACCAGTGATCGACACTTTAAGCCCAATGTCCGTTATAGGTTGTAATATTTGTGGGAGTGATTTCGTAGAAAAGGGACGGAAGTAGGGTCGTAACAGTGTGATCCTGTAACTGTTACGTGTTAGTCGAGGAAGCCACCAGTGATCGACACTTTAAGCCCAATGTCCGTTGTAGGTCGTAATATTTGTGGGAGTGATTTCGTAGAAATGTGATCGTAACAGTGTGACATGTCTTCTAATGTAGTAAATACTTTTACTGCATTCTCTTTATGATTTGTAAATTCTATTTTCTATTGTAATAATGATTTCAACCATTTCGTGTAGACCTTTAAACAATATTAAAAAAAAGAGAAAAAAAATGGAAAAAGGGAAAAAAAAGAAAAAAAATATACGTCATTGTAAATTCTATTTTTTTTTATTGTGGCACGCCAAAATGGCCTCACCCTGCCTGATGAAAAGCAGACAGTGAAGCCCAAGAAGTGAAAGCGTTCATCACAGCGCTACCACGCTATGCCGAACGCTCACACTATGGCGGCCTGCATAAATGCTTTTTCACGCCCCGCTTAAATAACCCGGGAGAGAAAGAGGAGGGAAACACGTGTGCCGGAAGAGCATTCCACATACGGGCAGTTCTGCAAAGGAACGATTGTCCAAACTTTTTGGTACGTGTCTTGATGGTCAGCACGGTATGAGGGTGGCTTCTCAAACCAGCACGCGTCGATCTGGAAAGGAATGTAGAGGGAGGAATGAGGTTAAAGAGCTCCTCAGAGCATTCACCGTGGTAAAGGCGGTAGAAAGCACTAAGGGAAGCAATGTCCCTACGTAGCTGTAATGGCTCCAGACTGGTCGTAACATCATCGTTACCGATAATACGGAAAGCACGTCTCTGCAACCTGTCAAGAGCTTCGAGCAAGTACTTGGCGGATTCGCCCCAAAGATGAGAGCAATACTCCACGCAGGAGCGCACTTGAGCCTTATACAAAAGACAACGTTGCTCAGGCGTGAAGAACCGCTTCACTTTGTTCAGGATTCCGAGTTTACGTGAGGCTGTGATTATGATGCTCTCAATATAGCTCTTCGGGTTGAAGTCGCTGTGTATGTCCATACCTAAGAGACAGAGACTAGTCTGGATGGGTAATAGTTTGCTCTGGAAGGAGGGTTGGGGGAGAAATGCGGACTTTTTAGCAGTGACAGCGCAGACTTGTTTTAGTGGCATTGAACTGGACCAGGTTATCAGAGCCCCATTTATAAATGCGGTCTAATTCCTCGTCCAGCTATAATCTATTTAAAAATTATTGTAATATTGATTTCAAAACTCGTTCATTTTTTTCATTCAAATGTACTTTTGAATCGTTCAAACATTTTTTACCTACAACAAGCCTACTACCCATTTAGCACGTCTGTTTTTTAGTTGTAGAGTCGAATGGGCGCGAGAAACTGCCCAGCTTCAATAGAAGTACCGACATTTACAAATGCTTATTAGCATTTGGCCAGTTGAGAAGACTATGACCACACAAATTTTGTGACCACATTATCCTATACGTTGTTTGTGTGGGAAGGCATTATCAAGCAGTGTTATGTTTACAGGCTGATAATGATGAACATGAAACAAATCGAACACCATTTCGGTCATAAAACGCTGTTTGAAATCAATATCCGCGCTACAATATCGGCAATATAACATAATCGAACATCGAGTGGATTTTTAACGTCAACTATTTTCGTATTCAAACGTGGCTGTAAAAATGTATTATTGATCGGTGAACGTTGTAGTCATCGGGTCGGGATAAATCTTGATATAACTACGAAGATGCAGTGTTGAATTGGTAGCTTATATAAATAATCATCATCATCATCATCTCAGCCAAAAGACGTCCACTGCTGGACAAAGGCCTCCCCCAAGATGGGGGGTATTTGCCATAATCGCCACGCTTGGCAGGCGGGTTGGCGATCGCAGTAGGTTGAAAGTAACCTCAGAGAGATGCTGCTGCCCATCCTCTGGAATGGTCCCTTAGTCGCCTTTTACGACACCCACGGGTTGAGATGGGGTGGTGCAATTCTTTATCCCCGGCACCACACAGGGAGCCAGGAGGTATATAAATAATGGTTCAATTAAATTCAATCCAAAATCATCTACAAATAGCTCTTGTGAATGTCACTGTGCCATCGGTTCGTAAGTCTACTCTGGGCGGGAGATCTTGTACTGAGAATAACCGGCAAGAAACTCAGCAAGTGTCAAGCTCTTTTCTCCCTTACAGCGTCAAAAATATTGGAAAATGCTCTATCTATTGGTAATGAAACTGGTTGTAGACTTTGAAATTCAAAATTCTAAATAATGTATTCAGTATAGGCTACGCTTTGATGGCCAAGTGGCAAAGCTCGAGCCGGTCCCGGGTTCAATTCCCAAGTCGGGCAAAATGTATTACGGATTTTTCGATGCATAGCCCAGGTTTGCAGCAGTGGGACAGTATACAGCCTAAATAATTTCCTTTTTTACCCGACTGCGTCAGAAGGAGGGTTATGTTTTTCGAGTGTATGTATTGTAAGTACGTATGTATGTATGTATGTATGTATTTTGACTGTGGGAGTGACATAGGCTATAAAAAAAAACCGGAATATACTTAGTAAAAAAAAAGTTAAAAGTTTGAAATAAACAAAATTATTTAAAAAAAAACCCGACTACTAAAACAACAATATAAAAAACAATTATATACTCGTAAAAACCGGAGTAACATAAAAAATAACTGCAAAGAGAAAAAACTGAAAAAAACACGAGCACTACGATCCCAGAATTCAATTTGAGCAATGTTGAATGCAACGTGAAATATTTCCTTGTTCGATACCTATATAAAATCTATATTAGATGAGTATTTATAAATAAATTGAATATTGATAGTTTTCGCAAACGGGGACAATCATCAACCAAGCGGCCATGGCGTGGCTAGCCCAATTAAATCCGCACTCTCTTTGAATAGGGCTCCTCTTATAAAGTAAAAGTAGATAGTGTTGATTAATTTCGACGAGTTGGATTGAGCCACGATAGCATAGTTGGCAGTGCACCTGACCCGGCATGTCATGGGATGCGGGTTCGAATCCTGCTCGTGGAATGTATTCAACACTTTGTCTTTTTTCAAATTGTAATTTGTTCGCAACAATATTTGCGTAAATATTGTTGCTGTTAATTTTTTTTTACTTTACATGGTTAATAAATGAAATAAAACGGTGCAACGTCACTTTTCAAGTTCTTTGTCAATATTGCAACAGTTAGTTTGGGATGATTATGATTACTTGGAATTTCGTATCCCGTCCGATCAAAGTCCGCGGGTTTCAGGTATTTTACTTAAAAAATGTAAAGCTTCAAAATAAATAGATAAAAATTTGCTTAGCCATAATAATATCTTTTCTCACTACCATTTTAAATTATCGTATTATGACGTGATATAATATTTGGTAAAGTTATTAAGTGGTGTATGTTCTTCAAAACTGGTGTTGGCCGATTTTGGTTTGTTCTGAGACATAATGGGAGAGTGCTAAGTCCTAATGCAATGTGATCTATGTAGCATGTGTACTTGCGCAGTATCACATAGATTTGCTTGTATTTTTCTCAATTAAGTCGAGAAACGGATTAGACCGATTTGTGCTAGGACGACCAAAGCCCCATACTTAAGCAACTTTTTTTTATTTCGTAGAGTCGGTAAATGACTCCGCTCTACCTGAGGTCAAGCTATTTAATCGCATGTGTAGTCTAGTGGTTAACACCACCGGTTTATGCCCAGAGGTTCCGGGTTCGATTACCAGCGGGGGAACATGTATGTATGTGGGGGTACATACTAAAAAACAGAATAAAATAAATATTTGACCTCATTTTGCCATTTTTATAGATAACTAGCTGACCCGGCGGACTTCGTATCGCTTTGATAGTTTCTATGTTAACAATACAATCAAATCGTTTCTATGACAACAAAACAAACAAATTGTATTGTTTTACAACTAGTAACATTTTGTATTCGAAAATTAAACAAAAATTGGGGTGGACCACCCTTATCACTTAGGGGTATAAAAAATAGATTACGACCGATTGTCAGACCTACCGAATAAACATGTAAAATTTCATAAAATTCGATCGAGCCGTTTCGGAGGAGTATGGCAACTTACATGTGACAAGAGATTTTTATATACATTAAGTATATTATAGAAGACGGTACCACCACGGACGGTACACCAGGGGGGTAATCACGCGCTCTTATAGCAGTATTATTGCAGTCGTGCAAACGAGACGCGTGTAGCGGCGAATATACTCGCGTCTCTTTTCCACAACTGCAATAATACTGCTATAAGAGCTCATAGTCAGGGGGCAGAAGCCTTTGTGCGCAAGTCCGACACACACTTGGCCATTTTTTTTAAGTTAACAGTAGAGTAGGGAGTAAAGTCTTCGAGATGCGACGTAAAATAAGGCATGGGGATTGTTTATTACTTTTAAACCGCCTTTATCCGTCTTTGTCCTCAAATGAGCCGGGTTCGATTCCCAGCGGGGGTATATTGTACAGAGTTATTTGTAGAATGAATAAACGAAAAAGACTTACTAACCGAAAGATCCAAAAAAAAATAATTGAGAACAAAAGACTACCATGTTATCTTATTCCGATCTAAAGTTGATTGATCATGGGAACCTAAAGAACCACACATGTGAATGACGTCATTAAAGGTACTAAACCAATCTTCAGAAACCGACGACCCTGCAAATGGTTAAAAGTGTCAAGAAAAAAATAAGATTCAAAACAAACGCGGTTAGAGACGCTTAAAATTGTTATGTAATAACAGGAACTAGTTAAAATTCAGGTATTGGTTTATCCCATTGACCGAACTTAACAGAACCATGTTATGTTAACTGAAAGATTAATACAATCTACTTAATAATAGTCTATCCTTGTTTGTAGTGAAATTCTGAATCGTCTTCGTCTCCTCTCCGTACGTGTTTACAGCACAAACAAACACAATTTTATATAAAGGTATCCTGAGTATAATGCGGCATGAACGTAGCCGCGAGTCAGTAGTAGCGCGATACTGCCGGGGGTGGTCGCGTGCCTGAAACCTCTTTCGTTCAAACAATATTATTCATTTTCGTTCGTTATTTTTTTGTGGTGTATAAATTATAGTGTTTATTTTTCTTTTTTGGAAACCGAGAGCCAGTTACGTATTAATGTGAGTAGTAATATACTTTTGTTTATTTTTTAAAGTAAGTTGAGGATGCGTTTTCGGAACTCGCTAGGTACCTACCTCGTTTGTTAGTTTTTTTTTGCAAATTCAGCAAAAAGTTTTGTTAGACGCGTGTGTTAAAATTGCATTTTATATATTAACCAATCAGTAACTATTACCGACAGTGGTTTTCGGTATTTTTTTTGTATTCTTATATTGCAATATTAATTTAGATTGTGTTTACGAAAAGTTTGTTATTTTCCAAAGCCAGCAAAAAGTTTGGTTTGACGCGTCAATTAATCGCAAGTTTATAAATTAACCAATAAGTCAGTACCTAAGTAATCATTATTAAAAGAAGTTTTTCGATATTCTTTTTGTATTTTGTTTTTCTTCTGTTATACCTAAATATGTGCAGCTAAAAATTACATGCTTACGAAAACAGCTGCACATACATGTTTAGACATAGGTAGGTATAAAAGTGATTACTATTAGAGTCTCTGACACTAATTGGAAAGCTGATTAAATCATTTGTCATAGTGGAATTCGTAATAATTGAAATGATTAGGTTCCAACGGAAATTATTTTCTGATGGAAGCCTTTGACTCCAATTATTAATTAAATTCTCATTAAAAATTACATTCAAGTAGTAGGTACGTGGAAATTTCACAAATTCAATGAGAAATTAATTTGTGAAGTTAGCTCTAAGTACCTATAAGTTGAAAATCGTTTACTGAAAATCTTGCTTAATTAAGTAGGTACCTACTTTTATGTTACAACATTGTTTTCTAAAGTTTAAACAAACTCTACACATTAAAATAAAACAATTGAACGGATCTTCTAGCGTTTATTTTATTTAAAATTAATATTTTTATATTATAATTATTCAAAGTTATGTTTGGAATGAAACTTAAGTCGATTCGAGCCAATTAAAACTTTTTAGAGACATTTATTACAATATGATCGCGACAGCAGTCAGCCCGTGATCACGGCCGTTGTATGTAACTCTTTCGAAACGTCGGGTATGAAGAAGGTATGATACCTTTTTAATAATTAGTTTGCGTTAATCCCCGTTTAAATTCTTTGTTTACTATGGAACGCGAAAGTTTCAAAGTGTATAATATACATGACTAGATATATGGTTCCTGATTGGTTCCTGATACCTACTTATTCGTTTGGGCAAGAGGTTTAAAATAAGTAACCCTTCTATGCTTATTTATTAGTCACCAGACAAACAATGTAACTATAATTATTATAAACACAATTATCGTCTCGACGTGCGATAGACGCTCACACAAACTATACCTTCAAATTAATTATGGCTTTGATGGGAACTTGCGATGCGATACATTCGTTTTGTCATTAAGCCACTGTTAGACGGAAGAAATAATTGATTAACCACATCACTACTGTCGTCTTATTCGGTACCCCAACACTAGCGGCGGGTTTTGAGATGTTACCTTGATTTGTAATGTAAACTTTTATATTTTATTAAAGCTATTGTAAAGTATAAAGATTTATTTTATTAGATCAGAAGTGGGATACTATTAATTATTCTGTGAATAAGCTTAATTTTTAATAAATTGAATATCCAGCAAATTATACCTATAATGCCTTTGCGTGCAGTGGTTAACGCGCCCGGTCTACGATTGCCAAGGTTAAGCAATTTTTGAAAATGCCGGTCATCGGATGGGTGACCAAACTTTTATCATCTCGGGCTCCTCCGTGATTCGGAAGGCATATAAAGCCTTTGGTACCTGCTGCATTAGCAGTCGTTAACTACCACCAATTCCCACTGGACCCGCGTGGGCGTGGTGGTTTATGACACGCTCTCCCTGTGATGTTGCTATCCGTAGGGGAGGTTCGTGCCCCAACAGTGGGACATAATAAGCTGGTGATGATAATGTGATGCTGATCTATCCGTTTAACCGATAGCTAAAACACAGATTACTTAATAATAACTACTGTTATTGTGTAAACTTAATGATTGTAAGTAATGAAACTTTGTTCCTGTAAAATAAAATAATATCACTATAATTTCGTAAGCGATGACAGTTTGTTATTTGGAATAATGACGGTTTTATAGTCGCTTCTATCTCAAAATAATAACTAAAGCTATAGAAACCGGACTAAAATAGCAACACAAATTCATCAGTTCGCAATATTTTAACTAATGAACCTAAGTGATGTATTGGAAAGAGATCGATTGTCCCTTTTCTTTCGTTATTTCGAAGGTGTCACCAGATTTGTGAAACGAACTGTCAGCTTTTAAATCAATGTACTTCTAATTTTGGCCGGGCAAAAGGACTCGAGATTTTATTTCTGATGACCGAATGACATAACAATACAAAAAATAAAAACTAAGTGTCAACCATTTGTCGCACTCCAACCTCCCTTTCTATCTATAAGATAGAACGGAACTAAACATAGTTGCACGATTTTTATTTTAGCCATCCTTCTATAGCTTTAGCTATTGTTCTGAGGCTTCTATCAGAAAGTGCTGCCATCTGTATTATGAGTTTGTTGATTAAAGTCAGACATTATTTGCCAGACTAAAAAGGCTTAATTTGAAATGAAACTTCATTGGCATTTTTGGCGGCACTTGTTGGCGGAACAGCGACGAAGGCGGTAGTCTGCTCTTGTATCGTATTACGGTGTTAAGTGTAAGGTGTATTGCTGAATAAATCAGTTGAGTTCCATAAGACTGCATTATTATTCAGAATAACTAAAACTACGTAACGATATGCCGACGATGCTTCATCGTATCGTCATAAAAAAGGATATGTTTTTTCGTCGTTTGTAAAAGCACCGCAATAATGAGACCATGACAGCTATTGTTATTGCTCTATTTAGTTTTCACACGACAATTTTCCACCATTTTCCAATTGGTCAAAAAAATTGTAACAACGCACAAAATGTGACACAAAAACGATAATGTCTTAGATTTGGATGAGTCATTGAACATGATTTATTATATGTAAGAGATTACAGTCGAATTTTCTGCAATACAAAGTAGGTAGTCAGTTACTTACAAAAAATCGAATCGGTTTAATTTCAACAGTTTTAAAATTTATTGACGTTTGTCGTTTGTGCAGATTTAGAAGCCCCATTTTTACATATTTACTTTTAAAATGTTTTTGTTATGTTTATATAATTTTAAGGCTTCGTTTGATTTCGTCACAGTTGCGTTTCGCATCTAATTAAATATTCCATACAACCAGTTTTGTTTTCGTCATAACGCAAATTTTGTTGCGAACAAATTACAAAAACACAAATGTTGAAAAAATTTCCACGAGCAGGATTTGCACCTGCACCCTTCTGACATACCGGGTCAGGTGCTCTCCCAATTGCTCAATCACGATCGCTCAATTGGGAGAGCACCTGACCCGGTATGTCAGAAGAGTATACAGGTTAAAATCCTGCTTGTGGAAATTTTTTCAACATTTGTGTTTTTGTAATATTTACTTTTTTTCCTTAAGACGTTTGGCCTCATCACACCTGATGTTTTAATATTAAGCCAAAGAGCGCACTTTACCTGGAATCATCAATCATTGAAACTGCCTTCTTATCTCTATAGTGCTACTAATGTTATGGCGATATGTTTAGATAAGATGGTGATAGCTAGCCAGGCGGACTTAAAACAAGCCCTACCACCAACCAAACCAAGAAGTTATGAACCTGTACCCCCGCTGGGCATCAGCGCATCCTGGTGAAAAACGAAGAGAGTTTTAAATGTTGCTTTACAAATTCTCGTTTTCGAAGTACCGAATGGCGAATGAAATGTGCGCTGAACCTAGAACCAAAATAAGGAGACTGCAGGAGTTAAGCTTTTGGTAGTGCACCACCCTTTTTTTCAAATCAAAATGTTTTAGTTTGGTCACCCATCCGTTGACACAATTTTGCGAAATTCGCCTAAATTATCATGCATATATATCACGGGGAGTGTTCTGAGAAAGTCCGGCTTGATCCCTGCCGCTGATTTCCTTCACCTTTCCGTCATTCCATCAACATCACCTTGATGGATGGCGGTCTACTACTGCGCGTTTTTCACGAAATTTCTTGCATCGAACTAAGTACAGTGTTGTAGAACCAGTAGGCTTAGCCAAAGTAACATTAAGAAAACGATAGCGAAGTTCAAAAGGGATAAAATGTATGGGATTGACCTAAGCCGCGCTAAATCACGTGGTCAATCTTATGTCAATCCCATACATTTTACTCTTTTCGAACTTCGCTGTCGTTTTCTTAAGGCCTGCGCAGACGACGGACTTTTCTCCGCGGCGGAGAAAAAAGTACGCTCCGCTAATAAAAAGTCCGCCCGCGGATTTACCGCGAACTCAACGCACACGGTGTGCGATCATTTTGTTGCCCGGAAATGTAGAGAAGTGCACGCTATGGAAGCAAATATTCAGAGGTTACGTTGTGTTGCAATTTACATGAAGTTTAAGAAAAAGAGAAGACATTTTAAAAGAAAATACTGGGTCCATCCCCTTATACGCACAACGCGGACTAAAGTCCGCCATGTGCGTTGCTCCGCCTAGTCACACGAGTTCTATTTTTTTCGGGGACTCCCCCGTACTTTTGTCCGGTCCGCTCTCTGCATGTCCGCGGTTATTCGGGGGACTTTTTGTACGCGGTACTTTTAATCCCTCGTTTGCGTTACTCGATACAGTTGTAAGCGATCTATTTTAGCGGATAAAAAAGTCCGCGGACAAAAATCCCTCGTCTGCGCAGGCCTTTAATGTTACTTTGGCTTAGCCTACAGCTTTCGGCGGCGGTATTTCCGGACCGTTACGACCTTGGGATCATCCAGAAACGAGCGTATTCCTTCCTTAAAGGCCGGCAACGCGCTGCGATTACTCTGGTTTTGCTGGTGTCCATGAGCGGCGGTGATTACTCACCATTAGGTGACCCGCCTGCTCGTTTACCTCCTTCTTATATAAAATTTAAAAAAAAAAAAAAAAAATTATATAAATTAAGTGAATAAAAAACCGTAAACTTTATAATAAAACAAAATTCCAGTATTCTAATTAGTTATGAAAACTTAAGACAGTCTTTGTTTTAATAAGAAAGCGTGTTATTAAACATCTCATCTTATTAATTCATTGATAAGTGTTATTATATTAATCTGAAGGACTGTGTTTATGAAAAGGAAAAGAAATACTTAAAGTCATAGTCATAATTATTTATTGCCTCATGCTGGTATGGTACAGATCTTACAATATTATAAATAGTCCCTTAACATGACCCTGTAAGGGTATTGCATCAATTTGAGGATTTTTTAATAAATAAATTTTTTATACAACAAACTCTAGGGTATTACTATGTTAACAAAGGCAAAAATAACAAAAACAATAAATAGCAAAATAAACAACAATAGATATGAATAATAATAATTACTTATCCAAAAAAATCCTTTAGCGAATAAAAACATTGCTCTATCAAGTACTTAAGAACAATGGAAAAATTAACCACGACATAAGTATTAAAGACAGACGAAAAACTGCAGGCAGATGCTGGATGCGTCAAGCTGAGGACAGGGCGCTATGGCGCTCATTAGGGGAGGCCTATGTCCAGCAGTGGACTAAGATAGGCCGATGATGATGATGAAGTATTATTTACAAAACATGAGTATAAATACCCATGTTTCTTAGGTTTTGACCTAACCATATATTTTATTAAATTTATTTCAGGCAAAAAACTTTGGTGAATACATAACACATAGGCCCATATAATAAACTAGCATTTGCCCGCGACTTCGTCCCCGGTGATTTCATATTCCTAAAAACCTATATTTTATATCAAAATAAAATATAGCCTATACTTATTACCCGCACGGATTGTATCATTATATCTGTTAAAGAAATTTTAGAATTGGTCCATTCGTTCCTGAGATTACCCTACTCAAACAAACAAAATCACAGTTTAAATAGGTACCTTACAGACTAACAAACCTACAGATTATATTTTAAAAATACGATATTATTAGGTACAGTACAGACCTAAATATCTTTAAGGTTTTACATAATGTGTACGAGAGAATGTTGTTAATTGTTACATAACTAAACTTGTATCTTGTACTGTAACTTCACCGGAGAAAGAAATGGCCTTAACCGTGTTTTCTGCGGCCTTTTCTCGGTACAAGGTCTCTACTGATTACTAACTTATTCTGTCACTGTGGGGCCTACCCCACAGTGTGTGTTGCCCCAAAAAAGCAAAAGAACGTGGTGTCGAGAATCTCTTAATTAGGGTACCTAGCCGCTTGTTTCAAAGGTTTTCAAGAGAGGTTCGTTTCTCTTGTTTCTGTCGTAGTCACTAAGTAAGAGCTTATAGTGCACCTACCTATACATGTGTAATCAAAGCTACCTATCTCATCATCATCATCATCAGCTCATTTTATGTCCCTACTGCTGGGGCACGAGCCTTCCCTATGGATGGATAGAGAGAACGGGCCATAAACCACCACGCTGGCCCAGTGCGGATTGGTGGTTGTTAACGACTGCTAATGCAGCCGGGACCAACGGCTTTACGTGCCTTCCGAAGCACGGAGGAGCTCGAGATGATGAATTTTTGGTCATCCGATGACAGGCCTTTGCGAAAGTTGCTTAACCTCGCACTCGCAGATCGGGCGCGTTAACAACTGCGCCATCGCGCTCCTCATCTCATCATTATCTCAGCCAAAAAAGTCCACTGCTGGACAAAGGCCTCCCCAAGGATCTTCACAACGAGCGGTTTTGTGCTGCTCGCATCCAGCGGCTTCCCGCGACCTTTACCAGATCGTCGGTCCACCTTGCTGGAGGCCTGCCCACACTGCGCTTTCCGGCACGCGGTCGCCATTTAAGGACTGTTCCGCACCAGCGGCCATCAGTCCTGCGAGCGATGTGTCCTATCTACTAACTACCAATCTACCTTGTCTAAAATAAAAGCAAATTGAAAAATTATGTTTTTAATACTTTAAATTCTGATGTTGTCTCATGGGTGCTCCAATAATAGTTAAACTTTAATTTTCTACTCTGTCACTAAATGATTTTTATGATTGTATGCCTAACCTCTTTAGATGTAAGATGAGCTGTCCTCATTGTACAATACCTAGACGGTAAAAGCATTTTAATTTATAGTTTGCGTTTCAGCTTTGATTTGATTTTGATGTGATTTAAAGTTGTAACCAAAGTATTCGTTCGACTCGTAATACCGATTGCTTTTGTTGAAAGTTCCTTATTATATTCGTATCTTCATCAACATAATTTTATTGCAACCAAATAGCGATTTTTGCTGTACACTACAAAAAAAAAGTAAGTATACTAAATGAATTCACGTAACTGTTCTTGAAAATATTAAACAATTTTTTATTTTTTATTTTGTAACCTGAAAAGTTGTTAATAAACACTCAATGGACGGAAGAAAATAGTGCCGTCATAGTTAATTCATACAATTTCTATTGAAAATGTACAGTTGCTAATAAGTTCAACTATCCAATTCAATTAATATCAATTCAATCTTAATTCTACATCATTCTTTAAAATTAAATACGTACAGTATGTACATCACACTTATATTATAAATGTGAAAGTTTGTGTGCATGTAGGTATGTTTCATATATTTGTTGCTTCTTCACGCTGCAACGGATAGATGGATTTGGATGAAATTCGGCATACAGATAGTTCATAGCCTGGATTAACACATAGGCAAGTTTTTATCCCGATATTCCCACGGGAATCACACTATAAATATACTAAAAACGGCAATTTCATTTTTCAATACAAAATTATTTGTTTGTTTTGTTGTCATGGAAACCAAAGAGAATTTAATCACTTGACGGAAACTGTCAAAGCGGTACGAAGTCCACTAGTAAGATGTAATTTTTAACCGTAATTTTGATATGTTTTGTATGCTCATATAAGGCAGATCGTAAAGGCTCTGATTTGATTACGTAAGACCGAATATCATACCTGTGTTTCACAAAGAAATTTAAATTTAAATTTGAACTCTAGCTTTTCCAATGGCAACATACTTCAGTCTGAAATGTAAGGAAAGCCTAGCTTGGCAATCTAGCCACATATATGATCATATTCCATCCAAATTTAGACTTAGTGCAGTATCTGTTTGATCTCTTGCCAAGACAGGCGGATCGACAATCGTGTTGTAGATCAGCACTGATATAACAATATTGCTCTCGTATTTATGAGAAGTGGTAATAGTTCGATTCTTGAAAGTTAAGCTGCTCTCACTCTCAAATGCGAGTTATCGGATGGGTTACCAAATTACAATAGTGGTAGCTAGTCAGGCGGACTTAAAACAAATCTTACCAACACCACCTGGGTTTCCAAATTACAATAGTGGTAGCTAGCCAGTCGGACTTAAAACAAATCCTAGCAACACCATCTGCTGGGAATTGAACCCAGGACCACTGGTCTGAGACCAGTAGTTTTAACCACTACACCACAGAGGTGTCTAAAAAATGTCTTGAATTGCTCCTTTCTTAGGGAAGCACTTTGACCGTGCCCTGATTCTGGCGAAAGATAGAAGTCGTTAAAACCCAGCAACCCGTATGAGCAAAGAAAGAAAAAAAGTAAAAAGTTAGGTACTCTGAAGCTAATTGGTCACTCATCCGGCCTCACACCTTTTGGAAAGCTGTTTAATATTAACTATTGTCAACGCTAGTTGCGTTATCCGCCAATGATTCAGACTTAAGCTTGTGACAACAAAACAATGATGACTCATTAAATTATCAAAAGTCAAGTGATTTAGTATAAAATAAACACACGCGTACATAATCAATTTCGTATGGACTTTTGTAATTGTAAGCTAATAATAATTAATATATTGTTGACTGTTTACCAGCATGTTAGATAATGTTTTGTTTGAAATATGAAATATATGTAAATTCAGAATTTCGATGTCAAAACATTAGAATAAATTCTTATGGTCAAAGATTGATACCTACTGTTCCACTACCTACTCGTATATATAAATTTTGATTTGGAGTTATTCTTTCACAATAAAATTAAATTTATAAATGTTTATATAATTTTATAGTAGTTGTTGACATTGAACCCGGGTAAGAGTAGTTGACATCAAAACTAAAACAGGGTTGTTCAAACGACCGGTCACACGTGTGGCTGCACTTACCTTTGTTGAACAGTGTCACTTGCGTGACACTAGGGGGGAGGGCGCCTTTGGCTTTCAAAGTAAAAAGTAAATAGTGTTGAATAGTTTCGACGGGCTGGTTAGAACCACGATAGCTCAATTGGGAGAGCACCTGACCCGGTATGTCAGAAGGGTGCGGGTTCAAATCCTGCTCGTGGAAATTTTTTCAACATTTGTGTTTTTGTTTTTTATTAACTATCAATATCTTTATATTTTGCTAGCATATAAAATCTCCTTAAAATCGGCTCATTTAACGGTTTGAATCTAATAAGAACTTTTTTTCGCGATTTTCCATAAGTCGTAGAACAAAAGTTGTTCAGTTTCATGGACTGAGTCACCACTTAAGAGGGTGTGCGTTTAATCTGTTACACGTTGTACATCTTGATTGAAAAAAAATATATTAATGTTATGTTCTTTTGTATTTTTTACGGCTCTTTCTTTTGGAAAAAAACATTGTTATTATTTTTTATTTTATTTATTTGTTCTATGTAAATGGCTTCTAAGGTTTATTGCTTATGAGACCGCATACCAATGGTATTAAAAAAAAAATTAAAATTCAAAATCATTTATTCAATTTAGGCTACAAATAGCTCTTATCAACGTCATTTTATGCCATCGGTTCGTAAGTCTATCTTCTCTGGGCAGGAGATCTTGTACTGAGAAGAACCGGCAAGAAACTCAGCAAGCAATTAGATGTGGTATTCGATAGAAATAGATCAGAAATAAATATCACACTTGATTCGGGTATAAAAGTAATGCTACGGTAGTGCTATATATTGATAAGTGAAGCGAAAACTTCTTGCCCTTTTAAGCGCATTGCACGCACAGAGATGTGAGATTTGGTGTAGTTAAAGTTTATATGGAGAAGGAGTCCCGATATATAAAATGTATGTACAGTATTTGTGGTTTATTTATATTGTACTAGTGGTCGCCTAGTGGTCGAAATTCGGCCGTAATTTTATTAAGGCTGCACGGATTGTATTCTAAGCAATGAAAAATTAAAAAAGATAGAATAAGTGTTTGGATTGGCATTGACAGAGTTCGGCCGCTAAATATCAAAAATGGAAGAGGAGCGTTGAAATTTTTGAAACGAGTATATAAGTAATATGTGTGTGTCAAGTACATGGTAGTGTGTGTAATGTTTGTTTTATTGATTTAATGTATTTTTATGCAAAATTAAAATATTAACATTCGGATAACTTTCTCTATATAAACTATAAGTGTGCGAAATTTCATACTTCTCCCTACGCGCAATTTTCGTAAAAAAGGGGTACAATGTTTTTGCTTTACGTATTACGAGCCCGACGACGCAATTACAGTTGCGAATGCCCCCCCGCCCGTTCCTCCAAATGACAGGACACATTTACAGAATACACTAAACATGCACACTGTTTTAGGCCCAAGACACCGTACTCGTAGAACAAGGGTACGAAGAACCGGTTCACACGCGCTATATGCCAGGCACAGTCATGTGCCTGGGAGCTCCTCCTCTCCTCCTCCACGGCCCGGTCTACCCGAGCCGAGGTCCGTGCCTTTAGAGGCGCCCTCGGGTGGTTCCGCTCCCCGATCCGATCCGAACCCTTCGGAGACTCTGGAAGGGCACGGGGACGCGCACTTTTAAGTGTGCGATGCCGTACCCCTCTAGAAATCCTCTGAAGGTGTTTCGTTTCAACACGGCTTGAGGTACCCTTTACGTACCTCGCCGCCCCTAAAACAAGCCCGGTGAAGCTGGAAATGCCCCTCGGCAACCAGCAGTCTCTCTCCAAAAAAAAAAAAAAAAAATTTACGTATTAATATAGGTATATTGTTTAAACATTGTTTATTTGGTGAGACAGTCGAATTTCGATCACTGGGCGATCATTATTTTTAACCGACTTTAAAAAAGAAGGAGGTTCTATGTTACACTGTTCGTATTTTTAATTTTTATATACTTACCTATGTTCATCGATTTCTCTGTCAATTGTGGACCGATTTTCAAAATTCTTTTTTGAATCGAAAGGGTATCCTTTTGAGGTGGTCCCATTTTATTGTGGCTAAGACATTATGAAGAACTTCGGAGATAGATAACAAAACTCCTCAATGACGAACAGTACGCGTATTGTGATTTGGTTATTTTACTGAAGATTAACCTTTTCACCGCCCAACTATCCTGCACGCGATGTCCCGCTGTACGCCAACGTATAAATGTATTTTAATAAAGTAGGTACAAAGAAGAACTTCTATAGAAGTGCTGGCGTGGACGGCACGAAAATTTCGAACTTCTATAGAAGTTGTTGGCGGTAAAAAGGTTAAAGAAAGTAGATGGCTGGTATAGGCGACCATGAAATTGCTTTATCACTTTTGACAAAAACTTCCATTACAATAAAATTTCGCTAAAGCTCATTGTCAATAATGACAACGTATCTGTCACTTGGTGTTTTAAACAAAAATAGAACTTGTTGTTTTATTATATGCAAACAAAATTCACTTCTAAGGTGGTAAAGCAATTCCATTGTCGATATATACCTATATATACGTAGTGAACTGACCATGGACTTTAAAGGTACTTCATAGAACTCCTTAATCATAAACAGTACACATGTTGTGGTTATTATTAATTACAACTCTTTAGAGTGAAACAAATGCACACGTATTTGCTGTCCCTTTCTGTTTGTTATCACAACAAACATTCGTAGTATTTGGAGCCCTTCCAACTTCACGTATAACACGTATAGATATACGAGTACGTACAGAACAAAGTTATTTGAATAGTGAATAGACAGTACACTGACAATCCGACAACGTGAGTAATTACATATTGTTCGTCGTCATTATGTTTATATTGCAAATATACTTTAATATTTAATGTCATCATTTATGTATGAGGACATGAATAAGAATGATAAGTCATGACTATCTACCTAAACGGCATACTTAGGGAATGCAATCTCGAGTCGAGATCGCAAATTCGAGATCCGCGAGATTAGAAGTTATAATCTCGCGAGATCTCGGTATTTTCGAGATCTCGAGTAGTTTTCGAAAAAATATTGTATTCAACTAAAAAGCGTTGAAAACTGCTTGGTATTATGAGGTTAATAAAAAACTCCCTATCTACCAAGTCACTGGTTGGCACCAGCGTCAGTAAGCTGTTATAAGCGAACTGTAAAAAGCTACCTACCCCTTGTTCCCCCATACTCATACAAATCCATTTCTTTCTTTATCAGTTACAGCCTATCTGAACTAGTAGAAACATGCAAAAAATGCTCTCAGAGTCTCTTCTGATACCTCTTGAAAAGTCGTCTGGGTTTGACTACCTACTGCTGCCCAATCTCGTCAATCCCGAACGAGATCTCGACATATTATCCTTCGGGATTTATCTCGTAAAATGACACGAGATCTCGCGAGATCGGGATTGCATTCCCTAGTCATACTAGAGTTATCTTATCAGTAAGACCTTTGTAATGTAAAAAGTCCTGCCTGAGGTCAGTTAAAACTTTTGCTTCGCCTCTGTGTCGCACTAATTATGCCAAAAACCGCTTTTCCATAAGGATATTTTTCTCTTAGTTCTTATAAATTCAAAAAGTCTATTTATTATTAGGAAGACGAAAAGAAGAAAAAAAAAAACCGACTCCAAAAAATTTGACTGATAAAATTGCACTAAAAAGTAAAAAATAAGCGTTAGACTTATACAGACAATAACTTTATTAAGAAAAAATATAGGTAGCCGGTACCGGCAGCTAACTATCTTCAATCAAGCAAAAAATAGAAACACATCAGCTGCATCTTAAAGAGAATGAGCAATCCAAATTAGTATTGATAACTCGTAACTATGAGATATAGGGCTATTTTGTTTTGTTTGTTCTAGGGAACTATTAAATCAATTTTATTGTTAAAAAATTTAAATTAAATTAATTTAATTTATTTATTTATTTATTTTTATTTTTTTTTTATTATAAAACATCATTCAAACTTTGAAAAAGAAAATAAAAGTAGAATTTGTACCTAAGTGGTTTAAAAGCACTACATAACTACACTAAAGGTACCTACAGATTTACCAAAACATTTTCTTTCTAAAGAAATTTATCTAGTCTGAATTGGTATCGGAAAGCCAGGAAAGCACGGATGCGTGTGTATGGCTTGGGACTAGGGTTGCCAAATTTTTATTAGACCAAATATAGTATTTTTGGATTCAGTACCTACCCATAAAAATATAGTAGATAGGGAATTATTAAAAAAATATAGTATATTAAAAATATTTATTTTATTTCTTAAATTAATATTTTGTGTGTTCCGTTTTAGATAATAGAGATTGATTTTAGCGACTTTGCTGTTAAAATATAGTAGTTTCGCCTACTATTATATATTTTTTAAATAATAGTTGTTAGACATCTAAAAGTAGGATACTCGATAGATAGTATATCGATGGATAGTAGGGATGCCAACCCTGCCCCTTGAGACAGAGATGAGTGGCAGATACGAAAGGAGGCCTACACTCAGCAGTGGGTATCTCCGGGCTGAAATGACGATGATGAAATTGGTATCGACGCCGGTGGCTGTTTTTGTTAAATATACAAATAAACGAGATTTGCTGTGTAATTAGAGAATTTTAAATAATAATAAAACACAAACAAATATTTTTCCGCGCGTTTAGAGATAACTAACACCCTTACTAACACCATTTTTGTAAATATAACAAAGTAGTGAAGGACATTTTTATTTGCCCGTCGTACTTGCGAGTATATGCGTCGGAGAAATAAGAAATAGACCGTTTATTTTAAAACTAGCGGCCGCTCGCGGTTTTACCCGCGTGGTTCCCGTTCCCGTGGGAATATCGGGATAAAAAGTATCCCATGTTTTAATCCATGTTCTAAACTATCTGTATGCCGAATTTCATCCAAATCCATCCATCCGTTGCAGCGTGAAGAAGCAACAAATATACATACATACACACAAACTTTCGCATTTATAATATTAGTGTGATGTGATTTATCCTGGCACATGGATTTGATCATAGGTGTTAAATTAGTTTGTGATAGCGCAATTATTTAGTAGAATATAAGACGTATTATGTTATAAAAGATCAGTATATTATGCCTGTAAATTAAGTTATAATCTGATTTCATTTTGATTTTTCTACTTTCTACTTTGTTCGTTAAAAGAAGTAGGCACGTAGATAGAGCTTTTTGCAAGAGACTTGTGATTTGACAGAAAATAAAATATTACAATTTATCACTTTTATAATATTACTAGCGTCCGCCTGCAGTTTCACCCGCGTGGTTCCCGTTTCCGTGAGAATATCGGGATAAAAAGTATTCTATGTGTAAATCCAGGTTATAAACTATATGTATACCGAATTTCATCCAAATCCATCAATCTGTTGCAGCGTGAAGATGCAACAAATATACACACATACACACAAGCTTTCGCATTTATAATATTAGTGTAATTTGTGTGTTGTATTATCAATTAAATATTCGAGATATCAGCTAAATATCCCCTTAATAACTCCAAACTCTAAAATTGTTCACACATGAATGTTTGTTAACTTATAATACGAGTGTACGTACCTACCCTGTAATTTTTTTTCATGTTATGATCTGTTTTCTCTACATGCTACGCTTTTCGTATTGTTGACAGTCAGTAATTGAAACTCAGTATAGTAGTAGTATTTATTATTTTTATAATAATTTTTTGGTTTAGGGAAACAGTCATTGTGGGTCAGGAGGGGCTGATGATGATGTGATGATAAAGTCATTAAGTTTGTACATAAGCTAACAAAGTTTCCACTGCAAACGAAATACAAACAGTTGAGTAGACACTGAACCAGAAACTCAGACAGTGGTCGAACGATAACGAAATTTAATTATCATTTTACTGAAAAAAAAAAAAACTACAAAAATGTAAATAGACAAATAAATCAATGAATATTCACAGGTGAACGAGTAATCTGTCGTTCACTCGTTCATCCGCGAACACCCATTTCCTTTTTTAACCGACTTCAAAAAAAGGAGGAGGTTATCAATTCGACTGTATCTTTTTTTTTTTGGTTTTTTTTTATGTTTGTTACCTCAGAACTTTCGACTGAGTGAACCGATTTTGAAGATTCTTTCTTTGTTTGAAAGCTGGTGCTTCCCGTGTGGTCTCATTTTAATTTGGTCCAGTTCTGATGATGTGATCCTTGAGGAATTGAGGGAACTCCTCGAATATTGTAGGCATACCTATCGCGATTTTGGTATTTTCAGAAATAAGTCAAGCATTTGCATTCAGAAAGTATCATTTGATGAAGTGTAACTGATGAAAAAGAACACAGATTGCCATCGGAACTCCTCAATGATAAGTATTTCACGGGTGGTGATAAAATATCTCGATTAAGATAGTTAAGCGACTATGACGAAGCAAAAGAAGACAGGCACCGGAACTCAGTTTTTGATTTCCTACTTTGAGATAGGCGATTCTCGTTTTCTTGGCTTGTCTCATTTAAACGGCGCTGTCTCATACGAGCAGCGTGTTTAGTAGGTCTACCCATACTCGCTTTTGATAAATAGATCGAAATGAATCACTAAAAAGCGAAAAATAAACAAAAAAACTAACAAAAAAAAACCGACTCCATAAAATTTGACTGATAAAATTGCACTAAAAAGTAAAAAATAAGCGTTAGACTTATACAGACAATAACTTTATTAAGAAAAAATATAGGTACAATTATTGTTACTTTTGGAGTCGGTGCCAGCCAAGGTAACTTTAACATAAACATTTAACGACATACTATATTATAATCATAATAGTACATTCAATCTTATGCATGAAATTTTAACTACAAACGCGGACTGGCACCGGCTTCAAAAACTTCGTTGGCTGGCGCCGGCCCCAAAAATAACAATAATTGTACCTATATTTTTTTCTTAATAAAGTTATTGTCTGTATAAGTCTAACGCTTATTTTTTACTTTTTAGTGCAATTTTATCAGTCAAATTTTATGGAGTCGGTTTTTTTTTTGTTAGTTTTTTTGTTTATTTTTCGCTTTTTAGTGATTCATTTCGATCTATTTATCAAAAGCGAGTATGGGTAGACCTACTAAACACGCTGCTCGTATGAGACAGCGCCGTTTAAATGAGACAAGCCAAGAAAACGAGAATCGCCTATTTCAAAGTAGGAAATCAAAAACTGAGTTCCGGTGCCTGTCTTCTTTTGCTTCGTCATAGTCGCTTAACTATCTTAATCGAGATATTTTATCGCCACCCGTGAAATACTTATCATTGAGGAGTTCCGATGGCAATCTGTGCTCTTTTTCATCAGTTACACTTCATCAAATGATACTTTCTGAATGCAAATGCTTGACTTATTTCTGAAAATACCAAAATCGCGATAGGTATGCCTACAATATTCGAGGAGTTCCCTCAATTCCTCAAGGATCACATCATCAGAACTGGACCAAATTAAAATGGGACCACACGGGAAGCACCAGCTTTCAAACAAAGAAAGAATCTTCAAAATCGGTTCACTCAGTCGAAAGTTCTTAGGTAACAAACATAAAAAAAAACCAAAAAAAAAAAGATACAGTCGAATTGATAACCTCCTCCTTTTTTTGAAGTCGGTTAAAAAAGGAAATGGGTGTTCGCGGATGAACGAGTGAACGACAGATTACTCGTTCACCTGTGAATATTCATTGATTTATTTGTCTATTTACATTTTTGTAGTTTTTTTTTTCTTCAGTAAAATGATAATTAAATTTCGTTATCGTTCGACCACTGTCTGAGTTTCTGGTTCAGTGTCTACTCAACTGTTTGTATTTCGTTTGCAGTGGAAACTTTGTTAGCTTATGTACAAACTTAATGACTTTATCATCACATCATCATCAGCCCCTCCTGACCCACAATGACTGTTTCCCTAAACCAAAAAATTATTATAAAAATAATAAATACTACTACTATACTGAGTTTCAATTACTGACTGTCAACAATACGAAAAGCGTAGCATGTAGAGAAAACAGATCATAACATGAAAAAAAATTACAGGGTAGGTACGTACACTCGTATTATAAGTTAACAAACATTCATGTGTGAACAATTTTAGAGTTTGGAGTTATTAAGGGGATATTTAGCTGATATCTCGAATATTTAATTGATAATACAACACACAAATTACACTAATATTATAAATGCGAAAGCTTGTGTGTATGTGTGTATATTTGTTGCATCTTCACGCTGCAACAGATTGATGGATTTGGATGAAATTCGGTATACATATAGTTTATAACCTGGATTTACACATAGAATACTTTTTATCCCGATATTCTCACGGAAACGGGAACCACGCGGGTGAAACTGCAGGCGGACGCTAGTAATATTATAAAAGTGATAAATTGTAATATTTTATTTTCTGTCAAATCACAAGTCTCTTGCAAAAAGCTCTATCTACGTGCCTACTTCTTTTAACGAACAAAGTAGAAAGTAGAAAAATCAAAATGAAATCAGATTATAACTTAATTTACAGGCATAATATACTGATCTTTTATAACATAATACGTCTTATATTCTACTAAATAATTGCGCTATCACAAACTAATTTAACACCTATGATCAAATCCATGTGCCAGGATAAATCACATCACACTAATATTATAAATGCGAAAGTTTGTGTGTATGTATGTATATTTGTTGCTTCTTCACGCTGCAACGGATGGATGGATTTGGATGAAATTCGGCATACAGATAGTTTAGAACATGGATTAAAACATGGGATACTTTTTATCCCGATATTCCCACGGGAACGGGAACCACGCGGGTAAAACCGCGAGCGGCCGCTAGTTTTAAAATAAACGGTCTATTTCTTATTTCTCCGACGCATATACTCGCAAGTACGACGGGCAAATAAAAATGTCCTTCACTACTTTGTTATATTTACAAAAATGGTGTTAGTAAGGGTGTTAGTTATCTCTAAACGCGCGGAAAAATATTTGTTTGTGTTTTATTATTATTTAAAATTCTCTAATTACACAGCAAATCTCGTTTATTTGTATATTTAACAAAAACAGCCACCGGCGTCGATACCAATTTCATCATCGTCATTTCAGCCCGGAGATACCCACTGCTGAGTGTAGGCCTCCTTTCGTATCTGCCACTCATCTCTGTCTCAAGGGGCAGGGTTGGCATCCCTACTATCCATCGATATACTATCTATCGAGTATCCTACTTTTAGATGTCTAACAACTATTATTTAAAAAATATATAATAGTAGGCGAAACTACTATATTTTAACAGCAAAGTCGCTAAAATCAATCTCTATTATCTAAAACGGAACACACAAAATATTAATTTAAGAAATAAAATAAATATTTTTAATATACTATATTTTTTTAATAATTCCCTATCTACTATATTTTTATGGGTAGGTACTGAATCCAAAAATACTATATTTGGTCTAATAAAAATTTGGCAACCCTAGTCCCAAGCCATACACACGCATCCGTGCTTTCCTGGCTTTCCGATACCAATTCAGACTAGATAAATTTCTTTAGAAAGAAAATGTTTTGGTAAATCTGTAGGTACCTTTAGTGTAGTTATGTAGTGCTTTTAAACCACTTAGGTACAAATTCTACTTTTATTTTCTTTTTCAAAGTTTGAATGATGTTTTATAATAAAAAAAATAAAAAAAAATTAAATAAAATAAATAAATAAATAAAATTAAAATTAAATTAATTTAATTTAAATTTTTTAACAATAAAATTGATTTAATAGTTCCCTAGAACAAACAAAACAAAATAGCCCTGTATCTCATAGTTACGAGTTATCAATACTAATTTGGATTGCTCATTCTCTTTAAGATGCAGCTGATGTGTTTCTATTTTTTGCTTGATTGAAGATAGTTAGCTGCCGGTATCTTATCTAAATCTTTCGTCACAAAAGTATTTGTTGTATTCCGACAGTTAGAGATGAGATAACCTGTGCCGGTTTGAGATTCCGAATGAAGAACACTTCTATTTTCGACCTTATCGTCTATCATTTAAGTACTATCAGTTGAGATGAAGGTTAGACGCTTATTTGAAAACATGCCTAAAAATTTACTATCTTATTTTGTGACAAGAATCATTGATATGTTAGGGATCGCAATTTGATTTGATTTCCTCTTAAAGTACGATCAGGCAATGACAATGAACTTACTGCGTGCCTACTAACAACTGGATATCTATATCCTTTTAATTAATTTTAATTTTTTATTTAATTGTACGTTGCTAAATTATGTGGACTACCCCAGCAAAATAAAAAGTTGGTCTGTAGAAATTATGATACTGAACGATAAATGTAGCGTCAGTTATGTATGGGAAAAGCGATACGAATGTTTTCGGGATTAAAGTCAGGAGCCCGACCGCCTAACTGATCGCTTTGACTTCGTGTGTGGTTTATGACGTCTTCTTGTCGTTTCGTGCCGCCTATGAAAGCAATATCGAAAGCTATAGCCTTTAGCTTTTGGTATTGCTTTCATAGGGGTTGCGAGGGGGCAAGATGACGTCATAAATTATACGCGTAGTCAAAGCGATCGGTTAGGCGGTCGGGGGGCAGGTCGTTGACCGCTATTGACATGGTTTTTGACACAATAGTAAGTTTGTACACACACATAATTGAAGCCGATCCGATATGAACCTCTTGGTGAATCTAGTAGAGTATGGGGCACGCACTAGTGCGTGATGAAAAAGACATAATTTTATGAATATTTTGATCCGTAAAGTGTTAAGATATTTATTGATAAAATAAATGATTATGATTGATGATTTAATGATTTTTGGGAGTTGACGGTCTTTTGCACGGGTAGGGAGTTTAATAGTTAATATTGCAAAAAAAAACAGTTTAAGGGTCCTGTGACCACGGACCCTGCAAAGGGTTCGAAACGTCAGGATAAACATTAAATAAGTAATGTGTAAAATAAACGCGAGTAGATCCGTTTTAGTTGTTTCATTTCAAAACAGTTTAAATTATGTAGGTAATTGTTACATAAACTGTTATAGCTTGATCTTACGATATCTATCCCGATCTTGTTATTTGATACTGTTTGTATTATTACCCTATATACATCCTATTATTACGCTCAAGCCTCCAATGAAATTATCGCTACTATTTATAGGTTATGCCTTAATCAACACATTTTTTTTCAATAAGGTAGGTATATTTTGCGCTATTAATACATTAATCAGCCCTGTAAACCTAGGTACTTAGAAATCTAATATGCTTGTGTTAGATATGGGTTCACGGCAGTAGTATATTTAAATAATTGATTAATATATTTTTAAAATATTAAGATTTATAAATTATATGCCCCGCGGTTTCACCCGCGTTAATTGATTACCTACCATAAAAAAGGTTATAAGGGAGTCAAGCTTAAAAGCTAGATATATCGCGGACATTTTTTTTGGGCTTTTAAAGGGGAACAATTTCGTAATATATGATTTTTGCGTACCTTTCACCGTTTACGCAGCGCACGCAAGCAAGCTCTCAAAAAAGTATTTTCCCGTTTTTTTAACATTTTTCATTGCTGCTCCACTCCTATTAGTCATAGCGTGATGTAATATAGTTTAATTCTTAATAAATGGACTATTCAACACAAAAATATTTTTTTAATTCGAACCAGTAGTTCCTGATATTAGCGCATTCAAACAAACAAACTCTTCAGCTTTATAATATTAATATAGATAAGTATAAGTATAAATAATACGTAAAAGTATAGATTTAGTATAAGTTTAATATGATTATTAACATATGATTTTACGCAAATATTGTTGCGAACAAATTACAATTTGAAAAAAGACACGATAGCATAGTTGGCAGTGCACCTGACCCGGCATGTCATGGGGTGCGGGTTCGAATCCCGCTCGTGGAATTTTTTTGACATTTTGTCTTTTTTCAAATACCTAAGTTAATTAATATTTACGTCTATAGGTATGTACATATTTGATCAATATTGTTAGCTTTTTTTTCTAGTTTAATTATTATTGGTTTTTTTCTGGTACGTCTCATCAGTGCATGTCGTGGCGACCTATAATTGAGACAGCATTTTAGTTTTAAGATAAAAATATAGCTTCTCCCTTGTTTTGATGTAGGTACGTGTTGGTTGACCTATTTAAATAAATAAATAAATAAAGTAGTCTAACGGCTATTTCTCGTAGTCTAAGTTAAAACTAACTATCATTACTCTAAGGACACGACGGCATGTAAGTTAACTGTATTAGAAAACAGGCAATTTGTTTGCATTAGATAAATCTCGAAGCTACGTTGGAAAAGGAAATGCTTGAAACCCGTTCTTGAGATAAACTATCGCCGTCATTTATATTGAAGGAAGATGATTCTGCAGAATAAGGGGCCGGTGGATACCATAGATATAACAACAGTGAGCAGTTGTTAAGCAGGTTATGGTCTAAGGAAGTTCAAATTCAAATAAGGCGACGCATTGGAAATTTACGTGGCGGGGATCTTGATTTTTCCCAACAATTACAAAACATATGAAAGTGATATTTGATGACATGATTTTTAATTTAATTGACTTTATTTTGCTAGTTGCAGAAACACGATTTGTCAGCTTTTATAACAGAGAAAAAAATATAAAAGTAACAACCTCTTTTAAAACATAGATTTGCATTTTACAAGCAAACCAGACCGATTTAAGCATCTAAATGTTCTTAGTAGATTAGTCTTAACACACACTTCAATATGCTAGTTCATTTTTTAAAAATAATTTGTAGTTTTAATTTGAAGGAAAAAAAAACAGTTTTTCTTATGGTACCGGGCTCCGTATTAGATTAATTGTTTAGCAGTGCGTCGCCTTAAGCACATTACCCAGCTCTACTTGATGTTAAGCAGAAGAAGAATCCAGATATCTGTCCTAGCAGATAAGCTTGTAGAGCGAAATTCTGCTTCACTAGTCGTCTTCATCGGGCGAAATTATGGTAGACGAGCTTCCCTGAGCCCCATACACATTCAGTTTCCTCAGATTCAGGCGACTTATTTCTAAATCCAACCCATCTCGTCACAAATTTGTTCATGCACGTATATTTTATTTTTAAGTGCTAATTCGCTGCACTTAAGCTGAATTAAATATTTAAAAATATAGTAGGTACCGCTAAAAAGAAGTCAAAATCAAAGCAGTGAAAAAATCAGTGATGACATCAGCCTTCCCGGTAGCATAATGGTCAGTGCAGCCGCCCGGATTGCGAAGACCCCATGTTCGATTTCTGGCTGGGTTGGGTAGGCATTTAATTTGTTCACTATATTTTGTAAAAGTGTTTAATTTCAAGCAGCTGTCCAATTTTAAACTAAATCTGATTCGAAGTAAGAGATCATGATCACAAATTGCATAATATGCTGCTTTTTATTTTCTATTTCTTAACAAGTATTTTATTTATTTATTATCAATTTAAGCAAAGTAATATTTTATTTTTAATAATAAATAACATTAGAAAACCTTGTAACTTTGTAAACAATGCTATTCACAGATTACTTGAAAACAATCTATAATTAAATAAGCATCAAGTAACTTGGTAATTTAAATCTTTATTTCTTGTTAATCGTAAAATGCGTTTGCTTATTTTTAATTTTCCCTGACAATACTGATCATAAATATTAAATATAATAATACCCATTAAACACTAAACACTATTGTGGTATTGTTTTCTAAAGTTAACGCGAACACTGTATAAATGCAATAAAACAACATTTACGGATCTACTCGCGTTTTACACATTGATTTTACATTATTTTATCCTGATGTTTCGAACCCATTGCAAGAACCACGCGACAAACGCGAGTAGATCCATAAGAGTTGTCATATTATACTAAATGAGTCCTTTATTAAAGGTAAAATACAAAAATATCTAATTTCTAAAACGCAATAAGGAATAGATCTGGACTCTCTGTATATGACGTATATATATGTTGACGACCTCCTTGGTCGAGTGGTTTGTACACCGGTTTTCATGGTGTCGCCATCTCTGAGGTCCCGGGTTCGATCTCCGGTCGGGTCAATTTAGAAATTATTCTTTGTCTAAATTGTTTTGGGTCTGGGTGTTTTCTATGTATAATAAGTATGTATTTAAGTATTTTAAGTACGTTTATCCGTTGCCTAGTAATCATTTTAACGAGTTTCATAACGAAGCTTCTCTTGGGCTAGATAATTGGTGTGAGTGTAGGAAAGTTTATTTATTTATTTCTATCCGGAAGCTTATTATATTTTTATGGGTACTGAATCCAACAATACAATATTTGGTCTAAAAAAAAGTTAGCAACCCTAATCGAGCTAGTCAACTACTAGAATGCCGGTGCGCAAACCTGCGTCATTCGTTTAGTCCACCAGTGTCCTGACAACTGAGTCTTTCTACGCCTTGATAAGGGTGCGCCGACAAAAAAATGCCAAAAATGCAGTTACGGTTAAGTAAATATAATTGAAAATACTATCGTATTAAATGAACAAAATATATATATATAGTATCATAGGAAACGTGTTTACAATTTGTCAGAACCATAAATTCATAACACGCTATAGTTTTTTCTACAATATCATTTAAAGTTTGGCAAAAATCATGAAAACGAGTTGCGGCGTTTAGTAGATTTCTTATAGTTTATCTAAATTATTGTACCTCTGATTTTGTTTAATCAATCATCAATGGATAAACTACAAATTGCTAGACTACATTTTCGATACATCTAGTGGTTATTTAAATAATTATTTTTTATTAAGCACCTTAAATTCCCCATACAAAATTAGTATGGCCGCGCGGCATCAAATAAATATGGACGATGACATTTCAAATAAAACATATGACACTTGTCACTTATGGACGGCGCACCCATAAGGACAAGTGTGCGTCATATTATATAACAATATTAATACGTGAAGCAAAAACTTTGTACCCCTTTTTACGAAAATTTCGCGGACAGAGTAGTATGAAATTTCGCACATTTACAGTTTATATAGAGAAGGAGTACAGAATGTTAATATTCTTCTAAAATTATGCATAAAAAATACATTAAATCAATAAAACAAACATTACACACACTACCATGTATTTGACACACACGCATAAATACTCTTTTCAAAAACTTCAAAATGGAAGAGGAGCGGCCGATATCTGTCAATTCCAATCCAACCAAACTCACATTCTATCTTTTTTAATTTTTCATTGCTTAGGATAAAATCCGTGCAGCCTTAATAAGATTACGGTCGAATTTCGACCACTGGGCGACCACTAGTATATATAACATAAAGAGACGATAATATTGACATTAGTGCTTGCGAAGCTATTTATTTACTAGCTGGTACCCGCAAAAACTTATTATTTCATCCACACTCAAATTACATCGAAATAAAATTGAAGCAGAATCGGCACCCACGAAAACCTTAAAAACGATACCTACCCAAATTGACTGTTTTTGAAAATCTCCTCCGCCATCTTGCATCTCGTAATAGATGTCATATTCATAATCGGCACTCACGAAAACCTTGAAAACGATACCCTATTGACTCTATAAAAGTTGTCAAAGCCAACAAAAAAGACAGAGTAAAAAAAAAACTGGTCAGGTCAAAGTGTTTTTCGGATTATTCGATACATTGCCCGGGTTTGTGATCATCAACGCGCTTTTGGCAAGCATGGTGTTTGAGCCAGTACCATCAGTTGTACCGTTGTTGACTTAATTTTAATGATGAAGGCCAGTCCTTTGCCCAGCAGCGGGATTAGTATGTAGGCGATTACTTGTATTTTTTAAAATAATATTTAGGTGAATAATGAGCAAACAAATAGGTTAATAAATTGGGTACATAAAATATAGCACTTACCAGCTAATACAGATTCATACAGTTACATCACAATGCTTATTTTAATATGATTTTAAGATTGAAGCGATGATGTACATACTATAAACTGTGTTTATTATTGCGGTCATTAAAATTTAATACAATGATTTCCCATTGTTTATGTATTTTATTATGCACTTTTTATTGTTTCATTATTGGAGTTGTTTTTCAGTGTAACCGCATCAAGGAGACTTATCGATATTGTTTTTTAAATTTAAATATTATAATTCAGTTCCTTTTATACAACTTTTGATAGCAAAGGTATTATTTATTTCTCGTTACAAGATCAAGATACAAAGTTTCCTTTCTGTTCTTATTCTTATTATTTTCACTTTAGTTTTGTGATCACATCACATCATCAGGTCATTTTATGTCCCACTCCTGGGGCATGAGCCTTCCTGGATGGATAGGAAGGACGGGCTATAAACCACCACGCGGGCCCAGTGTGGATTGGTGGTTGTTAACGACTGTTAATGCAGCCGGGACCACAGCTTGACGTGCCTTCCGAAGACCGATTTACACTTCAATAAGTACAATAGCGAGTTAAGAAATCAGTCAGTTACGTAAGAAGTAGTAAGTTGTAAGTAGCGTCCAAACGTAGGCGAGTGAGTACCTAACCATAAGTGGCCGTTCCAACAAAATATGCACTGTACTAATATCGCCCGTCTATATCCCCACCATTTAAGTTGGCGGGGTGCGGGAGACGCGAGGGAGGGGCAGCTGCATGCATCGCACTGGACTAGCCGAAAAATAGGATCGCGATTTATTCAAATCTGCTTAATAAACCACTTACTACTTAACTCGCTTTTGCCGTTCAAACGAACTTAACTTAACTCGCCGATGCAATGTCGTAAGTTAACTCGCTACTGTACTTAATGAAGTGTAAATCGAGCTTGAAGCACGGATGAGCTCGAGATGATTCACCCAACTGATAACCCACCATTCAAGTTGCTCATGTATAATTTTTTGTGTTGTGTGTTATAGTTAATACAATTACCACCTATGTCGTCCTGCAGCGTCAGGATTGACGTTTTTTATGCGTTTCTTGACCTTGTTATGTAGATTATTTCTTGTTACAAAAATTAATGCGTGCTCTATCAATTTCAGCACTTAATTCTTAGAGATAGTTTGAGGTGACGATTCAACTTCAAACATATTGCTAGGAACTAACGAATTATAATTGTTTTATATATTTTTTTAAACTGTTCCATATCAAGGTAAGATAATGTACAATTAAATATATTGTTTTTCATTCAGTCATGTCAGTCATTTTCAGTCATGTTTTTAACGTCGAAATCTAAGACAGCTTCGTACACCCTGCGATGGAGATTTTGTATTGAGAAGAACTATTTATTTCGTGATTTATGGGTGTGTTTTGTCTTGTAAGTTGTATTACATCCGAATACATTACATTTGTTTTATATCCGAAAGTTCGGGGGTTTAATTCCCAGGTCAGGCAAAGTTGTACCAACGCTCATTTGTAAAACGTAACGTTGACTTGATTTCAATTATGGAGACCTTTGCCCAACAGTGGGACAGTATTGTAGCTATACGTTATCTTTTTATCCATCCATATATCGGCTAATTACTAGGTAGGTATAATGGTATAGGAGTTTGTTTTTATCGCTGCGTAATAGGGACTTGTTTATCAAAACCACTTAATATTGTCGTCTCATACATTTGTCCTGAAAGAGGGAGACAGACGATTTGGTCGGTATGTCCTTAACGCATTGACTCGGGTCGACATGCAGACAGGTAGCATAACAAGCGATTAGGCATTCCAGGTTATATTTAGCCAGTCTGGATGGTCTAGGGCCCATATTTATAACACTGTTAAAGGGTCTGGGCTAATGTTTCAATGGGAACGTTTCACGGTGCGATGTTAGAAATATTGTGCCAATTGTTTTTTATTGTTTAATAGAAGGTAACGATTTTGATAGAAGGAAATCTAGAAAAGACGAAGACGGAAAATACGTCACAAAAGCTTCTCAGATAACAAAAAAAGCACCTAAATTTAAATGAACGAAAGCACACAACAGAATGGAAAATGAACTTAACAAATTATGTAAATATTTATAAAATACAGTGAAATAATTAAACGCCTACCCGACCCAGCCAGGAATCGAATCTGGGTCTTCCGCAACCCGGGCGGCTGCACTGACCGCTATGCTACCGGGAAAGTTGACGTAAGCGCTGAATTTTGTAACTGCTTTTTTAGTTTTTTGAGTGTTAATAGCGGCACAGGTCGCTATCTATCCAACGGTAATTGCAACCGATGGCTATGTCGTATTTTTTTTTCACTGTGTTTTATAAAATTTACAAATATTTAATTTAGCTTCAGCGCAGCATAATAGCACTTAAAAAAATAAAAAAATATTAAGTAAAGATTAATAACAAAAAAAACATAGGTAATTAAATAATAAACAAATGGGATTTAAATAAAGTAACTGCTTACCTACGCCGCTGCTTGGTTGACAATACAATATTTATAATTTGTGTTCAGACCTGTACTTTTTAGCTTGTTTCAATTCCTAGATTTTCTAAGTCAGGCGAAACCTCTTTTAGATGTTTAAATACAAAGCCCTCGTTTCTGTTGTCTGAAAAAAATTACAAATTGTTTATTTTATATAAACTACTGAGTTTATATAAAATACCAAATAATATACAGGGTGGAAACTTTCAGCGGGGCAGTAAGGAGAAGTACCTTATCCGTTGCAGCTACACGAAAATGGTCTTAGGTCTTAGGTCTTCAATTTATTCGCTCTTCTGCTTTTGTTTACAAGTAAAAATAAAACTTCGATGATTGAAAATTACGAGTCTTATAAATGAAATCAATAATTCCGAATTAAGAAGTCTGGATTAATAAAAATCGGAATATCGAAATAAGGTTTTTTTTTATTTGTTTGTTATCAAAATATATTAATGTGTACAAGTACCTAATCAAGCATCTTGATAGGCAAAGCAAAGTGAAAAGGTAGAGCAGATATTCATCCGTTCATTCATCTTTTGTATGAGCGTTTCATATGTAAATAGCAATGTGGAAAAGAGAAGGCAGATCTTCATCCGATCAATCGTTCATTCATCTTTTTGATGAGCGTTTCAATTATGTAAATTGGTGTCTTTTGCATTTTTCATTTATTTTCTGTTTAATTAACTCATATACTAAATTGAATAAAAAAATATTTTTCGATTTAATTCATAACATAATACTCTTTCTTTAAGGTCAGTCAAAAGGCAAATCTTTGTCTTGCATAACAATTGTCATTTTTTTCTGTTTTACCTTTTTGTTAAAGCATTTTTTGCATTGATGTGTTGCTTGCTCGATAATTCTAAAATAAACTTTATTACAAACAAGATAAGAGTCTTTGACTTACTTCCCAAATCTCTGTAGAGCATACAAATACCTTAATTTGTTTTGTCTCACGTAGGTACCGACGTACGTAAACATTATGCGATAATATTTGTTTAAATATATCTTCTGTGCGTGTGTATGTTACTGAACTCCTTCTAAACGGCTGGATCTGATGGATGAAATTTTCTGTGTGTGTCAAGTGGATTCGAGAATGGTTTAGATTTACAATTGGACCCGGTAGGTGGCGCTGCTATAGGGGCCCATCATGGGATACGGGTGTTCTTAAGCGGACGAATGATTTGTTTCTTTTGTTGTCATGGAAACTGTCAAAGCGGTACAAAGTCCGCCGGTCAGCTAGTTTCATATAAAAAACTGGAGTGGCTTTTGCATGCTCATTGACTGCAAAAATAATAATAACTGTCAACGGTTTTTTTATTATTAACTTTTTAAACTTGCTTCTGCCTACATTTCATAATTATCATCAGCCTATAGTATACAGTGGACTAGTGTCCACTGCTGGACATAGGGCTTTCCAAGTGCACGCCACCCGGCACGATCCGCGGTTACTCTCACCCAACCTACCTTTACTTCTATGAAAAATGATCACAGAGTGCAAGTTTAAAAAAAACTACCCTCTGTTGATGATTGGCTTCACAAGGAACAAGAAATATAGGAATTTCCTCATGCACACACAACTGAAACAATCGAAAAGTAATGTTTACAGTAATACAGTCAAAGGTAAAAGTTGTGATCAAAGATAAAAAAATATTGGTCACTATATACCTACACACACGCACGCACACACAAGCAGATTATCATAAAATGACAATAATAATTAAAAATATAAAAATAAAGCTACTGATAGAACATCGATTATTGATAGAACAAAAGAGTATTATAATATACCAGCGAATATTGACTTAGGGCTGATTTTTCAATAGTCGTTAAAGTTTATTCATTGAATAATTTGACATAAAGACAGATTCTCTTTAGAAAATATGTCATAATGACAATGTTATTCGTTGGATAAAATTCATCTGAGGATTGAAAAATCGAGCCTAAATAACAATAAATTACATAAATATGGATAAATTAAATACATTTTATAAAAACTTGAGAACCAAGTACAATTTGGAACTGTTAAAAATTTAAACGGGATTTGAACCCGTAATAAACATTTTAACCCCATTTACATCCTTTTCTTTGTAATACCTACCGCGTCAGGTGCACTTCCAATTAGGCTATCGTGGTCGAGGCTATGTCCGACTCATATGAATATTGTAAATACAAATAATTAGGTATTACAATTTTTTGTCAAACATTTAAAACTATGAAATCACATCTAGTAAGTAAGTAATCAAAACTTTGTTATCGTTAGTATTTCTACTTTGATTACCAATTTCTGAATAGAATAGAATAGAGAAAAATCTTTATTCGGTATAATACCTAACACATATAAATTGTTATTGTTGTTATTTTTGCTGTTGATTGTAAGTACCTATAAATGCTGCATACAGTCTGATTCTGTTGTGCATCGCATTTGTTTCGCACGATTGACTATGACAGGCTGGTTGTATGTTTGCAGTGGATCATCAAAGGATGCCACATAGCTATGTTTTCTAAAGGATAACGAACACTGCACAAGTGCACAATACAAATTTTAATTTTATTTGTTTTAATGGAGGACAGCCATCAAAATAAAGCTACGTCAATAAAAAAAATGCTATAAGTGCATGATGCGATGGAAACGTACTTTGCTATTTTTTTAAATTATTTTAATCAACTACAATAGTCAAATTATAAAAAAAAAATGTTTGTTAAATATTATTATTTTATATTATATTTGTTATTATTCTAATTATTCTTAATTTAAATAACATTGTTATAAAATTTAGAATATTTTATATTAAAATTTAAAAATTAGATGAATTTTGTTTTCGAAACTGAAATTTGTTTGAAAATTGCCACCGTTTAAAAATGCGCACCCCTGGCTTAGATTTTGTTCTATGTCCATCCTTTACTGAAATAAATTATTCCATCGAAGTTAATTCCTTTCTTCGTGTACATCACGTGGCGCCACACACTTGCAGATCACGATTGCGAGTCAACGGGAAACGGTTTCCGTAAAACAGTAATTTGTTGTCAAGATTGCATGGATTAACAACAAAAACATTACCGTACCCAACACGAGTATAAACAAAGGAATCTGAATCAATTACGTTTATTCCGACCTATGAATAAAAAAAAACACAGTAAATAATGGCAAAACAATAAAACTATTGAGTACGGAGTATTAATGAGTTTTTACGTTCAGAAGCATTTTTTAGAGTTTTTTTTACATTACATGATACGTTTTACCAAGGCAAGTTCCTTCATTAAAAAAATATAAATTTTTAGTAAAATCTAAGTCCACAAATATTTAGTACAGTCAACAGCAAAAGTAGATGATGTTTACTAGATTTCAAAATTAAGTTTCGATAGTCTTCAGGTACGAAAGCCAACCAAAGCCAAACAAAGGTAAAACCTTCGAGTGTCTACTAAGACACTCGAAAGTTTTACGATTTGCGTTTAAAAATAAATGATTTTCATACTAATTTCATATTTTGAAACTTGACCAATCATCAGTTACCTTTGCTGTTGACTGTACACACGCCTGCAAATCAACCTACCAACAAACTGTCGAATTCCCTCAATAGACTTTGAACTTTAAGTCTAAGTGATATGGTTGAAAATGTATTGAAGATTTGGATGACGGGCAAATATCTATGAAACTTGGGCGCAAGACCAACAGTAATATAACTAGGGCCAGTGGTTAGGACATGATATAGTTATTATATTTTCAATAATAATACTACCAATGTCACCTAGGTTGGCATGTTTTTTTCAAGTGTAGTGAAATAAAACCTAAAAAATACAATTCAAATCGTTTTATTGTTAACGGACCTCTTCGTCTATTATCACTTGTAATAAATGATGTGCGTGGGCAATAAAAGGCTCATGTCGTCCTAAACCGAGGTACCATATCACGGAAATGACATGAGCACAGATTCCAACAGTCCTTCCTGTCAGGCACGTACAGTAAGTGTGACTTAAAGCAAAAAAAAGCAAAGCATGTTCCCGTATATGCTGCCAATTCAGGTCGATGCTCAGGAATGTTTTCCTCCATTACGTGTCGCCTTTGTCGATAGACAGATCGTGGACACATAACACAACGACGTTCTTCCATCACAATTATTAATATCAACAAGCAATCCAATCCAATGACATGCACACGGTAGTCCATAAACGTTAGCAGGGGTCAAAAAGAACTGATGATAGCGAAAAATGAAGATTTCGTACGCGAAACAACAAGTGAGCAACGAACAAAGAAGGGAAGCGTACCGGCGCTGTCGCAGTTTCGAGAAAAATACTCCTAACCCCACCCTGAACGTATTTTGTGACTACCCGGCTAATGGTTCGTGACGTGAATAATCATACATTTTATCTGCATGTATTAACAATATTACATTTTTTTACTTAAAAAACGTTGAATAATCGTCGAAATGTTTCGATTACCAATATCTCAATTCTCCGGTGACTTTGACACTTATTTTCATAATATTATTTTATGTATTAATAATAAGCTTTCTTTTGAAAGCAAAGCTAACCCTGTTGGACTTACGCCCATTTTGACTCATCATTCTTTGTCAGTACAATAAAATGATTGTACTCTAAATCAGCAGATCTACGCTTAATATACAACTTGGGGTTTATTAAACCTTAATAGTTTCACTGGTCTTTGATTTTGCTATCTGCACTGCTACTTCCTTTTGACATATTTTGTGTCGCTGTTATTATGTCAAAATCAGGCTACCGACACATTATTGAGACGTTAATGCATTAACGGAGAGATTAGTCCCTCAAGCTGTGTAATCGTAACACTGTCAGAGGTTTTATAGAACGAACGGCATCACGCACCAAGTGTGTGTCCCCGTTTCCTACTTGCGGCTAGGACGGGGCAGAGTAGCCCGTGTAGCCGCCTCCTCAGGGTATAAAAAATATCTGTATCGTATCTGTGATTCCTCTGGTTTTGCTGGTGTCCATGGGCGGCGGTGATTGCTTTCCATCAGGTGACCCGCCTGCTCGTTTGCCTCCTTCTAATATAAAAAAAAAAATAACCCTGGAGAAGTGTTAGAGATTATAATTGTTGGTTTTTCAATCTCATTCGTTCGGTTTCACAATATTTCGTTGCATTACAATATTCGGTGCAACTCCATGATGCATACGAGATCGCGCTCGCAGACTTGGCAGGCCTGTCTGACATTTTGTTATAAATAAACAATTACTTCCTACTATACACATGATCTAATTATAGCGCGTGGGCGATTGAATAGAATATTTTTTTGGTAAATATTGATTCGTAATAAAAAATATATTATTGGTAGAGTGAAAAATATACATTACCGGAATTTGGACCCGCACCGGCCGTATGTAGAATCACAACAATTTTTCAAAAAACATCGTAAGACTTTTCTTGTCGTCAGTCCCAGAAACTGAAGGGTGCCAAAGTGGGACTTTTTGGTAGGCATTTTGTGATGATGCCATAGCGGAACCATACCATGGCGGAACTAACCGATGAGTGCAGTTATGAGTGTGAGCGTAGTAGGTACAGTGCTTCTATTTTCTTAATGTCTCTCGTTAATCATCGCATATCTGAATGCAACCGAATATTAATGTCCATGTTCATATTATTAGATTTATCATGTATAACAATTTGAATTAAGAACAACGTACTATATTGTTGTTTTGTTTTTGATTTTCGTGTGAACTATATACCTAGAGCTGTAAAACTAAAAATAGTTAATCAATTACGTGTGAGTGTGACACAATAATTCCCGCTCAATCTAAAAAAATGTAAGGAAAAAGAAATAGCAGCTACTCTTTAAATACTCTACAACTTAAAATCGTACGACAGCCGAAACAAGAAGTTTGACGAGAGAAATTGAAAAAATTGATGCACTGTACTTTATTAACATAATTATATCACTTAACAATTACTTTCAAATTTCATTTAGGTACTCTACTAAACTTAACTTAAATTTTGGTAAGATTACTTTAAAAAAAAAAGATTTTTCAGCATTTGTGTTTTTGTAATTTGTTCGCAACAAAAATTGCATTCAAAATGAATAAACAAAACAAAAGCATTTTAAGATTACTTAACTTTGCTTTGCCTTACAACAGAACAGGATGTCGAGGATAGAGCGAAGTGGAGGAAGGCTGACCCTACCACCATGTGGGGTATATAATCGGGGGGAGAGAGAGAGATTCTAAGGAACGTTCAGGATGCCTAGTGTGTTTCATTTGGCATTCGATAAGGCTTAAGGTTAAACCCCAGGGGTTTTTACCGGGTCGGTCTTAATCTTAGTAAAAAAAAATAAAGTTAACGAAAACAAAAAAAATTGGTATGGCATTAAAGCAGCGCCTCCTGGCGACATACGGTAAGAGTTAAAATTTTGCCATACAAATTATTCGTAAACGTAATCCAATGAATACAGACAGTAAACAAAATTCGCATTAGGCAATCTGACAATCCAAACTAGCTAGCTGTGCAGATTTTTATTAATTACTAGCTGACCCGTCGGACTTCGTGCCGCTTTGACAGTTTCCATGACAACGAAACAAACAAATAATTTTGTATTGGAAAATTAAATTGTCGTTTTTAGTATTTTCCGTTACTTATTATTTATGTTTCTCACCGCTTAAACCGTCCCTGAACTTCTACAAATATTTTAAAATAGAAATTAGTCAAATCGGTCCAGCCATTCTCGAGTTTTAGCGAGACAAACGGACAGCTATTGATTTTTATATATATAGATTTATTAAATGTATAAAATACAGTGAAAAAATTAAACGCCTGACCCAGCCAGGAATCGAACCTGGGTCTTCCGCAATCCGGGCGGCTGCACTGACCGCTATGCTAGGCCGGGACCGGGAAGGCTGACGTAAGCGCTGAATTTTGTCACTGCTTTTTGTAATTTTTGAGTGCTAATAGCGGCACAGCGCGCCATCTATCCAATGGCAATATATAAATTTGATAATAAAATATTAGTCAGTCATAAGTAAATGTTTTTCGTAAAACAATAGGTACCTACTCTGCATTATTAATATGTATTTAAAAACATAACAATATTTTCCTGGAATGCTGTTTATAGACACAAAGCAACTGTTTGTTTTGTGTACTGATTTATCTTTTAGTGCTATTATAAAAAGTGTGACGGGGCCGTGGCTTTGTAACGATGGGTTTGTTTAGAGTTTTAATCATAGTCTATAAAAATATGGGCCAAATCTTGTTTTAAGATTTTTTTAAACAATTTTTTTTATACACTAGGTAACGAAAACGTTGTTTTTTGTAGCCACTGGTAAAAAACGGTTATTGAAACAAGTCGTTGAAATAAAATCTTTAATAATAAAAAAATAATAAAAACTCTCCTACACTCACACCAATTATCTAGCCCAAGAGAAGCTTCGTTATGAAACTCGTTAAATGGTTACTAGATAACGGATAAATATACTTAAAATACTTAAATACATACTTATTATACATAGAAAACACCCAGACCCCAGACAATTTAGAAAAACAATAATTTCTAAATTGACCCGACCGGGGATCGAACCCGGGACCTCAGAGATGGCAACACCATGAAAACCGGTGTACAAACCACTCGACCAAGGAGGTCGTCAATAAGATCTTATGTTGCGTTTGTGTCATATATTTTTCCCTCTTTCCAGTGCCACAATGAACTCCGGCTGGCTTGCGTGGGAATGCATTGTGTTCGGTGTGTTCATATGCGCGTCTTCATGCGCTCCTCTTTGGAGAAGGCGCAAGGACACCTCAGAGGCTGGTGGGAACGCCAAGCACGCGTACATCTTCGCTGGTGGCGGGGTCTCCATACTCGCGATGATCCTGTCCGTCGCTAGAGGCACGCTAGGAGTCCGGTCGTTTCTGGGTAAGTCGATAGTCAACATAACCAGCTTAAGATCGAATTTTACTAGAAAAAATAAAACTCAGGGATCTCGAGATGCATTGAACTGTAAGGGGCAACTTCACAGTGACGTTGGTGTATTCTAATACCGCTGGCATGCAGCGTCAATCCCAAAGTATTAGGAAAATTCAATGAGTCTTCTGGGGTCTCGGTAGCTCAGCGGTCAGATCATTGGACCGGTTACCCAAAGGTCGTGGGTTTGATTCCTACTCGAGCTTCTTGAGACTGTTTAATTTTTTCTAGTAAAATATTAACATGTTACTTACTACTTAAATACTCGATCGGCTGCACAGAAGCTGGATAAGATCTGGAAAGACCGTCGCATAACAAAGAATACCAAAATACGCCTGATGAACAGCTTGGTTTTTCCAATTTTTCTGTATGGGGACGTAGGATCGATGCTCTGGAAATGTGGAAAAATGGACTGCAGCAGAGACTGTCATCGCTTGTGCAAATGCGGATTTCAAAATTCTTTGGACACGTAACACGTAAAACTAACTCAATGGAGCGGCTTGTAATTCAGGGCAGAGTCGAGGGCAAAATATCCCGCGGCCGATCGCCAACGAGATGGACTGACACCATAAAGTCCGTCACTGGGACTCTTATGACGGAGTGCGTTCGCTATGCGGCCAACAGAGACCGGTGGAGAAGGCTTGCAAGGGCAGCAACTGCTGCGAGCACGAAGGGCGACCCTTCATTGACTACGACCACTCTGTCAAGAGTGACCGATTAAGAAGAGACTTGCTACATAGCAGCGTGAATGCATAAATAAAAATATAAACAGTTCAGTTTATGTCCCCACTGCTGGGGTACGAGCCTTCTTTATGGGTGGAAACACCACGGAGAACGGGCCATAGACCACCGTGCGGGCCCAGTGCGGTGCAGTGGTTGTTAACGACTTCTAATGCAACTGGGACCATCGTACCCTTTAACGGCAGAGGGATGTTTATATTCCCACCAAATTTTAAACTTTATGTCATTGAGATAAGATTGAAAACCAATAAAATAAATGTTTATATAATTTTTAACGCAAATTTTGTTGCGAACAAATTACAAAAAACACAAATGTTGAAAAAATTTCCACGAGCAGGATTTGAACCCGCACCCTTCTGACATACCGGGTCAGGTGCTCTCCCAATTGCGCTATCGTGGCTATTTTTTTACCAATAAAATATTCAAACATGTTATGCCCGTTAAAGGGTTAATGCCTTCCGAAACACGGAGAACTCAGAATGATACATTTTTGGTCAACTATATGAAACGAAACTTTAGCAATACCAAAATGTATTAAGGCTCGTAAATGAAACACGTGATTTATTGTTTTAAATTGTATAATTATATAAACTCGGGTCAAAATTTGATTTAATGATTTAATGCGCAGGTAGGAAAAAAAACCATATCTTTTTGCGCATATAAATCATTTTAAACCGACACAACATACGCATTAGTATTATTTTTTGAACGCCCTTAATGCCATTGACCGATGATCGGACATATGCATTTTTCCTCTTCGATTGTATAGAAACCGGTTATATATCGTTATTGGTGTTTTAAAGGAGCATTACAATCAATGGAGGGGCTTAGGTGCTTTCGATAGTGAATGTTAAGCAACCTTCGTAATATCGGGTCAACGGATGGGTGACTGAACTAAGGTATCTCGAGTTCTTCAGTGTTTCAGCCAATTAACTTTAACTTATTTTAATCGGTGACAAAATACATCAAAGAGTGGTTAAAACTACATTAACATCTGGTATGCCGGAACGTGGAACCACGCCGCCAAACAATTGAATTTTATTGTGTCTGGTATTTGCGGCATATTATAACCAATTAATTCAATTAAGGCGACGCATTGGAAATTTACGGATCTTGATTTTTCCCAACAGTTACAAAACATTTATAACAGAGAAAAAAATATCAAATTAACCTCTTTTAAAACATAGATTCACATTTTACAGGCTAACCAGACCGATTTAAGCATCAAAATTTTCTTAGTAGATTAGTCTTAACACACACTTCAGAATTGTAGTTCATTTTTTTAAAATAATTTGTAGTTTTAATTTGAAGGAAAAAAATATTTTTTCTTATGGCACGGGGCGCAAACGCTCCTTATGAGATTTATTGTTTAGCGGTGCGTCGCTTTAAGTCACCTTATCCGAGTTCCACAATAAGGAGTTACGATTTGCTACTCTGAGATTGCGACCGTTTGCGATTTGGGCTGCCATTATCACCTGTACTTTATTACAAAGTATTGTACGTTATTTCGGGTAATTGTACTCTTTACTTTATGAGAACAATAAAGTACGCGAAAATACCTTATTTCATATAATTTTAGTTTGAAAAAAGACAGTGTTGAGAAAATTCCAGAGCGGGATTCGAACCCGCACCCCAAGACATGCCGGGTCAGGTGCACTACTTACCAACTATGCTATCGTGGCTCAACCCAACTCGCCGAAATTTGTCAACACTATCTACTCTTACTCTGTAAGCCAAAGGAGCCCTATTCATATTCATATTTTAGTTCTTTGGGATTCTTTTTACCATCATCATCATCATCTCAGCCAAAAGACGTCCACTGCTGGACAAAGGCCTCCCCCAAGATGGGGGGTATTTGCCATAATCGCCACGCTTGGCAGGCGGGTTGGCGATCGCAGTAGGTTGAAAGTAACCTCAGAGAGATGCTGCTGCCCATCCTCTGGAATAGTCCCTTAGTCGCCTTTTACGACACCCACGGGTTGAGATGGGGTGGTGCAATTTTTTATCCCCGGCACCACACAGGGGCTTTTTACAATATAACACACAAAAAAAATTGCTGTGCAGCTATTTAGCTGTGATAATTATTTGTTAAAAGTTGCTAAAAGCAATGAGAAGTATGTATTTAAGCGAAATAAGTAATCGTACTTTATTTTGACACACTGTACTTTTTATTAATTATTTTTACTTACTTTTTAAAAACCAATCTATTTTTTTGGCAACCCTATTTGCGATCGACGCTGGTTTTTACATTACGCACTTCAATATGCCTACTTCCTCTCAATTCTGTATGCTTTGACGCATTGCTATTACTAATCACTGGTTATGATTACAATACACCGTGACAGGTGAGACGACGGACGCGTTTAAGGAGGTAAACTAGTAACATAACTACATCCCTTTTAGTTAAAAAAGGTTATAAAAAAATTTAAAACACGCGAATTAATACGCGTTTAAAAAAAAGTGAACTATCTGCATTTCGCATGTACTACACGCACGAGTAAGGTCTTCCGCACGCGCGGACAACGCCTCGCTATTTTTTATAATATAAAATATTTTTCGCAGTTTAAAATATTTTATTTTACAGACCACTAGACCAGTTGCGTTTTAGACCAGTTGCTAATTAGACCAGTAGAGCAGTTGCGTTTTAGACCAGTTGCTACTTAGACCAGTTGCGTTTTAGATCAACTGATACTAACTCGTCGCTTCGCTCGCCCGCGTAGTAAATTGTAAATAAGCAGTAAAACCATTTCAGTTAAGAAAAAAGTAAAAAATTAAGGTGGTGTTTTTTTATTTTTAATGGAACATGTATTGGCATCTAATACACCTCCTTTAAGGGTGCGCCGTCCATTAGTGACAAGTGTCATGTGTTTTATTTGAAACGTCGTCGTCCATATTTATTTGATGCCGCGCGGCCATACTAATTTTGTATGGGGAATTTAAGGTGCTTAATAAAAAAATATTATTTAAATAACCACTTGATGAATCAAAAATGTAGTCTAGCAATTAGTAGTTTATCCATTGATGATTGTTGAGACAAAATCAGAGGTACAATAATTTAGATAAACTATAAGAAATCTACTAAACGCCGCCACTCGTTTTCATGATCTTTGCCCAACTTTAAATGATATTGTAGAAAAAATTATAGCGTGTTATGAATTTATGGTTCTGACAAATTGTAAACACGTTCCCTATGATACTAAATATATATTTTGTTAATTTAATACGTTAGTATTTTCAATTATATTTACTTAACCGTAACTGCATTTTTGGCATTTTTTGGTCGGCCCACGCTTAACGCGTCTGTCGTCTAGCCAGCCACGGTGTATAGCTTCTACCTAAAATTATAGAATGTCGGTTTGATTGTGACAAATTAGCTCTGTTAGACTACTCAGTTTAACCCATTTCTAAAGCAAACGTATTTAGCTGGGTCAACAGGACTTTTGAAAACAAATAAGAGCCTTCCCCACGTCCGATAATCGGTGACCGATGTTTTATTCGGTGAAAATGAAACGTGTGGAATTCTATGTTGCAACGCAGACTTCCTATAAAAAGTCGGTCACAAAATCAGTACAAAAACCTCGGTGAAAAAATCGGTCCGATTATATTATCGGTCCCACAAAAATTGGTCGTGGGCGGGAGCCGTAAAACTTACATTGCTTATTATTACAGAAAATCATTATATAAATTTTAATAAATCAATTTGTCTGTCATTGCAATACAATTTTATATCAATAATGCTAGTAAAATTGAACTATATTACCTAACCTTTTCAATATAACTAGTTATACTTGACGTTGACGACCTCCTTGGTCGAGAAGTTTGTACACCGGTTTTCATGGTGTCGCCATCTCTGAGGTCCCGGGTTCGATCCCCGGTCGGGTCAATTTAAAAATTAATGTTTGTCTAAATTGTCTCGGGTCTGGGTGTTTTCTATGTATAATAAGTATGTATTTAAGTATTTTAAGTATGTTTATCCGTTGTCTAGTAACCATTTAATGAGTGCATAACGAAGCTTCTCTTAGGCTAGATAATTGGTGTGAGTGTAGGAAAGTTTATTTATTTATTTTATACTAGTTACTAGCTGCGCCTATGCTCGCGACAGATTTTACACTAACATATTTAAAATTTTCGGTTAAAGATATTCGGTCGATTTAATTTCGTTTGCTTCTAAGCCCTGCCTATAAGTATAAAAAAAAACCGACTTCAAAAAACAGGAAACTTGAAAAAGTAAAAACAGCTCTACAAAGCAACAAATAATATTGAAATCCTATTAATAATTACCTAGATACGTTATCAAATCGAAAGTTATCCAAGAACACACATAAAAAAAATATATACGAGTCGAATTGAGTAACCTCTTCCTTTTTTGAAGTCGGTTAAAAAAACGGCTGAGATCGATTTAGTGACCGCATTCTTAGTAAACTTCTTTCCAAAAGTGAGTTTGTTATTATTATTTACCATCAATTATGAAGTGCGATTGCTAAAGAGGAGCTCTATAGCGCAGTGGTTAACGCGCCCGGGTCGATTGCTAATATTAAGCAACTTTCGCAAAGGCCGGTCATCGGATGGGTGGGTCCCCGTGCTTCGGAAGGTACGTAAAGCCGTTGGTCCCGGCTGCAATAGCAGTCGTTAACAACGACCAAACCGCACTGGGCCCGCGTGGTGGTTTATGGCCCGTTCTCCCTATCCATACATAGAGAAGTCTCGTGCCCCAGCAGTGGGACATAAATGAGCTGCAATGATGATCATAAAGTTTAGGTACGCCACCCTTGAATTTGTTCTTTTGATTGCCATTTAACATCAAATTATACCAGTTTGTTGGCGCAATCTACTTCACAATTAAGGCGACGCATCGCTAAACAATAATCTATTATGGAGCGTTTGCGCCCCGTACCATAAGAAAAACTGTTTTTTTTCTTTCCAATTAAAACTACAAAAAAGTTTAAGAAAATTAACTAGCATATTGAAGCGTGTGTTAAGTCTAATCTACTAAGAAAATTTAGATGCTTAAATCGGTCTGGTTAGCCTGTAAAATGCAAATCTATGTTTTAAAAGAGGTTACTTTGATATTCTTTTCTCTGTTATAAAAGTTAACCAATCGTGTTTTTGCAACTACCAAAATGAAGTCAATTAAATAGAAAATCATGTCATCAAATATCACTTTCATATGTTTTGTGATTGTTGGGAAAAATCAAGACCCCGCCACGTAAATTTCCAATGCGTCGCCTTAAGTTATCTTCAAGTTTGCACGGCACATTACATCTATGTCGCGTCATGATCACATATTAGGTATGATCATTTTATATGACATACTGCCATAAAAACATAATCTGAGCATTGTGTAAGTAATTGCATGCATGTGTTTTAAGTTATATGGCTGAGTTGGTAACACCGACATAAAGAGTAACATCTCGGTTTCGATTTACTAGATAGAGATGAAAATACACACATTTTATACAAAACATTTTTGACAAATATTTAAAAGTATACTGACCCAAGGCGGTCTTATCACTAAGAGCGGATCTCTTCCAGGCAACAGGTTTTTTATAATATTTTTTTTTAGATAAGATAAAAACAACTAAACTTAAATAAATAAACTTTCCTACACTCGCACCAATTATCTAGCCCAAGATAAGCTTCGTTATGAAACTCGTTAAATGGTTACTAGACAACGGATAAACATACTTAAAATACTTAAATACATACTTATTATACATAGAAAACACCCAAACCCGAGACAATTTAGAAAAACAATAATTTCTAAGTTGACCCGACCGGGGATCGAACCCGGGACCTCAGAGATGGCGACACCATGAAAACCGGTGTACAAACCACTCGACCATGGAGGTCGTCAACATAACATATCATAAGACACAACAAAACATTTTTAACGAAGAAACTTAAGCAGTATACACACAGAAGTCGGTCTTTTTACTAAGTATGACCTCTTCCACACTACAGGGTGCCAAGAGCGAGTTTCAATCGCCTTTCGATCACGTTAACGATAACGAGAATTTGTATGGCAAAATGTTAACTCCTCTCGTATATTTGTATGGCAAAATGTTAACTCCTCTCGTATGCCGCCAGGAGGCGCTGCTTCAATAATAATAATAATATAATAATATTTTTTTTATTTCAGACCAATTTGATCCATAGACTTATTAGTAAATGTTAGTAACAATTGGGCTTAATCCTATGTTAGTGTTGTTAGCACATTTATGTTTATTTATTTATTTATTATTAGGTTTACCAGTAATTGTTACACTAATACATTTATATTTAGGTACTAAGTAATACAATTAGAGCTAAGTGTGCAATTTTAAGTCGGTAAACACTGCATGCATGAAATATTAAGTTTAAAGTGTTCTTTGAATCTTCAGCCATCAGTATCTTTGAATGGGGCAGTCCTGTCTGACAGCAATCATCTTCAGGATACTGTTGCCGCTCTTACGTAAACGCTGCAATAGAGAAGCCGCTTTTTTGCGCAATATAGCATGAAACCCGTCTGTGCGAGATTCAGCAAACATTTTAGAAACGCTACAGCGCCACGGTAGCCCCAACACCATCCTGAAGGCGTTATTGTATTGTACACGCAGGATGTTGTCAATGCCATACTAATTTTCGTTTTTGTAAACGTAATTGAATGAATACGGATAGTTAACAAAACTCGCACTAGCCCCCCAGGACTCCTATAAATATATTTTTTTTAATAGTTAATTATAAAGTTGCTCTTCTTACTTCAATAACTAATACCTTGCAATACCAAAGCTAAATTGCTTTACGGGATTCAAAATTTCCCTGTGTGGTGCCGGGGATAAAGAATTGCACCACCCCATCTCAACCCGTGGGTGTCGTAAAAGGCGACTAAGGGACGCTTCCCGAAGATGGGCAGCAGCGTCTTTCTGAGGTTACCCTCAACCTATTGCGATCGCCAACCCGCCTGCCAAGCGTGGCGATTACGGCAAATATCCCCCATGATATGCAGATCCTTGGGGGAGGCCTTTGTCCAGCAGTGGACGTTGTTCAAGTTACCCCGAAACTACTGATAAATGATACTGCTTGGTAGTGATAGAAAATAGTATAATAAAGGAACTTAGAAACAAATTAACAATGATAAGTCTAAAATGATAAATGATAGTGAGTAAGCGCGGCGATCTTGATGGCTAATTGCAAACTGAAGTTGTGAAATATATAAAATTATAATGCGCGTTAATGAGGTCAATTCAAACCTGTCGGATTATCATTATTAAAATATAATGTACGTTGCATGCTCGTACAGACGTCTTTTGGTTGAGATGATGATGATGATGATGATGATTAAAAATTTTAAAATTAATATTTTTGCTGGTATTACATGTCCATGTTAAACCACAGATTACTTATTAGTTACTGTTTTAAGTACCTTCTCATTAACATTAGGCATTTATACTCAACATTGATCACCCGCTCTTTGTTATAAGATAAGATATGGATAAGATAAATAAACTTTATTGTGCGCCAAAAACAAAACATTTGACAAAAAACTACATAAAAAATAAACGTACAAAGGGCGGTCTTATCACAAAAAGGGATCTCTTCCAGACAACCTTTGGATTGACAAAAAATATTTGATACTTTAATCTTTGTACTGATGGTAAAATCTCGTTACTGAGTTAGCATACAATAAATTGGAGTAGAGTTATATTAATACGTGAAGCAAAAACTTTGTACCCCTTTTTACAAAAATTGCGCGGACGGAGGAGTATTAAATTTCGCACACTTAAAGTTTATATAGAGAAGGTTATCCGAATGTTAATATTTTTAAGTTATGCATAAAAATACATTAAATCAATAAAACAAACATTACACGCACTACCATGTATTTGACACACACGCACATGTATTTGACACACACGTATTTTTTTCTTTTAGTTGATGTCTTCGTGCGATTTGCACACTTAGCCAGTGTCAAAGTAATTTTTCATACGAGTAATACATAAATAAATAATATTTCCTTATATGATATGATGATGATGAATGATATTAGAAATGGGAAGTGAGAAATTATATACCCCCCAACCCCTCGAGTATCTCAGTAAAGATGTGGGGCTTTACTAAGTCCTCACGCTAGCTTCTTGATAGAATTTGAAACGTGACGTTGCACTGTTTTGTTTCCTTTGCCAACACTCATGCACACTCACGAACACGTAACGGTTAATAATCCACCATTATTTCACATTAATATTGGACATAACACAAATTTTAAAAAATAAAACAAAACCGCAGACGCTTCACTTTCCCGCCAAGAAGTCACACACGTATTTATACTCTTTTCAAAAATTTCAATAATGGAAGAGGAGCGGCCGTAACTAAACTCTTTTCTAATGTCGCTAGCAGGCGCTGCTTCAATGCCATACTAATTATCGTTTTCGTAAATGTAATCGAATGCATACGGATAGTTGGATACACAGTTGCTTTTCGAAACATTTGTGTTGGAATAATCGGGTTGCTTTACATAACGAATGCGACTTATTACTAGATACTTAACCTTCGAGTCAAGGTTGTGCTATCGATTTTCTGTAACAATGCTGTTCTCCGTTGTTTGAAACCCTTCGTTTGGTCTTAGTTTTGGAACTACTGACGATCCCACTCGTAACTTAACTCGTAAATTTAAGGAATATCTTTTACATATCCAAAAGTCAACCCCATAGGTAGTATTGATGCCTTCTAATGATGAATCGCTGTAAGTAAAATATTTTCAAGGTTTCGCATTTCCGATTTTCTTTAAAGTATCTGATTTGATGTGATTTATGGCGCTGGCGTGCAGTGATGTTACCTACCTTTTATTTATTTATTTATTTATCTTATTATTTTTCTGGTTTCCACGGAAGATCAGCGTCGGGGTGCCAACCAGGTATCTCGACATTATGCTGAGTGGAGACCGTTTCAACACCACTAGACCTAAGTATTTTGTCTATGTATTAATACATTAATTTAAATGGTTATGAATAAAAAATTCTATTTCTATTTCTATAACTTATAACTTTGACTATATATTTTGCTCGAGCTCGATGGTGCAGTGGTTAACGCACCCAGTCTGCGAGTGCTGAGGTTAATACGTAAAGCCGTTGGTCCCGGTTGCATTAGCAGTCGTTAACAACTACCAATCCGCACTAGGCTCGCGGGGTGGTTTACGGCCCGTTCTGCCTACTCATCCTTAGGGAAGGCTCGTGCCCCAGCAGTGGGGACATAAAATGAGGTGATGATGATGATGACAATGTTTTGTAGTTATATATGTTTGCGCATTTAGTTATAGTAGACTAACTACCGCCAGCGTCATGTCAAATTGGGTTTGTCAAAAGAGTCTTTATCGCGTGCCTTCACAAACATTGAATTTACCCAGGATATTTTTTTATGGTACTCTTAGGCTCTATGGCACTCTTAGGCTCTATGGCAAAAACAACGTCAACTTCCGATTATGAATTAGCTAGCTGCATCATCATCATCATCAGACTATAGACTTTCAACTGTTATGCTCAAGACTTCTATAAATGAACAAGAACACAATGACATAAGGAGGTCGTGCCATAACCCACCATGCTGACTCTTTGCTTGTTGGTGGGTTCTAACGACTATTAACCTAGTTTGTTTATGGCTAAGCTTCTTCATAAAAAATAGGCTTTATATAGACGATATTTAGTTCTAATGTCGAGTGGAGGAGCGCGAGCATATGTGATTGCTTGGAGTTTGACGGAATTTGGCCACGGGCATTAGTGGCCGCCTAGGGCGTGTCCAGTTAAGGCTTTATGTGTCTTCCAAAGCACGGAATATTTCGAGATATTTAATTCAGTCACCAATCTATCTTGTGATTCAGGCTTGCTTTTGTTGCTTAATTTGTAATTTCTCAACCCAGTGTATAATATATGTATATAAGTGTGTGCTTACAATAACAGAAACTGAATACCTATACTAAGTACCTTAAAAACATTACAGGAGGCGTATCGCGTCCTTAGGCAAAGCGATTTATATAGTTTCCTGTCATTAATTATTTCCAGGGTTTCCATCGGAGCTGGTGTACCGAGGGTCGGCCATGTGGGAGACGCTCTACGGCATCATCCTGGCCTTCCCACTCGTCTGCTTCCTCTTCGTGCCGGTCTACTACAGGCTGCATACCAACTCAGTGTATGAGTATTTACAGGTAGGGCCATTCATCCTCGAACAACGTATTAATCTATTTGGTCATTTTAGATCCGAACGCCTCGGAGAATTGGAGAATCCGATGCGATCCGACCCCCGGGAATCTAGTAGAGTACGCACGCACTTTCACGCGGCTTGAGGAACCTTTTAAGTTTCTTGCCGGCCCAATAAAGTCCAGTAACGCTGAAAATACACTCTGAGGCAATCAGCTAACTCTAAAAAAAAGCCTTGGAGAATCTAGACACACTTGCGTGACGCCATTCCCTCTAGAAACCGTCGAGAATGTTCTATCACCACGACTTGAGGAGCTTCTAGTTTTTCCGCCCAAAAGTTTGAACCCACGAACTCGGCGGTACCCTGGACTGTTAACGTGTTAAGTGGCATTGCTTCGATCCCTTGCAAATCGTGGGCACACGACCACGAGAGACGTATACACGTTTGTCCACAGAAACAATATTTAGAAAAACCACACAAACAAAATGTATACAATAGTGTCCATTGTTACCAGTTCTGAGTTAAGTTATTACAGTAATTTTAGTTAATCCGTTCGCGTCGCAATTTCTGATGCGAACCTTATATTTTTTATAATAACCGTAATTATTTGAGGGGAAATACAATAGTAGTGCTTCGGAAGGCACGAAAAGTCGTTGTATAAAGCCCGAGCGTACATCCCAGTCTGAAATTAGGACTCTGGTCCTCAGTTCCTCATATAATAAAATATCAAAAACTAGCTGTGCCCCGCGGTTTCACCCGCGTTCTATTAGTCATAGCGTGATGTAAATAGCCTATAGCCTTCCTCAATAAATGAACTATTCAACACAAAAACAATTTTTCAATTCGAATAAAATCAAACAAACAAACTCTTAAGATTATTAGTATAGAAGTATAGATTTATCATTTGATATTTGATATTTTATGACAACTTTAATGACAACGGTAAAACTGAAACAAAGTCAGGATCACTACTTTTGATGTTATAAAGTGTGGATTTTTTTTAATCATTGGTCTATTAACTTGTTGCTATTATGGCGTTGACTATATAATCTTTGATCATCTGATTGTTGATACTGAGTATCATTCCCCTTTCTTAGTACAGAAATACCATCAATTATTTATAATAGTGTTATCCCTAGCATTTGAAAAATCACAAATATTTGTTGGTACGTAGGTACACTACTCAAACGCTTTCTTGGTACAGTAATACCATCAATTATTTATAATAGTGTTATCCCTAGCATTTGAGAAATCACAAATATTTGTTGGTACGTAGGTAGGTACACTACTCAAATGCTTTCTTGGTACAGTAATACCATCAATTATTTATAATAGTGTTATCCCTAGCATTTGAGAAATAATACATATTTGTTGGTAGCTACTACTCAAACTGTTGATTAAATAATTGATGTTACAAATTGTTGGTGTTTCGGCTGTTGGTTAAATGATCTGTTGATGTTGAAGTGAATCAACACTTTGAATCGTTGGCTTTTTAACCTGTTGCTATTATGGTGTTGACTATTTAATCTTTAATCATCTGATTGTTGATACTGAGTATCATTCCCGTGGAGAACAAGTAAAATATAAGATAATTTATACCTATAAAAACTGTAACAACCGGAAAACTATATAATGTACCTATGCAAAAAAATAGAACATACCTAAGTAATAGTTTACAGGGATTCAAACAATCGTATAATTTTGTATTATTTAAGGAAAAGGCTCATAAAATCAACGACAATTCACAACGACAGGTATGATTAGGAGATGATCCAATTGTAGGAAAACCGAGTGACTTAAGGATTTGACGTAGACGATCGTTCATCGCCAATAAATCTTAACATTGATCATTCATCATCATTCATCAGACTATTGTCTGAATCAATAAATTACACAAGAAAATAGTTAAGTTAATAAATTACAAAAGTTATTTATTGATTAAGGTACTTACAAACAGTTTCACCTAATAAATAGAACAATAGAAACTTTAAATGACCTTTTTTATTATAAAACATCAGTAACATAAATGTTTTCTGGTTATTACGTCTTAACTATATCAATAGTATAGATAAGCTTGCGGAAATCTCTTAAAAAGGAAAGGAATCTTCGAAATCTGTTTTGGTTAAGCACGTGTCTAGAACATTTTTTCTAAAATAATATAGTTCGAATTGTGTGTAAAAGGATTCCACGAGCGGGTTTATATATAACTTTTCATCCAGGATTCCAGAAATAACTAATCCTGTCTGGGCTTATCCATGCTATGACAACATTGCAAAATATTGTGAAACATTAGGTACTTATTCCGATTTATGATTCTTACTATTTAATTTGAATCGAAGGATTCGCTTTGCACAGCAAAGCCTCGTTTGTGGAAGTGGAGATATTATAATAGGCCAACCTTACACAAAATTGCGTAAACTCTTTTAACTTCACGACGGGACATGATCATCTTTCATGATGATGTACATTTCTAAGTAAAATAAGTCACAACATGCGGGAATACCGTCTATTTTTGCTTGAATTAAAAATAATGATGTTGCTTATTTATTACACACATACTCTAATCATGACAATTAGATTAGTTATTCTACATGCTAAGTCGTTAGTAAACGTTTGTTTTACTTCGATCAATTTATGGCCGACTGTACAAGCTATCTAAGTAAATATCATATATAATAGTGATTTTTCATGAGTGATTCCCGTTGTTTTCTGTTATTGTTTTCATGAGTAAGGTACTAGAATTTTTGTTAATAAATAAACAATTGATTGATTTAAAATGGGTTTCTTTTAAAAAACGTCAGCAAACGTAATAACAGCTTTCCTACTACTGAGTTCTTTCAAGAAGACGTGTTAACCCTAGCATTTGAGAAATTACAAATATTTGTTGGTAGGTTCCTTCTGTTCACTGTTGATTAAATAATTATTATGAATGCTGGTATTTCGGCTGTTGATTAAAATATGAACTGTTGATGTTATGAAGTGTTGATATTTTGAATCGTTGGCTATTTGACTTGTTGCTATGGCGTTGAATATTTATTCTTTGATCATATGATTGTTGAAATAGGACATCCTGTTCACCAACAGGCGGGTTGGTAGCTAATGCTTATTCAGTATGCATAAAAAGCTGACTGGACCATAAACCTGAAGCATTTTTCACCCGAAGCTCTAACTACAGGCAGTTGTCGTTGGTTGTCTGAGTAACATGATCCTGAGTTACTTACAAAAATAGCCAAATTAATAAAATATATTTTTTGACTTATTACAGATGCGTTTCGGTTGCTCATGGGTCCGAAGAGTGGCGGCAGCTACCTTCCTGATACGCCAGCTGTTGAACCTCGCAGTCACCGTGTATACTCCCACGGTGGCTCTTCACGCCGTGCTGGGTCTACCACATTGGGCTTCAGCGGCTGTTATCACAGCTGTGGCCATTGTCTTCAACCTGCTTGGAGGATTGGCTGCTGCTATAAGGTAATTTCTCGCCATATTTAACGGATCGTTCATTACGATTTACTAAGAATCACAACTGTTTTGCCTTTGTTCATTAAGAATCACAACTACTTTACCTTTGGTCGTTAATACAGAATCACGACTATATAAACGGTGGTCATTAAGACTTTTGAGAATCACAACGAAATGAAAATGCTTGAGACTGTGTAGGCTTCAACTATAGAATCAGGACTATTTGCAAATGCTTGAGACCTGAGGTTGACTTTAGAATAGAGGCTATTTAAATTGCTTGAGATTTGAGGTTTTGACTTTAGAACCGCAACTATTTGATACTTTACATTTCGACTTTAGAATCCAGCCTAATGAAAATGCTTGAGACTTGGAGCTTCTACTTAACAATCGATACTATATAAAATTTTTCGATTTTAGAATTATGACTGTTTGATAATGATAGTGTTTTTTTTTCTTTTGTTTACTGTAATTTGTATAACTTTTTTGGTTAGGTATGTAAACATGTAAGTTGCGAAATCAAATCATTACATTTGATCTTCAATATGGAGGAAGCATTCGTAGCTTCCTAGTGACAATTCGCTAATGTCTAAATCTGTGTTGTACGCTAGCGGGATCGCCCACACACACACGTGACTGCATACTTGTTGCAATCATCATAGTCGAGTGAGATAGCCATTCGAAAAATTTATGTATATAATTTATGCATATAGGAGAGTAGACTGAGTAAAACATTATTTATTTTTTAATTTCCAGGGCCGACGTCATCCAGACTTTGACGATGGTGGTGGTGAGTGGCGCGTTCATCGTGCAAGCCGTTGTCAAAGCGGGCGGCCCCGGGAAGGTCATCCAGGACAACATTGACGGTGACAGACTGCAGTTCTTCAAGTGAGTTCTAGATTTTAAAAAGCATACGATTATTTAACAATAGAAATAAAATTGTTTGTCGGTCAAATTGCGTTAAAGGTGTTAAATGAATAAATGATACTTTGATAAGCGTACCAAAGAAAATCACAATAAAAATAAAAACCAAGTTACAATTTGGTGCAATTTGGTTAATGAATAAACATTTTTGTTTTTATTTTTATCATTTACCGCCACCGGCCGCTACCGGCCGCTAGCGGTTTCACCCTTGGGATTCCCGTTCCCGTGGGAATATCGGAATAAAAAGTATCCTATGTTTTAATCCAGGTTATAAACTATCTGTATGCCGAACTTCATTCAAATCCATCCATCCGTTGCAGCGTGAAGAAGCAACAAATACACACACATAGGAAAGGCTCGTGTCTTAGCAGAGTGAGAACATAAAAAATTAGCCGGTGATGATGATGATCGTTTATACCAATATCTTTCAAATAAGTAAATCGATGGAGAGACACTATTGTAAGTAGGTACCTAATTGGAGACGCAGAAAATTTAAGCAAATAAAAAGTACGGGAAACGTTCTATGCAAGACCGGTTAACTGAGTCCTCGCCTACAGTAGGTACGCGGGGCGGGAAGGTACGTAGTGGCAGAGCCACGAACACAAGCGGATTTCTAGTTCATTGCGCGCTATACAACGGCAGTCATAGTCAACGGTTATAGAAATAACGCAATGAACTACACATCGCTCGCCTCATCGCAAGACGTCAGTGGTAAGATAAGCAAAAGATGAGTCGAAATGTCTTCGGACATAAAATTAATAGTCAGTGCAAGCAAATGACTTTTAACGTATATGAATATTTTAGAAAAAAGAAATTGATTCCAAATTTTGCTGAATATCAAAAAGTTATTCCTTTAAACAAAACCGTAGCAAAAGTTACAGGACTATCGGAAAAGTCTGTATCTAATAATTTAATAATTGTACAACTAGAAAAATTATTTAAAGACAACGAAAAATTTCAATCACCGAGTAGACCAAAACAGATTCGCAAAAAAAGAATGGGAATAGACGATTTCACAAAAGGCGTGGTGAGAATATAAGTCACTCAGTTTTAGTTGTAATTGATAATTGATACAGGATATTGTTGATTTTATTATTAACGTGCAGGACGATTCAGATGATTCTGATGATGGCTGCTTCGAAAGTAAAGAATCAAGTTCCAGTGGTATTGATATGGATACAAGTGATTGATTTATTGTTTTGATATTGCTAAATAAATAGTACACAAGTTCAATACCATTGTATTTATCAAATCTTCTATAATAAATAACGGCTGCAAAGTAAAAAACAGATATTTTTTTTTACTTTTCTCAAAACAGTTGACTAACTAGGTAGGCAGGCACCTCTATTTATAATTGCATATCTTCAGATAAATCTTGTTAAAATTATCACGTGTGTGCCACCTTACCGCTCGACTACGACTACTGACGTATTGCGACGCGGCAAACGGATTTCTAGTTCATTGCATTTTTTCTATGACGGCTGACTATGTCTGCCGTAGTATAACGCGCAATGAACTAGAAATCCGTTCGCCGCGTCGCAAAACGCTCGTACTCGTGGCAGAGGCCCTACGTACCTCCCGCCCCGCGTACCTACCGCAGGCGAGGACTCAGTTAAGCGGTCTAGCTATAAATAAAATATGTCTTCTAACATTTACACGAATCACTGTTAGTCAAACAAAAAAATACTACGGTTATTAATTCAGCGGTTGTAAGCATTCACCAAAATAGAAAAGTTTTTTTTATAATAAAAAGTCAAAATGGCTACGTCATTTATCGCTATCATGGGACGTTAACCCTTGTACTGCAACACAGTGTTTAAACTTAAACAATGGCTAAATACGTGTTTAAAATTTTGTATCTGTCTAAACATTTTGTAGCTCTGTCTAAAAATGAGAGATACGAAATTTTAAACAGTTTGCTTGTTAAAGTTTTGTAGTATAGTCGACAATGAAATTGCTTTACCACCTTAGAAGTGAATTTTGTTTGCATATAATAAAACAACAAGTTCTATTTTTGTTTAAAAGACCAAGTGACATATACGTTGTCATTATTGACAATGAGCCTTAGCGAAGTTTTATTGTAATGGAAGTTTTTGTCAAAAGTGATAAAGCAATTTCATGGTCGATTATACAAGGGTTAATGTCCCAAACTTAAAAAGCATATATTGCAGGCATTATCTACCTTTAGCCATCGTTTTGTAGTAGAACAGTAATAGTCTCTCTTATGGGTTCAAGCCCTCCCACATGAACAATGTAGTTCAAGGGGAGATCTGACTATAACAATAAAAGCAGTCACATGCGAAAGAGCTTCTGCTTCATTGTCGAGTCCTAATGCCTAAGGGTCGTGACCATCAATAGCAGCATCGCAGACCAGAGCTCTCCAAGTCCTATCCTGGGCTAGACGGATAGCCGCCATACTATTTTAGAATTTCTAATATTGTTTTCGCAATTTTCCCTTCATCAACCTTATCGCAAAATGTACGAAGTTGCTCGTACTTCAAACTGTTTATCATCATCTCTTGCAGGTTTACTTGGGACCCAACGGTGCGCGTCGACACTCTCTCAGCAATCTTCGGACAGCTCTTCATGTCCGTATCCATCTACGGCTGCCAGCAGACCTTCGTGCAGCGATACTGTTCCATGTCTAGTGAATCGAGGGTCAGGAGGACACTCCTCGCTAATATCCCTGCTGTAGGAATCCTCTTCAGCTTATCTTGGGTCGTCGGTATGGCGATATATGCTGTCTACAAAAACTGTGACCCCTTACTCGCTGGAAACATCTCCGCTCCAGATGAAGTGTTGGCTTATTATGTGGAAGACCAGTTCGGATTCTTGCCTGGGATGTTGGGGCTGTTCTTGGGAAGTCTGTTCAATGGAGCCTTGAGGTGAGTTTCACAGATAACTCTCCATTTTGAAAGAAAGTTAATTGAATACGATATGTTATCGACTTTTGGATAGTTAATCAAAAAGCTTAAATCTAAGCTTGCAAGGACTAATGACACTAATCTATACTAATATTATAAAGCTGAAGAGTTTGTTTGTTTGTTTGTTTGTTTGTTTGAACGCACTAATCTCAGGAACTACTGATTCGAATTGAATAATTCTTTTTGTGTTGGATAGTCCATTTATCGAGGAAGGCTTTAGGCTATATAACATCACGCTGCGACCAATAGGAGCGAAGCATCAGTGAAAAATGTTGCAAAAACGGGAAAAGAGCCTAAAAAATTAAAAATGCTGCCGAAAGTCACTATTCCACGCGGACGAAGTCGCGAGCACAGCTAGTAATCTATATTATAATATTTTTAAGCTGAAGAGTTTGTTTGTTTGAACGCGCTAATCTCAGGAACTACTGGTTTGAATTGAAAAATTATTTTTGTGTTGGATAGTCCATTTATGGAGGAAGGCTTTAGGCTATATAACATCACGCTACGACCAATAGGAGCGAAGCATCGGTGAAAAATGTTGCAAAAACGAGAACAAGAGCCTAAAAAAATAAAAATGTTGCCGAAAGTCATTATTCCACGCGGACGAAGTCGCGAGCACAGCTAGTCAATTATAAAATCATAAACCATCAAGCCATGGCTATTTCGATCATTTCCATTCATGAGGTGGTTTGTGGTCTTAGAAGCTTATTAAATGTTGGATAATTTGTTTTCAGTTTTCTGGTGTCAAATGTGAACTCCCTGGCAACTGTGACGTGGGAGGACTTCGTGTCTGCTGCGCCACCGTTCGTGGGGATCAGCGACAAACAGCAGCTAACAGTCATCAAAGTCATTGGAATAATTTATGGTATGTTGATTACATGCACAATGTTCTATGGAGACTTAAGTCAGAGCCTTAAGAAATGACAAACAATTTAGGTTCGAATATGCACCTTGGTTTTTCAAATCTAAAGTGGGAGAATAAAGATCACGACTAGTACTACCTATATGTCCCACTGCTGGCGAAATCCTCTATCACTGAAATCTTGTCGTCTCTACAATTGGCTTAATCATCACGATCAGAAACCTGAGCTATGCATCGAAAAATACAAAACAGAGTTTACACGGTCTAGGCAATTGAACCTAATAATTCTGGATATCGGAATGACGTTACTATTTGTTTTATTAACGATAAATCATTTGTCTCCAGCCATCGCAATAATGTGCCTGTCCCTCTGCGTGGGAGTGGTCGGCGGCGTGGTAGAAGGCTCTCTGCTCGTCACCTCCGCCACTTCAGGCGCTCTCCTAGGCGTGTTCGTGTTAGCAGCTCTGTGCCCTGTAGCCAATGGGAAAGGAGCTTTGTGGGGGATGATCGCATCACACTTCATCACGACGTGGATGGCGGCCGGACGACTGCTGTATGTGGATAAGAGTGTGGCCATGCTGCCTGTGTCTGTTGAGGTACGTGTAAATTTAGCATATATTTAAAATAGTTGACTTTAGTTTTTAGGAAGGGTAAAACTTGTATTGAAATTATATTTCTTTTTTATCTGGCTGCAATTGTGTTCTTATGATAGTTACAACGCCAACGGTTCGTAACTTTACGGTGGGAAACATTGCTCAGAGATTAACTAACAAAAAAAGCTCAGCAGAGCACTTTTCCTTTCTTTTGCATCGTCAGAAATATTGGAAATCGTCGAAAGACACTTTCCATTAGTATGTTTTAGTAGGTTTCCTCAGTTTAAAAAAATGGTCACCGATGTAATGAAGGCCAAGTGTTTCTCAGCCTCCTCCTCCGTCTGTCCAATGGAGCGGAGTCAGTCAGTTAGATAGACACCCACCTTACTCCGTTTACTATTGCACCTAATTATTATTAGTTTACATTAGTCTCTACATTAATTAATCTTTTTTTTGTGTTATTATTATTAGTTTTAAGTATTACTTTATTTAGGACCAGCATTGTTGCGTTTCAAACTACACTCAAAATGTCATGCTGTGTACACTCCTTTTGGATTAAGCCAGTAAGGTTAACCAATTATGTTACTGTACTCATGCAAGGATTGTAATCTGTTTGTGTACCTATAGAAATAAACAAATAAATAAATAAATTACAAATCAAACAAACAATATCTAACTTTGTTAAAAAAAAGAATTCATATAATAGGGTATTTGACTACAATGGAAATATTGATCAAACTGTTGTTAACTTAATAGTAAACATGTTTTTAAACTAATTTAGCCAGCACAAAATTTTAAAATGATAATTTTTTTATGATTGACCACGTGATCAAAAACGCACGGGATGACGCTGAATCTGGAGTGACGTCACCAGCTTGTTTACAGTAAATGTCAATCAAAGTTTTGTACGTTTAATTTGACAGCTAAAAGTTTGCTTACAAGCAGGTGACGTCACGACATCACGTGACCTGCATTCAGCGTTTTGGCATTAATTTGAATTTTAATGGCGATTTTCTTTAACGAATTAATCAAATTGCAAATATATTATGCTATAATGAACCATTAGACATAATTTTCTAAAACCTGTCAAATACCTTATTGTTGGGCAGTGACACTTTAAGTCAGTTACGTTTTCATCGTTAAAAAATAACAATGGTCGTCAAAGAAATGTCACGACATGACAGCTAGGAAAGGCCACCTGTGGTCGGTATTCTATTGTTGTTAAAGGCCTCTTCCTCACCGGACCGGTGCGTCGTTTAGTCGCTAACCTGAAAGTGACCCAGTTGCCATAAACAAAAAAGTTGAAGTTGAAATATATATATATATATTTTTATATATTTATCGGGGAAGCACAGTGCCTTGATCTATCAAGATGGTAAAGAAACAAGGCCTTTTCAAGTTCTTTCTATTAAATAAATTCTGATCAGAATCCCAGCCCGGTACCGCTATCATGTCATGTTTACTCTATCAAATGTATCTCCCATCTGTGGTCCCACTCTTTAGATTATTTAGGGATTGTTTAATACATAAAAAGTTATAAACTTTTCAACTCTCCAGGGCTGCTTGAACGAAACAGTGAGCTTACTACACACGAAGCCGTTACCAGTTGGGCAGAACGAGACCCTGATGAAGCTAGCACCGATCTTACGGGCCATGAACGTGAGCCGAGCAGTCGTACAGGAAAGCCAGTCCGTAGTGTAAGTATTTACTACAGCTTATACTCTTATAACGGCTCTTGACAAGTTTTTATAACTATCACCAACACCAATAAGACTAGACTGACTAGTTTTAAATTTCCTTTGTATCTGGGACGCTTGTATTTGTATGGTAATAATAATAAATAAATGAATAACTGTTATCACCTCCAAATTGACAGCAGACCATGGTTTTGGAAATAACACGACAGACAGTATCGGCAACTTTTTTTATTCTCTTATACAAACTGTACACCTATACAAAAACAATGTAATACTAACATAGGTAATAAGTTTTATATGTTACTAACACAATTTATGGGCTACGCCTGAAATAAAAGTTAAATTAAAATAAATTAAATTAAATTATACAAATCGCAGGAAGGTGCAGGAAGCGCAGTTCACCCAGATTCCTCAACTATTGAAGAACTGGTTATCTTAACTGTTTCTTTTGGAACACAATTCAATGCTACTGATATTGTTGTTATGGTGACGGACTTAGATAATGGTGGTAGCTAGCCAGACGCCCTTATTACAACGAAGGTTTTTATGAAGAGAGCAAAAATATAAACGCTTTCAAAATACTCGGTTTGGTTGATAGTAGGTAGTAGTTGTTTGTCCGCCCTGCTAGCTACCACCTTATGTGTCTGCTACCATCTTATAAAAGTATGTCGCCATATCATCAATGTTTATAGCATTGTTGTGCTCTGACAGCTAGCTGTATCTCTAGAGATAAGATAGCTAGTGCCTCAGTAGTTGAGGATCCAGGGTGAAGTGCGCTTCCCCCATTGGCCTTATCACCAATCAACATCAGGTGAGATAAAGGGACTATGCTTACCCGTAAGACAGTCTAAATTAATTCACAGCTGGACGTAGGCCGCTAAAAAAACAATAACTTATTCTTGAATAATTTGGGTTTCCAGATCTTCCTCTCTCCAAAGAATGTACTCCGTCTCCTACATGTGGTACGCGGTAATCGGCACCGTTACCTGCGTCACTATTGGTGTCATCCTCGGTTATCTGACCAGCAACGAATCTGACATATACGACGAGAAGCTGCTGCATCCACTCGTTGCCAAATACGCGAGAAAAATGCCAGGGAAACCGAGGAAGTTCACAAATATAATCGAAAAGACTGAAGAACCTGTTGCAGAGAAAGAGTCTTCCGAAAGAACGGACGAGACAGTTGTATCAGATGATGTGAAACCGACAAATCAAGTGGCCTTTTCCATTAATTCTAGTAGACTATTTGACGTGTACGAGTCGAGACGGTCGCCATCACCTTTCCCCGAAAGAACGCGATTGTGATATTCCTACTCTTATTGTAAGTTATTGTTTAACGCAATAGTTTGTTGTGGTTGTTGAAAGGGCATTTAGGTAATGTTTGGATGATGAATATTGATGGGTTTTGAAAACCTGAATGAGCTTAGAAGATAATATTTGTGGAAGCAACCGTCCTTCAATGTCAAAGACATTTAATTACTTACCTACTATATTAAATCTCTTTGTTCAATGTATATTGTAAATTAAAGTAGGTAACACACCAATAGTATTGTAAATTAAATAGTTTTCAAAAGACAAAAAATAACTTCAAGCTTTTTGTTATAATTAAAGTCAGATATTGGGAGAAAATTTTCATATGATTATATTAAGTGCATTTGGAATTCGTAGTAAAATGTGTTACTCCTACTTATTTAATGTCATAATGAAGATATTATTTGCCATGTGATAATAGTGTATTTGAAATGTAAATAATTATTAGAATAATTATGTAGTGGTATTTTTATAAGAGAGTAAATCTTTATATTTAAAGTTATTGAGTAAATCGAAATGATGTGATAGAAACTACTTATTTTGGTACTAGCACTTCGACCGCAAACGTCGTCCACGTAGATTTCGTATTTTTACGTACAAAAATCAATACTACGTTTTACAAATCAAAAAATAGATGACTATTTTGTTGATTTGTAAAACGTAGTATTGATTTTTGTTTCTATGAAGAAGCTGTTTCTTTTGCACGCATTCCGCATAATACCGCGATTGCAAAAACACGGCGGTTATGTGAGACGTCAATTCCCCCAAAACTAAGGATGGATCACATCCAATAAGCTTTAACTTTGCTCTAACTGTTAAATAAAATATAAACTCTTTCCAAAATTACTTATCACATAGCATTGCTAGCTAGCTAACGCTGGCCAGCCAGAGAACGGAGCCAATTAACATCTGTGTCCCGACAGTATCTGCACCAGACGAAATGTTAGTAAATTCAAAGATACGACGTCATAAAACCGTCGAAAAATCGTCATAATATTCGTTATAGCTTTGAAATGAAACAACTTTTACGGATCTACTCGCGTTTATTTTACACATTACTTATTTAATGTTTATCCTGACGTTTCGAACCCTTTGCAGGGTCCGTGGTCACAGGGAGACTGAGGTGTTGGTCATCTCATAATTAGCTGGTGGCTTGTATACCCTCATTTAAATTTAATCAGGTGCGTTCCGTTTTACGCAGAAAGAGCTTACAGTATCTTTTGGTTTGGCAGTATTCGTTATAGCTACTTAACTTTTCGTGCATGCCGTAAGAGCCGACTAAGGGATACGGTTGAGTATTTATTGAAGAAATTCGACACAGTTTTGGATGGAATTCTGTACAGAAACATGAGATCACATAGCCCTCTAGTTTTAACGAATAACTAAACATAGACTAGACAATCGGACTGATTAAATTAATCGCTCCGGTTGTTAGAATAGTTGTATAGTGATAAATACGTAGATAGTTGTTTTTATATAAATATTTAATGAAACCTACAATACAAACTGTTTATAAATCTTAGAATATACAATTTTGACAGGCTTGAGTATAGCTAGATTTGTATGTCAATAAATTGTCAATAATACATCTAATTATTTTCTCATATTATCATTATTAATATTATATTGTTAAGATTTACCATCCCAGTTAATATTTTATCTCACACCTTAAATATTATATTAAATCCTTTATTGTACATTAAAATTACAGTCTAATTTACATTATAAAACATAAGGGTGAGTGTATTACTGTGATGTTGGACAGTATTATTACGAATGTATGAGTAAACTATATTTTTATAGATTTATAAAATTCGTACAATATTTGTTGTACCTTCGCAATGAATTGAAATATAATTAAATATCGAATTAATTTTTTTATTTTTCCCCCCATTGTTTTTTAAGGTCCACAGTTTACATTAAGTAACATGTTACATAATATTAGTTGTATAACATGTTACAAAACTTTAAGCATAAGGTGTTTTATTGACATTTATTGTCATCAGTAACAAAACATGCTACATATATGGTAAGTATACACCTAACATGTTTTGTCATAAAGTATGGACACACCTTTAGGCCCCTCGTCCACGGCGACTTTTTGTAGCGATGCAGTAGCGATGCTGTCGCGCATTCGCATCGATACACTCGTAATAAAATAGTAGTTAATATTTTTTTTTATTATTTTTTATTTTTGCACAAAACAGTCATAACATACAATAGTTCTATAATTAGAGTAATATTGGCAATAGACAAATCAGTTATCCAACAAGCGCTTCAAAAACAGTTCGAGACATCAAACCACAAATCCTCTTTGTCCTCTTATTTCAAATAAGGAAGGTTCGATTACTCACCATGTGGACTGTTTTAAAAAGGCAAAAAATTTAAAATTCTAAGTAATTTATTCAGTTTAGGCATTTAGGCTACAAATAGCTCTTCTGAGTGTCACTTTGCCAACGGTTCGTAAGTCTACTCTGGGCTGAAGACTTTGTAATAAGAAGAACCGGTAAGAAACTCATGGGCAGAACGTCGAGGCCCGGCAGAAAGTAAATAGCCTATACACTCTCCAACTGCTTGGCAAGGGCCTCCATCATTCAACTCTATTGATTGGTGGGTATTGGCGTAATCACCACGCTCGCCAAATGCGGGTAGGAGATCAGAAACCCGGGATGTGCGATGTGTATCGAAAAAATCCGAATTATAATTGAACCCGATACCTTCAGACATCAGGCCGAGAGTTTAGCCGCTCGGCCAACGAGAATCGTAACGACACAATTATGTTGTGATAACGTTAAGCTTAAGCAAATTATGTGGATTGAACTCAAGAAAATCTATACAACGTGTTTCGTATTTAATTCTAATTTCAAATAGGTAGTCACAGAAAATGCGCCCGGTCTGCAGTTGCTGAGGTTAAGCAACTTTTGTAATGGCCGGTCATCTGATGGGTGATCGAACTTATCATCTCGAGCTCCTTCGTCGGTCCCGGCAGTCGGTGGCACATTAGCAGTCGTTAACAACCACCGCACCGCACTGGGCCCGCGTGGTGGTTTATGGCCCGTTCTCCCTGTCCATCCACAGGGAAGGCTCGTGTCCCAGCAGTTGAGACATAAAATGAGCATGTAATGTGGCGATGAGTAACAGAAAAAAAATTTAGTTTCACATTCCATTTAAACGGAGTCGAAAATTATAATACCAACCCGACCGACATCACTAGCTAGTCCCATTCTAGTAACACTTGATTTTGTCAATCCTAATACAGGAAGGGTTCCTTCAGAGATCTTTATGCAAATTGTGAGTCCCGTGCGCCACTCCGTTTCTTTAGTAATGACGTGTTAGGGTAGACAACCTATTTTTAGGTTTGAATTCGCGGAAGCGTTGTAAAAGTACCTGCCCCCCTAGGCAAGTGGCATACCGATAATACAAATGAAAATAGAATGATTATTGTACGGGATTGACATAAGTCAACGATAAATAGATAAATAAATAAACTTTCCTACACTCACACCAATTATCTAGCCCAAGAGAAGCTTCGATATGAAACTCGTTAAAATGGTTACTAGACAACGGATAAACATACTTAAAATACTTAAATACATACTTATTACACATAGAAAACACCCAGACCCGAGACAATTTAGAAAAACAATAATTTCTAAATTGATCCGTCCGAGGATCGAACCCGGGACCTCAGAGATAGCGACACCATGAAAACCGGTGTACAGACCACTCGACCAAGGAGGTCGTCGTAGGTATAAATGACGTTTATGTCAATCCCATACAATAATCATTACACCTATTTAGTTTCTATTCTATTAGCCATGTTTCCACTATTTTTGCCACTTGTCTAGGGGAGCAGATATAGGTACATTAGTTGTAGGTATATTCTTTACTGCACAAAATCCACACAAGCAAAAAACAATATATATATTCTTTATTGTACAAAAACACACATACAGAGAACAGTTTCCAAACAATGGTGAGCAAAGGTGGTACAAATAACGAGGACGTGGTATAAAATCTTTATTGCAAAATCATACAGAACAAGGAGCTCGATAGCACAGTCACGCTGTGGTAAACGCACAGTCCCAACTTTCGCAAAAGCCGGTTAACGGATCGGTGAACAAAAATGTATCATCTCATGCTTCTACGTGCTTTGGAAGGCACTTAACGCCGTTGGTTCCAGCTGCATAAGCAGTGTTCTTCTCCTTCTTCCTCAACCCTAATTCACCCATTGTTGGGTATATAGGTCTGCTCATGCTCCCCCACTTGGCCTAATCTTGTGCCACTCGCATCCACTTCCTTCTCGCTGTATTTACAAAGGTTATCAGTCCATCTGGCAGGTTGACGTCCGACGCTTTTTTTACCCAGTCTTGCCACTCAGCCCATCGCCACTTGCGCTGTGTGCTTGTGCTATGTCAGTCACACCGGTTCTTTTGCGGATATCTTTGTTTGGCACACGATCTCGCACTGTAATGCCTAATTTAGCACGCTCCATTCTCCGTTGTGCCACTTGAAGATGGTGAATATGTTGGCGGGTTAGAGTCCATGTCTCCGAGCCGTAGGATCTGGACATGACAGGCAGTATGCATTGGTCACAGCAGTCGTTAACAACCACCAAAGACCATTGGATCGGTTATCCAAAGGATCGATTCCTACTCGAGCTACTGACTACTGACTACTGGCTAGAGACTGGTTGAATTTTGTAGTAAAACATTTTATCTCGTTAGGTACTAAATACTTAAAGCATTGTGAAATGTGAATGCAAAAATTTCAACAATAAAAATAAGTATAGGTACATAGTAAGTAAACAGCCTATAACTGTCCCACTGCTGGGCAAAGGCCTCCATCATTGAAATCAAGTCATCGCTACAATTGATGGGTAATGGCTTAATCACCACGCTTGCCATATGCGGGTTGGTGATTACAAACCCGGGCTATGTATCGAAAAATCCGAAATACATTTTGCCCGACCTGGGAATTGAACCCGGGACCTTCGGGTATTGGACCGAGCACTCTGCCACTCGGCCACCGAGGCGTTATATAGGTACATATTTAATTTTAATTTGTTATTTCTTCAATTTTGTATTTTTTTCGTACTATTAACTGACTTTGTAAATGATAAAAAGATGGTCTCACTAATACTCCTTTAAAGTAACTTGTCAAAACGCTATTTCTTATCATTACTTTCCTACTAGGAGTAGATATAAACCGAGCCCCGCCCGCTCCTCATGCAAATCGTCGGCACTCTTCGCGCGAATCCAATTTGCCTTTCAATGGGCTCAATCCCAACCTCAATCCCAACCCACGGGGGTATTCCGAAGGTGGCAGATTAACGAATTTAGTTGTGGTAAATATAAATGTAGCTATTATTTGGTGGGACGGTTTTCCCATCAATATTAATACATAGGTAGAGTTGCTTAGAGGAGCCTTCTCTATGATGGATAGGGAGAACGGGCCACAAACCACCAATGGGGGCCCAGTGCGTTTTGTGTGTTATCTACTGCTAATTCAACGGCTTTACGTGCCTTCTGAAGCACGAAAGCACGTAAAGCCTTTGCCGTACACGATGCTCGTATCAACCTGAGCCTTCTCGTTCAACCGAACGCTTTAAAATAAACTGAAAAGTATATAAACTGTTATCTTATTTCTGCATCATGGAATCAAGCAATTTTGCACGTAATCACCGTGTGTAAAGACGCAATTTACACCGCAGAACAACGTCTCAACCATTCTCTAATAAGATTATATTTTGTATGCAAATCTTAGAGAGCGTCTCCCGAAATTGTCGTTGAACGTGTTAATGTATTCAAAGGGTGTAATGTTGTTGGGTGTTGCAAGTTCTTTAGTTCTTTGTGTTTATTGTTTTCTAAAGTTTACGCGAACACTACACATTGAAATGAAACAACTTTTACGGATCTTCTCGCGTTTATTTTACACATTAATTATTTAATGTTTATCCTGACGTTTCGATGTCTCGCTGTGACCACGTCTCCCTGCAAAGGGTTCGATGTACCTACTTGTCGACATTGAATAGGGCTCCACCTACTATGGCTTATAAAAGTAACAAAAGTAGATAGTGTTGATTAATTTCGGCGAGTTGGGTTGAGCCAAGATAGCATAGTTGGCAGTGCACCTGACCCGGCATGTCATGGGGTGCGGGTTCGAATCCCGCTCGTGGAATTTTTTCAACAGTTTTGTCTTATTTTCAAAATGTAATTTGTTCGCAACAATATTTGCGTAAAATTACGCCACGTCGGGCGAAATGTATTTCGGATTTTTCTATGCATAGCCCGGATTTGTGATCACCAACCCGCATATGGCAAGCGTGGTGATTAAGCCATTACTTACCCATCAATTGTAGCGATGACTTGATTTCAATGATGGAGACCTTTGCCCAGCAGTGGGACAATTATAGGCTGTTTACTATCTCTACTATTGGGTTGCGCAAAAGTTACGACGGGGTTTTAAAAATTAAAATCTGACATTTGCACTGACATTTACTATTCTTTTTAACCGACTTCAAAAAAAGGAGGAGGTTATCAATTCGACTGTATTTTTTTTTTCTTTTTTTTGTGTTTGTTACCTCAGAACTTTCGACTGAGTGAACCGATTTTGATGATTCTTTCTTTATTTGAAAGCTGGTGCTTCCCGTGTGGTCCCATTTTAATTTGGTCCAGTTCTGATGATGGAATCCTTGAGGAATTGAGGGAACTCCTCGAATATTGTAGGCATACCTATCGCGATTTTGGTATTTTCAGAAATAAGTCAAGCATTTGCATTCAGAAAGTATCATTTGATGAAGTGTAACTGATGAAAAAGACCACAGATTGCCATCGGAACTCCTCAATGATAAGTATTTCACGGGTGGCGATAAAATATCTCGATTAAGATAGTTAAGCGACTATGACGAAGCAAAAGAAGACAGGCACCGGAACTCAGTTTTTGATTTCCTACTTTGAGATAGGCGTTTCCCGTTTTCTTCGCTTGTCTCATTTAAACGGCGCTGTCTCATACGAGCAGCGTGTTTAGTAGGTCTACCCATATTCGCTTTTGATAAATAGATCGAAACGAATCACTAAAAAGCGAGAAATAAACAAAAATTTTAACAAAAAAAAAACCGACTCCAAAAAAATTTGACTGATAAAATTGCACTAAAAAGTAAAAAATAAGCGTTAGACTTATACAGACAATAACGCTATTAAGAAAAAATATAGGTACAATTATTGTTACTTTTGGAGTCGGTGCCAGCCAAGGTAACTCTAACATTAACATTTAACGACATACTTAGTACATTCAATCTTATGCATGAAATTTTAACTACAAACGCGGACTGGCACCGGCTTCAAAAACTTCGTTGGCTGGCACCGGCCCCAAAAATAACAATAATTGTACCTATATTTTTTCTTAATAAAGTTATTGTCTGTAAAGTCTAACGCTTATTTTTCACTTTTTAGTGCAATTTTATCAGTCAAATTTTTTGGAGTCGGTTTTTTTTTGTTTTCACAAATTATAAAATACATTTTGGAGATTCAGCATGGATAATTTTACCGTTATTCAACGTACCAAAATCATAGAGTTTTATTTTCAACATCATCAGTCGATAATTCAAACCCAGCGAGCGTATCGCCGCCATTTCCATGTGCGCCATTTCCATGTGTCAACTCTCCCTCTGAACACATGATTCGACGCTTGGCGGCACGTTTTCAGCAGACAGGTTCAGTAGCCGTTCTCCCAAGAACTGGAAGACCACGTTCTGCTCGAAGTGCAGACAATATTCAGCGAGTGCAAGCGAGTTTAGAGGAGAATCCGGAAACATCAACGCGTAGGCGTTCGTCACGAGATATCGCAATTTAATTGAAAATTTCTTAGTGCCAGCTGTTGTTGACAGTCTAGAGATGTGGTTCAAACAAGATGAAGGCACAGCGCATACTTGAGCCACAATGACCGTCCTAAGAGAGACTTTCAGCGAGCGTTTAATCTCGAGATTTTCAACATTTATCTGGCCCGCTTGTTCCCCAGATTTAACAGCACCAGATTATTTTCTCTGGGGTTATTTAAAAGACAAGATGTTCATTAATAAACTCAGGACCATCGAGCAGCTGAAGGCCAACATCCGAGCTGAAATACGGTTGCTAACTCCTCATGTTCTGAGGAAAGTAATGAGAAGTGCTCTCGAAAGAGCCCGTCTTCGTGAGGCTGAAAATGGTGGTCATTTACGTGATGTAATTTTTAAAACCTAACTCAAAAATATCTTCATGAGTGTTTTTTTTTATTATCTCATAATAATTAAGATGAATTTAAAAAACATAAAAAGTTATAACCATTTGCAACCCCTTCGTGACTTTTGTGCCACCCAGGTATATGTAAATAATCATACACCCGGAATCCTCAACTTCTGAGGCACTAATTATCTTATCTTTAGCATGCAGGAACACAACAATGCTACAAACATTGATGTTATGGCAACATTTTTAGATAAGATGATGGCAGTAGCCAGACGGACAAACATGTCCTTCCACCGACCAAACCGAACATACAAACGTGCACTTACCCCCGCAGGGAAGTGAACCCGGATCCAACCAATCCTGCGATCGTATTTATTTATTTATTTATTGGCACGACAACAGAATGCAAACCACATTTCATACATAAACACAATTAAAAAAAAATACAGTAAAAGTTGCACTCCGATTGTAGTCGGGCTTGCTTATTCTATCATGCAATCATTCAATATAAATATATCTGCTAAACTTAAAAATGTAACATTGATTAAAATAATTGAATAGGTGAAAAACAACAAATTAACAAATAAAAACATGTCATAACTTGCTCTTGCATATCTTTAGGTAGGTGGGATGAGAAAGTGAGAAAATATCCAATTCCTCGCTAATAATATTATTCATCATACATTCGTAAGACAGGGTCATTGTATGTAACATTGGTAGATACGAGTCTGGAGGTTTTAAAATACCAGTATCAAAACTGCAGCTCCTATATATCCACATTATATTAAAGACAACACAACGAATCGAAAACATAATTACCACCCCTTTTCCTAATTTGAATAGCGGCCATTCCACCTATTTGTTTGTCTGGCAACATCGCAAATTGCCAATGGCCTCCTTGGACAAAGGATCTCTCGCTGAGAACTGATTGAAAGAATCATGTCCCCTTTTAGAGGCTTTGTGCCGACAGCGAAATGCTTTCACCGCCTCCCCGACCCCCACTTGACTTCAGAGGTAGACTGGAATTATTTACAGACGGTGCGTTGTCTGGTACCTACTGAAGTTATACTTAACGTGAAAGGTGTATTTATATCAGAATGGATGATACTGCTTTTTTAATGTTGAAATAGGTGAGCATCGCGTTGTCGCTATTTTGAGCAGGTTTTGTTTTTATCAAACTCCAAAAAAAACATGAAATTTGCCTAAAATTTAGGCAAATTTCATGTTTTTCTTTTTGTCTCTTACAACTAAAAAACAAACACAAAACTTTTACTAACAAAAACTAACATTAGCTTACCAGAAACCTTTAACGATATTTAAGGTTTTATAACCTTTAAATATGTTAATACGTGAAGCAAAAACTTTGTACCCTTTTTTACGAAAATTGCGCGGACGGAGGAGTATGAAATTTCGCACACTTATATTTTATATAGAGAAGGATTACATAATGTTAATACTTTTTTTAAATTATGCATTAAAATACATTAAATCAAAAAAACAAACATTACACACACTACCATGTATTTGACACACACGCATAAATACTCTTTTCAAAAATTTCAAAAATGGAAGAGGAGCGGCCGAAATCTGTCAATGCCAATCCAAACTCACATTCTATCTTTTTTAATTTTTCATTGCTTAGGATACAATCCGTGCAGCCTTTATAAAATTACCACTGGGTGACCAATGAACGACCTTGAAATGAGCAATTAAATAAATAATAAATAATAAAATTTCTTTATTGTTTAAAGTGCAATACAGAAAACTTAAATTCTATAATTGCCTACACTAGGAGACCTGAATTGTAGACAATTAATTTCTTTTATTTATTTCTTGTACTATTTATTATACATTTTCTAGTTCAGTTCAAAGTCTTAAGCTGCAATTCTTTATAATTAGAGATCTTTATATTTCTTTACTTACTTACTTACTGCGCTGGCTCAGGGACCCGAAGTGGATCTTGGCCTCCGACACGAGATTTCGCCACTCTGCTCTGTCCTCAACCACTTCTCGCCAGTCCGGCCGTTGGAGGTGGCTAAGATCCTTCTCAACCTGGTCTATCCAGCGATACCTGGGGCGTCCCACCGGGCGCTTCCCGTTTGGTCGGCCCAGGTATGCTCTCTTCGCAGCCCGATCCGATTCCATTCTCTCAACGTGGCCTAGCCAGCGCAGTCTAGCCGACTTAGTCTCGCCCATTATGTTCGGCTCGGCCACGAGCTCCTCTATCTCGGCATTCTTCCTCAGTCTCCAGGACCCGTCCTCGCGTTTGGTCGGCCCCAGGATTTTCCGGAACATTTTTCTCTCAGCCACCAGCAGCTTCTCCTCCTCCTTAAGTGTTAGTGTCCAGGTCTCGCAACCGTACATCAAGACCGGTCTAATGACAGTTTTGTAAACGCGGATCTTGGTTTTTCTGCTAATTAGCCTGGACGTAATCACCTTATGGAGAGCCGCTGTGCATCGTAGAGCATTTTGGATACGGATATCTATCTCGTCTTCTCGCTGGTTGGTATCTGTAACCGTACACCCTAGGTACCGAAATTTATTGACACCTTTGTACTTCGCATTGCTGGTTTCTAGGTCTTTTCTCCTTTCCCTTATATTTCGGTACCGTTTCATGTGTAGATATTCCGTTTTATCCCGATTAATCCTGAGGCCGATCTTCCCTGCTTCATTCTCCAGCACCTCGGCCATCCGCTTCACCTCCCCCGCTTGTCGCCCTAGCAGCGCCAGATCGTCGGCGTATCCTATCACCTTGTGAGTGCCCATCAACTCAACTCCACCATCGAGTTCAAGTACTTTTCGGACGACGTATTCGAGCACTAAGTTGAAGAGCACAGGTTATAATGCGTCTCCTTGTTTAAGACCTGTGACGACCTCAAACTCGTCCGTCAAGCTACCGCCCACTCTAACTCTCATTTTACTGATGTTTGTAGCAGCTCTGATCATTCGGATTAGTTTATCCGGTATATGGAAAACTCGTAGGATGTTATAGAGAGATTCTCTATCCACACTATCGTAGGCCTTCGTAAAATCCACAAACAATGAATGTATGCTTTGAGCATACTCCCACTTCTTCTCCATAAGTAGTTTTAAGAGGAAAATTTGGTCAACAGTGCTGCGGTTTCTGCGAAAGCCACACTGGTAGTCGCCGAGGATTTTTTCAGCCAACGGTTCCAAGCGGCCCAAGAGAATGTATGAAAGAACTTTATAGGCTGTCGGTAATAGCGCAATACCTCTATAGTTGGAGCACTTCTTTCGGGATCCCTTCTTGTGTATCGGGCATATTACACCTACGTTCCATTCAAGTGGTTGCCTTTCCTCCTCCCAGATTCTGACTATCAACTCGTATAGTTTCGATTGCGTGGGTCCTCCGCCATATTTCCACAATTCCCCCGGTATGCCGTCGATTCCAGGGCACTTGTTGTTTTTAAGTCGTAGCACTGCGTTTCTCACCTCCTCAAACGTAGGTGCTACTACTTCTTCATCGTGATATTCTCTAACTTCTATTTCATTAACGATAGGTGGACAGTTCAGTAGGTCTCGGAAGTAGCGTCGCCATTCATTCTTCAGGTGATCTGGGTCCGATATTAGGTCGCCATTAGAATCTTCGAGCAGTTGAACTGTTGGTTGGTATGCCTTCTTTACTGATCTCAGTTCCATGTAAAACCTTCGGCTCATGTTAGTTTTTATTAGGCTCTCCACTTGTCTTAGGTGGTTTTCGAGGTGTTCTCTCTTAGCGCTTCTTACTGTATTCCTGAATTTTCTCTGGGTCTCTGTGTATTTTTCTTCCCATTTACTGTGTTGTTCAACTAAGACTTTGTACTTCTGTTTCTCTTGCATGTCTTTGTCGCACTGAGTGTTCCACCATCTCCTCCTCTTATTTCGTTGTTTTTTGCCTAAAATTTTCAGCCCAACCTCTCCCACTATGTTCCTCGTTTCGTTCCATGACGCCTCAATATCCGCTTGCGCTTCCAATGCTTGAAATCTATTCTTTAATTCGCATCTAAACTGTTTTTGAACTTCTTTATCCTTCAAACTTTCGGTATTAATTCGTTCCTGGTCTAAATTCTTCGGTAAACTAATCAATTTAATTTTAGCTCTAAATTTAATTCCTAACATGTAGTGGTCACTATCGCAATCTGCTCCACGGTAAGATCGGATGTCTTTTATGGTATTGTGATGTCTCTTATCTATTAACACGTGGTCAATCTGATTGACTGTTATTCCATCTGGAGATTTCCAAGTCCCCTTGTAGATATCCTTGTGGGGAAACATGGTGCTTTTCACTATCATCGACTTAGAAGTTGCGAAACTAATAACCCTAAGGCCATTATCATTTGTAGTTTCGTGTTTGCTATGCTTCCCAATGGTGGGAGCAAATACCTCTTCTCGTCCTATCTTCGCATTAAAGTCCCCTACTAGAATTTTAATGTCGTAATTGGGGATCTGATCGTATACCACCTCAAGCTCTTCATAGAAGCGGTCCTTCTCCTCTTCTTCAGCCAATTCAGTAGGGGCATATGCATTTACGATCGAAACATTGGTAAACCTGCTTTTGATTCTCAAGACACACAGCCTGTCAGAAATGGGGCTGAAACGAATCACGCTACCCAATAACTTCTTCCTGACCATAAAACCTGTACCGTTAACGTGTCTACCATCATCTTTTCCGCTGTAGAACAGTATTGCGCTGTTATCTATGTTCGATTCGCCTTGCCCTGCCCATCTAACTTCTTGTAGTGCTGCAATGTCTACATTATATCTATGCAACTCTTTGTTTAGCTGATAGACAGCGCCGGGTCTATACAAACTACGCACATTCCACGAGGCTAATCGGAGGTCCTTTAATCCACGCCGTGAGTCGTCATTGAAATCGGATCGTTTTATTCTTATCTGTGTCGGTTTCGTAACTGTAGTATTTTTACGTGAGCGGGGCGTTAACCCACCGCACAACCCCCAAAGTGCCGGAGGACCACACCCTACTTTGGTCAGCGAGCCCATCGGACTTGGCTGGTAGCTAGCTAGGCTGTGCTACCGACCGTTCCCCCATCCGCCACCACCGCCGCCACATATTTCTTTAAAAAAAGAAATGTATCTAGGTAATCTGAATCTCGGAAACGGCTAAAAAAAACTACTTCTACGGAAAAAAACCGAGCTTTGTGCGTTATTACGTTTACATCATTCTACAGGCATTGACAAACAACTCAATTCTCAAGTGGCTCACTCCTACCATAAAATAAGGACACCACAGAATGTAAACTTCATACAAAAGCGCTAGAGCAACGCACACATACACAACCTCTCACGGTCACGGAATCTCGCGACAGCCACGCTCGGACTGTTCCGAGCTGTTCCGAGATTCATGTCCGTGAGGTTTATATTATTAATAATATTAATAAAATCGTTTATTTTCAGGCAACAATTTATAGTTTGTGCCTACTTGTACTACATAATATTATTGCATCATCCTTTATTGCATTAGGCTCAAGTTTTATGTGTATCATATATTTAGGTCAATATTAATCTTACTAATGTATTGCATCATGATTTGCACTCCGCACCATTCCCTAATTTGTAATACTTTAGTCATAGTAACGCAGTTTCTTTATTTCGATATAAATCTTGTTTAACACTCGTTGTACAACTGTGAAACAAGCAACATTATACGCAGTCATTTTACCTGTTGTTTCTCTAACCAACCTCGTCAAGAAAACCTCTCGTCGTACAACTACCACAGGCAGGCACGGTGGTATAAGTTACAAAATAACAGGCCCAAAGATAAATAACTTATAAACTAACATATACTCGTACATACCAATATACAATTTTTGTTAGTAATATACAAAGTTAATCTATGTTAGTAGGTAATTATTTCGACACTATCGGTGCCGCTTCGATGGCGGTCAAAGGTAGTCTTCTACGAAAACGTTTGAACACCACTCCAGAAGGCCTTTCTTGGAAGGACTTCGGCCAGAAGTCTTCTCTCATGAAGGCGTCCAGCTTAGTTGATGGGACTCGCACCACAAATGCTTTGAAGCTAGTGTTGTGGCGCGACTCCAGCGGCTCCACCCTCAAAAGGAATTTGGTCTTCGTTTTTATGTAATCTGCGACCTCCTTCACGGTAGTTGTGTAGTGCAGGCGAGACAGATACATGGCCGTGGTCGGTGTCGCAGCACGCAGCAGGAAGTTAGGCCCTGTCGGTGCAGTGCCGCGGCGGTTCTGGCTAACCCGGAGTGCCTTTTAGTTTCGGACCACAGTGCAACCATCATCACCACGACCCGGTACAACTCGATTGCTCAAAAGCGGTTTGTTTTTTGCCCCGATCTGATCCGAACCCGGAGAATCTAGTAGTGAACGGGTGATACGCACCAGTGCGTGATGCCGTTCCCTTTAGAAAACCTTTACGCTGCTTAGTTTAGGCTTGAGGAAACCTTAAGTTTCTGGCCACCCCCAAAAAACTACCAACGGTGACGCTAAAAATCTCTCTCCAAAAAAGCTGTATTCAATAAGCTTACCTTCTATCGGTCTCTTTACTTTGTGCTCCTGTCCTCAGTGCCAATCTCGTCTCTCAACTTTGATAACGAGGCGGTTTAGTTCCCGCCATCATTTACTAAGATTGAAAACGCTCAGATAACAGTGAGATGGAGATAATGACTTGGTAGATAATGCTTTGATTCTGAAACGAATGGAGTGGTTAAAAGATATTATCGTTTTGGTACTGAGCAATATGATTAAAGCTTTCACGGCTTTAACGTCAGCTAAATGAAGTATAGGTATTTTAGAGTATGAAAATTTGTATTTGCTAACGTAGGTTAAGTAGGAGTAAAGAATTTAATGATACTGATACGATAAGAGTCATGTCCGAATTAATGATTTTTAATTTAATTTAATTTAATTTATTTTATATCTTGTATTTACCTCCGGAGTCTAGTGGTTAGACTTAGAGGTCCCAGGTGCGATTCTCGAGAGCTTGCTGTTAGAGTTTCTTGCGCCCATTCTTCTCCACAGCTTAACAATAGACGTCCCGAATGGGTAGTAGGTAAAAAATTATGAACGATTCAAAAGCACTTTTCGTAAGTTTATTTGAATAAAAAAAATTGACTTTGACTTTGACTTTTAGGACTTCTTTTACGTCCACCTGGCTAGCTATCATCATTTTTTTTTTAAATTTCACCATAACATAGTTTAAGTTCAAGTTCAAGTTCATTTATTTCTTAACAATGTTCATAATGTCAGTAGCGTTTGTTGTGTTCCAACAGAGATGAGAAAGCCAGTTCCTCTGCCTTCCACCTCTGGCCTTATCCATAATTAACATCGGGTCAAATGAAGGCTAATCAGTGCTTACCCGTAGACCTTTGAAGTTTTAATAATAAAGAATACTTCACAAAAAACAAAACTCAATGCTTAATTATAACAGACTAGCGGCCGCTCGCGTTCACCCGCGTGGTTCCCGTTCCCGTGGGAATATCGAGATAAAAAGTATCCTACGTTTTAATCCAGGTTATAAACTATCTGTACTCCGAATTTCATCCAAATCCAACCATCCGTTGCAGCGTGAAGAAGTAACAAATATACGAACATATATACACACAAATTTTGGCATTTATAATATTAGTAGGATAACGTAGATAATAACGTATGTGCAGGTTTTGTGACATAATTTTATTGTATACCTATCTGTGACTCTAGTTCTTAAGATTTTACATTTTTATTTGATGTATGACATGTCGGTGTTTTGGACGCATAATCTGTAAACTAGCAAGTAAAATGAAATAAATAAATAAATAAACGCAACAAAGCGTGACTTAATAAAACTACTTTTTTTTATAAGGACTTGATGGCGCTGCGATTTGTCAAAATTTCACATTTTATCTGCACTACTATTTACTGCATGGTTAATGGCTTATTCATATTTATACAGAAAATGTTTTCGTTTCGGTACCTACTCGGAATGATTAATTAATACTTTGAGTTACCTATCTAATGAAGTCTCGTGCTCGATATGTTTTTAGTAGTGCGGTCACTGAAAAAGGCAATATCAACATTAATATTTCATGTCGCAAAACTTTTGTGGAGTCACAACGACGCTAACCGTGGATATGGTATTTAAATAAACATTGCATTAATAGGCTTTGCCTAAAGCCATAATGTAATATAGGGAAAAAATATTTATTTGATACAATACACCACACATAATATAAATAATATATAAAATAATAATGACGCTATTATTGTTTCTGAATCTGAAGGCGGAGGCATAGTACACGTAGACCAATACCACCCTCCTTTAGATATTGCTATACGCCTCGCGACATCTAGACGTACTAAGCCACTTCAACCTAGTAACATAGACTCTTCTACGGACTGGAACTTTAATGTAGCTGATTACGATCAACTCTTTCTGGCGGTATACACGCTTGACTGGTCCCCAGTCTTAAATAGTTCAGATGTAATGGAAACTACAAAAAACTTATATCAAAAACTCTTAATTTATACACAATTAATACAAAAAAATCGAAGGCCTAAGCTGCCCTCAAAAAGGTATCCAGTCTGGTTTAACTCAAGCATAATAAAGAACATCAACAGGAAAGGAAATTTACTTACATCGTGCTTGGAAAAAAATCTAAATGTCCCGCTGCATACGATCAATTTTGCCACCTGCGAGCATCTTTAAAATCCCAGATAGCAACATCTCGTACCGACTATATGAAAAAGTTAGAAAAAGATCTTAAATCTTGGCTTTTTGGCGGCACATATCAGGTTTACGCAGTAGTGGTGGTTTTGAACCTAATCCTACTTACAAAGGCAATCCACACTCAGGTGCCTGCGCTGCCAGTGCCTTTGCATATTTTTTCGCAAGTGTTTACCTATCAGATAACACAGTCTCTAGTAGGGATTCTCTCTCTGCCGATCAAAGTATGTACATATATCCTGTAAAATATACCGAAAATGACACACGAAATGATATTAAAAAGCTAAAATATAAACAATCTGTTGGGCCGGATGGTATATCTACTATTTTCCTTAAGCAGTGCAGTAAATTCTTAAGTGCACCTATTTGTCACATCATAAATCTGATCGTTACAACATCCACCTATCCATTTCAGTGGAAAACTACAAAAGTTATTCCGAACCCAAAATCTAGTAATAAAACTTCGGTCGAGGAGTATCGTCCTATAGTAATACTCTCAGCACTCGCTAAAGTATTTGAGTCACTTTAGCATAACACCATATACAGCCAAGTCTAACCCTTCCTTCAAGAAGTACAGCACGGCTTTAGGGCACACAAGTCAGTAAATACTAACTTGCTTACACTAGTCCAATAAATGACTACCAGCCTCGACCAAAGAAAGCAAGTCGATGTACTGTATTTTGATTTTAAAAAGGCATTTGACCGAGTTGATAATAATATCCTTCTGGCTAAGCTCGATTCCCTGGGAATTTCTCCACAATTACTACGGCTATTAAAAAATTATCTCTGATCGGCGTCAATATATTAGGTACCTACGGTTGTTATGTCTCAGAGCCTTATGCTACCCCCTCAGGTGTCAATCAAGATTCGATATTGGGTCCTTTGCTTTTCCTTCTTTTCGTCAATGACGTTGTGAAGGTCAACAAACATGCGAAATGTCTCTTGTATGCTGATGACCTCAAAATTTATATGGAGGTTACAAATGAAGATGATTGTAGCCTCATTTAGCGGGACATAGATGCGTTGCATAACTGGAGTAGCCACAATAGGATGGAATTAAATCTCTCGAAGTGTTTCCTAATGTCTTTCGGTAGGCGGCATTCACCAATTACTTACAATTACAACTTGAATGGCAACGATATTACTCGCACCAGAACAGTGATGATGGATCTCGGTGTTACTTTTGATCCTAGCTTAACCTTCAGCCGTGACATTACCGGAATAACTAAGGATTGTTCTCGTCGCTTGGGCTTCGCACTTCGTAACATGCATGACTTTCACAATCCTCATGCCATGAAACTTATTTATGTCACTTTAATAAGAAGTAAACTGTAAACAAGTTCATGTATGTGGAACCCACATGAAGCTAAATATAAATTAATGATCGAGAAAGTGCAGAAGGCCTTCGTGAGATATTTGTATAAGTAAGTAATTTGTATAACTAAATTCTTCTCCTCTGCGGGAGGCATAAAGATAACAAAAGTCAACTTTTGGTTTTGGTAGTTACGTAGGAACTAGCAGGAAGGTACCTATCCTAAAGTAAAGATACTACTTATGTAGGTACCTACTTAGTTGTTTATCCTTAGGTACCTAGTTGTCCTATTTAGTAATTTAGTAAAGAGTTTCGTAAGTAGGTAGTAAGTAAGTAGGTACCTACCAAATTATTATTTCAATAAGTAAATAGTTGGGTGAAGATTGTTTAGCAAATAAGACAAGTACCTAAGAATAAACTGACCACTAAATACATACCTTCGTATCTTTCTGTTTATTTCGACAGCCTTCCACACAACAATTATTACTGTTGCGTTTCACCATTATTATATTACGGAGCTTGTAGATTTACTGATATCAAAGAGGTAGTTATTTTTAAACACATCGAAATTGCGATCCACTTCAAACTATGCCTGTGCGTGTGCTCGAAAGCGCGCTGGGCCCTGACTGATTTACAACTTCAAGTTGTCGCGCGCTGTAGGTGTTTATCGCGGTAGGTATGACGGAGTGCAAGAGGCCTGCCAATAGTCTAACTGAGAGAGGCGGTTATTTTTTATTTATTATTATTAGTTACACGGGATGGACTCAATTACATAACTAACTTATAGAATATAAAAATTATCATCATTATTATTATTACACAACTATATAAAATTATAAAAACATTTAAACACAGATATATTCATACGAACATATATACATAAGAACGCTATGAAGGACATTTAATTTCAAAAAAACATTAACACTGACTGGATAACTGCCCAGCCATCTCAAAATACATCAAATGATAAGGCCGCAAGTAAAAGCGCACTTCACCCGGAATCCTCAACTACAGAGACTCTGGCTATGTTACAATACTGACATGAACATGGCCTCCTTTCTGCCATATCCAAAGCATTACCAGCTCCCACCAAGGAAAGGTACCCTCGTTATCGTACGCCCGTGCGCCTAATGACTCGGCTAAAAGAGAAAAAAAAATCGAAAGCTTCCAGGGATGACGGCTCCAACCAGTAGAGGCAGGGTCGACAGGACCGATTCGAATTGCTTTAATGAGCAGAAGCGCTCTTGTTAAGATCTATTTTTGAGGGCATTGGCTATCTGTGGAGTTGGGTATCGGCTGTCTGTCGAGTCGGGCATTACTCTGTCTGGAGTTGAAGTCCCTGTCATTTGTTTTTGTTGTGTCTGCCTTTTTTATTTATTAATTATTTTGTACATACAAACAATAGAACGGACACCGTAGTAACAATAGACATGTACAAGGGCTCAGCCCCCCTAGACAAATGGCAAAACGCTATTAGAATAGAAATCAAATAGAATTATTATTGTACGAGATTGACGTAGGTCAAAAGTTCTAATAAAGCCTAAGCCGCTGAAGCTAATTAGATAAAATTTGGACTGTAGGTTAATTGAGTGACGTAACCAGCCACTAAGAAAGGATTTTACGGAAATCACACCCTAAGGGGGTCAAATAGGGAGTGAAAATTTGTATGAAAGTCCGTCAGTTTTGAAGTTAAATACATGAAATTGGTATTTGGGTCATTGAAAAGAATTAAAGAATGACTTGTCTCAGGAATTTTGTTTATTTTTCTTTAAATGAGTAAAAAAGGGAAAGAGGTTTTTTTTGGGGAAAACGTTATTTTTAAAGTAATAATAACTATCAAAATGAATATTTTGATCGATCTTTAAATGTTTCAACAAAAATAAAAAATGACGTGTTTTAGCATTTTTCGAAATACCTCCCCTAGATAGGTGAACTAAGGGTGGAAAGTTTGTATGGAAATCTGTCATTCCTTAAATTTTAGTACTTGGCCTAGTTAGAAATTACGAAGAGTTTCAGGATTTTTGGAAAACGATCCCTTAAGTAGGGAATGACAATTTGTACAGGAGGTTTCAGAACGGCCCAAAATTAGCTATACAGAGTGATCTTTATTACGCGGTTTTGTGTTACACTTTTTACTAATTCTAACTAACATGAATGGGCTTTTTAATTATAAAAAATGAAAAACTTAATGTTGAAATGACGTGACATGTTTAGTTGTCTAACCCTTACCTTACCTTACCATTAATTATACCCTTATGGTATTTACCTTTAACCTTTTCACCGCCCAACTATCCTGCACGCGATGTCCCGCTGTACGTCAACGTATAAATGTATTTTAATAAAGTAGGTACAAAGAAGAACTTCTATAGAAGTGCTGGCGTGGACGGCACGAAAATCTCGAACTTCTATAGAAGTTGTTGGCGGTAGAAAGGTTAATAAGTTTGGCTTTTATTACGAACAAACACAAGTCATGTAGCCCACATGAGCAAAGCTGCGAACAAAAAGCTAAGTTTCAAAATAAAATTTCTTCCATCAGGCCCGAAGTAGGAGAAGACACAAAGATGATGGTTATGTATAACGACGCCATACTCAGATGGATAGATAGCGGTCTTTTACGCGCTTCTTAAACTTGAAAATCGTATTAGACTCATTAAATCATCATCATCATCTCAGCCAAAAGACGTCCACTGCTGGACAAAGGCCTCCCCCAAAGATCTGCGTATCATGGGGGGTATTTGCCGTAATCGCCACGCTTGGCAGGCGGGTTGGCGATCGCAGTAGGTTGAGGGTAACCTCAGAGAGATGCTGCTGCCCATCCTCTGGAATGGTCCCTTAGTCGCCTTTTACGACACCCACGGGTTGACGACTCATTAAATACTGATTGGTAAACCATTCCACGGCCTGCCTGCATGAACGAAAAAGCAAATTAGAGTTCAAATCACGCTCGGAGGTAAAGTCTTTCCTATGTTTTGATGTTTAATTAATGGTAATTAATCGTTTTTGTGGTCTAGTTTTGAGGAGCTTGATAGCGCGGTGGTTAACGCGCCCAGTCGGCGATTGCTGACGTTAAGCAACTTTCGCAAAGGCCGGTCATCGGATGGGTGACCATAAATTTATCATCTCGAGCTTCTCCGTGCTTCAGAAGGCAGGTAAAGTCCCGGATGTATTAGCAGTCGTTAACAACCACCAATCCGCACTTGGCCCGCGCGGTGGGTTATGGCCCGTTCCTCTATCCATTCATGGGGAAGGCTCGTGTTCCAGCAGTGGGGACATGATGAGCTGGTGATGAGATCTACCTACTTGTTCAGGACACCGGTTTCACACCCAAAGGTTGTGAGTTTGATAACCAACGAGCCAGCATGTTTGTGGACTCGGTTTGGTTGGTGGTAGGGCTTGTTTGTCCGCCTGGCTAGCTACAAAGTATGTCGCCATAACACCAATGTTTGCTAATAAAAGAAATCAGGCGTTATTTTGCGGAAATTCATGGTACAAAAATGTAATTTGAATAATAGGTAGTGTTGTTAGTGAAATTAACACTACATATTATATGAATTACATTTTTTGTATCAATGTTTGCATCATTCTTGTGTTCCGGCAGCTAGAGATAAGATAGCCAGTGTCTCAGTAAAATGAGGATTCCGTATGAGATGAAAGCATTGTGCATACCCGTAAAAAAAAACAAAAATGAATCGTACAAACACCTACTATCAAATGAAATTTCATGTTGAAATACGACTGTAATTTTTGAACCATACTTTTTAAATAACGACCTCGGGGGAGGGTTGAACTGCGATAATTGCCCTCGCAAGAGGTCCCGACGCAATATAAATTGATTTATTACATTACAACTTTAAAAGAAGATTCTTGAAAGGATTCTGCTTGGACGGATAACCTTCCGTATAGGGCTGCGACGAATATTCGGCTGTTATACCATGTTCGACCTACTTTGACGAAATATTTTATTCTCTTTGTATTATTACCAGTGATCGGAGAAGGTAGAACTATTTAGGTTCATTGACCGCAAACATTGATGTTAATATGGATATTTCACGAGATTCCGACTAATACTCCGGGATTCGATTATTTGATTCTTGTATATAAAAAATATAATGTGGTTTAATTAATCAAGTTTCTATTTTTTTACTCAACTATCCTTAAACCCGTCCTTATACTTATAGGAAGTGTATGCTTTCACATTCATTCGGGGAATATCCATATTATTCTATCATATGGCAAGTACATAAAATAATCAGAACAAAGACGTCTTCCAAGATCTGGATAAAAAAGAAGACCGGGTTGAGTTCCGATTCCGAAGAAGAGCTAGGAACCAACACACCTCACACATTGTCCTGAGGGTTTCCCCGCAACTCTACCAGCGGCTAACAAGCAAAGGACATGCCCATATCGACCTGCAAAGAGTAAGGGTCGAAGACCAATCCCCACTGTTGCAGTGCTCGATGTGCTTGGGATATGGGCATGGCCGCAGATTTTGTAAGGAAACCGAGTTGAAGTGTAGCCATTGTGCGGGAGCCCACACACGTGACAAATGCCCGGTCTATAGTGCTGGAGCGGCTCCAAACTGCTGCAATTGCACGGCCGTCGGCATAGACCGAACTGAGCATAACGCGTTCCACGCAGATTGCCCAGTACGGAGAAGATGGGAGGCATTGGCGCGAGCCAAAATAGCCTATTGCTAAGGTGGTCCTAAGTCGTTCACGGGCAGGCAATCACCCCGCCAGAGGATACGCAGTGGCCCAAGCGAACCTCCAAAGAAAAGAGTTGGCAACGACTGAGCTTATGGTGGTAGCCAGCGAACGCAAATTGGCGTTCGCACTAGTCCAGGAACCCTACGTTGGAGGGATTCGGAGAATGAAGGATTACCGCGGAGCACGGGTCTACCAGTGCGCAACGATAGGAGATGGGACAGTGAAAGCTGCTATTGTCGTATTCGACAACGACCTCAGCGTCACACTGTGCCCGAAACTCACGACCAACAACATCGCGGTGGTGAGGATCCGAACTTGCGACTGGGAGATGACGGCGGTTTCCTTTTATTTTGAGCCCGACCTACCAATTGGGCCTTACCTGGACCGGTTGAGCTTGATCGTAGAGGAGTTGGGCCCAAGAAAACTGCTGATCGCCGGAGATTGCAACGCAAAGAGTACCTGGTGGGGTAGCACCATAGAAGACCTCAGGGGATTAGAGATGTCCGGGACCCTGGAAGAGTCTGGTTTGCAGATATTGAACAGAGGTAACACTCCCACTTTTGACACCGTGAGAGGTAACAGGGAGTTCACCAGCTTTGTAGACATAACAGCGATTACCGACGACCTGTTGGGGCTTATAGAAAACTGGAGGGTAGACCAGGGGATAACAAGCTCCGACCACAACACCATTCTCTTTGATGTAAAACTCCGTAAGAGTAAAGGCTTACAGGTCCAAAGAACGACGCGTCTATACAATACGAGAAAAGCCAACTGGACTGAATTCACAGACGCACTGGTGCAATTAAAACAAGAACGCAATATCAATATCAACAGCATAAAAGCCTTAAGGGACAGAGATTCACTCGAAAAGACCATCGTAGAGCTCACGACAGCGATCACTTCAGCTTGCAAGAAAGTAATTCCAGCGAAGAAGAGCGCAGAAACCCTCTCCATCCCTTGGTGGAATGAGGAGTTGACCAAGCTGAAGAAGACGATGGTCACATATAAACGGAGAATTAGAAACGCTGCGCCACATCGAAGAGAAAAGGTCGTTGAAGAATATCTGCAGAAGAAAGAAAACTATGAGTGTCAAGCCAAGAACGCCCGTATAACGAGCTGGAAAGGGTTCTGCGAGAAGCAGGACAGAGAAGGGGTATGGGAAGGGATATATCGCGTTCTAAAGACGACCGCCAGGAGACAAGAAGACTTGGCCCTAAAAACCGCAGAAGGTATATATTTAAAACCCCAAGAATCAGCGAACTTACTGGCCGAGACTTTCTACCCTGAGGACCTGGAAAGTGATGATAACGAAGACCATCGCCGGGTCAGAGAAACGGCAGAGAGAGTGAACGATCGGACAGATGATGAGCATCTGGATCCTCCGTTTACCTCGCTCGAGCTAAAGACCGCGATGGGGAGTTTTAATCCAAAGAAGGCCCCGGGAGCGGATGGCTTTACGGCAGACATTTGCAGCAGAGCCTTGGAGCATAACATTGAAGAGTCGCTTGCCTTATTCAATAAATGCCTAGAATTAGGACATTTCACGGACAGCTGGAAAGAGGCCACAGTGGTGGTACTCAGAAAACAGGGCAAGGATGACTACACAGTACCTAAGGCGTACAGACCCATCGGGCTACTGCCGGTGCTGGGCAAGGTTCTTGAGAAGATGTCGGTAGCACGGATCAAATACCACCTTGTACCGAGGATTAGTACTCGCCAGTACGGATTCATGCCCCAGAGGAGCACCGAGGACGCCCTCTATCATCTAATACACCACATCAGAGGTATGGTTGAGCTGAAAAAGCTGGTTACCCTAGTGTCATTGGATATAGAGGGGGCCTTCGACAGCGCGTGGTGGCCAGCAATCAGAATCCGACTGGCTGAGGAACAGTGTCCGGTCAATATCAGGAGGCTACTTGACAGTTATCTCAGCTGCAGAAAAGTCACGGTAAGATACGCTGGGGAGGTAAGCACGCGAAGCACCAATAAAGGATGCGTGCAAGGGTCAATAGGCGGTCCAATACTCTGGAACCTGCTTCTCGATCCGCTACTGAAGGGGCTGCATGAGAGGGGAGATTACGTGCAGGCATTTGCAGATGACGTGGTACTAGTTTTCCACGGGGACAAAGCCAGCGAAATTCAGCGACAGGCCAATGCCGCTCTCGCCTATGTCCAGCAGTGGGGTGTCCGTAATAAGCTAAAGTTCGCGCCGCACAAAACCTGTGCTATGTTGCTAACGCGGAAACTGAAGCATGACACACCACGGCTGAGCATGGGCGGGATCGACATATCCATGTCAAGGGAGGTAAAGATTCTGGGCCTTACTATAGACGACCGGCTAACTTTCAACACGCATATTGCCAACCAGTGCCGGAAAGTCATAGGAATTTATAAACAGCTGTCAAAAGCTGCAAAGGTTAGTTGGGGCCTAGACCCCGAAATAATTAGGTCCATATATACCGCGGCGATAGAGCCCATAATTTTGTATGCTGCGGCAGCATGGGCCCCAGCGGCAAAGAAGTTGGGCATTAGAAAACAGCTCAACACGGTTCAGAGGGGTTTCGCGCAAAAGCTATGCAGAGCCTACCGCACAGTCTCCCTACACTTGGCACTGGTGCTTGCGGGGATACTGCCTCTCGACCTCAGGATTACAGAAGCAGCCGCTCTGTATGAGGCAAAAAGAGGGTCATCCCTGGAAGCGCTGCGAGGCAGAGAGACCGAGAGTGTGGTGGACTTTGTCAGTGCCCCACATCCGGCGGCGCATATGGGTTTGGAGTTCGTGTGCCTGGAAGACCAAAACCTTGTGGACAGGTACAATGTGCAGCAGGTGCGAATATTCACCGATGGCAGCAAGCTTGAGGGGAAGGTCGGGGCCGCACTTTCCATATGGAAAGGTGAGACCGAGACTCGATCCTTAAAGTTAAGTCTGTCCGCGTACTGCACAGTCTACCAGGCGGAAATTCTAGCGATATGCAAGGCCACGGAAGTAATTGCGCGGGGAAAGGAAGAGAGTTATGGTGTGTATAGCGATTCGAGGGCAGCGCTGGAGACGATCGCCAACCATCACTCTCTCCACCCCCTGGCGGTGGAAGCACGGAAGAATTTGCGAGGGGCCTTCACCCAGAACAAAATTGTATCTTTGTTCTGGATCAAGGCGCACGCAGGACTTCCGGGCAATGAGCGGGCCGACGAACTGGCCAAGACGGCCGCACTGACGTTGAAGAAGAGGCCCGACTATGATGCGTGCCCAGTCTCATATGTTAAGAAACTCTTGCGGGAGAACACGATTGAAAGCTGGGACCAACGCTACCGCGAGGGACATACTGCCTCCGTGACCAAAATGTTCTTCCCAGATGCTAAATTAGCGTACAAGATAGTGAGGAAGCTGCAGCCGACAGGTCCACTAACTCAGATCCTAACGGGGCACGGAGGGTTTGCCCAATATTTGAATCGCTTCAAGTGTAGGGCGAGCCCTTCATGCGTCTGTGATCCCGAGATCGAAGAGACCGTCCCCCACTTGCTCTTAGACTGCCCCTCCACTAGCATACATAAGTATAGTTTGGAGCAAAAAATTGGAACTGTATTAAAAATTGATAATTTACACGAATTTATTTCATGCAAGTATAAAACAAAAGCTTTTGCAGAATATTGCAGAAAAGTATGTAACTTAGCAGTAAGTAGGAATAAGGATACTGGTTAAGTTTGTTTCACCTATAACCGTAGCTATAGCGCTGCAAGCAAACAATTAATTTAAGTTTCCTTGTACCTTAAACTTAGTTAGCATTACTGTAATTTTATTTTATTTTTGTATAATGAACTGTATTTATGACTGTATTAACATAAGAAAATTATATGAAATTAAGATTTGTAAAATGTTAGTATATAAGATATTAATTTGTAAAATAAAAACCGTGTTCTGTTCCCTTATTTGTACCCAAAAAAGAGGACCAACAATAAATAAAAGAAATAAATAAAGAAAAATTGTATATAGAATAGAGGCCCAAGCCTAGAATAGACGGGCATCCCACCCGCAAAAGTATAAAAGAAGATGTATGAAAGAGTAGTATGAAGAATGAAAGTACGAGAGGCATATAAGCGAGAACTAGTATGAAAGAGAAACATAGACTAAAAAAAAGGCTCCGATTATGTTGGAGGTGATTAAAAAAAAAAAAAAAAAAAAAAAAAAAGTACATAAAATAGCTCTACCTACTCCGATCTATGATTATTACCTACGGGTAAGCACTTAGGCTTTACCTCCCCTGGTCACGATAAGGCTAAAGGTGGAAGCACACTTCACCCGGTATCCTCAACTACTGAGGCACTGGCTATCTTATCTCTAGCTGCCGGAACACAACAATGCTACAACATTTGTGCTAAGAAAATGTCTCTCTCTTTTATGAAAATCGCATCTGGTGTCCAGTGGTTAATGCCATCTGTTTCACACCCAGAAGTCTCGGGTTGGATTCCCAGCAGGTACATGTTTGTGTACTCGGTTTTGGTTGGTGGTAGGACTTGTTTGTCCGCCTGGATAGCTACCACCATCTTTATGTCGCCACAAACCAAAAAAACATACAAAAAAGCGCTCTTTTTTTCTTAACGCGCACGCGTACGGTCTGCGATGGCTAAGGTTATGCAGTTTTGTAAAGGCCTCTCATCAGATGGGAGACCTAGATTTTAAAGCTCCTCGTGCTTTGGAATGTACGTTAAGCCGTTGGTCCCAGCTGCATTAGCAGTCTTTACAACCACTAATTCGCAGCGTAGGCCCGCGTTGTAGTTTATAGCCCGTTCTCCCTATAGATACATAAGGAAGGCTCGTGTCCCAGCAGTGGGAACATAAAATGAGCTGGTGATAATGATATTTTTCTTAATGTCAACGCTCTTAAGTTTTATTTTCTTGTCGTCGTCCTTGATCTGCAGTTTGAGTTTGTATGTCTTCTTGATTATTTTCCTCTTAATTAAGTATGCCTACGTTATAATTTGATTTCCTGTTTCCGTTTATACTATGCTCAATATCTATCTACTTATCTGTTAAATTATACTTACAGAGTCTTTGAGGGTTGAGTCGTAAAGGCTATCACAAAATGCGAACTGGTTTTCGATTCAGTAGTTTAGTTTGAAGTAAACTTTAATATTTATTACTAGGTTTTTTATAGTTAGACGTTAAATATGTGCTTGGGAAGGCTTATATTGAGTAAATGTTTTGATTTTGACTTTGAGGCAGCTGGTTGACCGGTTTAACCACAAGACCACAGAGGCGCTTTGTCGCAAGGATCTATAGTGTTGTTAAAGAAGACTTTGTTGTGTATCATCAAGTTTTGAAACGCGGTGTTTTACAACATTTTGAATAGTTAATGTTGCGACATTGTATAAGTTATGGCGAGAAGCAGTCACATTATGTGCTTTCTAAAATTTGAGTTAGGCTATTTATAATATATATATATTATATAAAAGTGAAATGAGGATTGATGAATATGGTTATATATAATTTTACGCATTTTTTTTGCAAACCAATTACAATTTCAACCAACAAAAACAACAAACAGCAACAGCAAGATAATTGTACCAACTTCTAACATCAAAAAAAAACACTCATGGTTACTATTGCACACATACAAACACACTACACACCACAACACACACACTACACACCACAACACACAAACCACACCACACACTCACTCCGCACACATACCACACACTCACTGCGACATACCATAATACACACATTTAAAAACATAATAACTAGCCTTAATATGGTAATTTTTGTATTTTAGTTTAAGATTTTTCTCAATGGAAGAGCGGTGCTTCCCAAAACGAGTAACTATTTGCTCAAACGGAAGCTCCGGCCACAGTAAAAGTTTATGTAGACTGAGATGATGGTTAAAGATTATTGTTTTTTTTTAATTTGATTTTTGAATTTGGAACTAAAACAAAGTGGTGAAAAAATTCCACGAGCCACTTGAGCCACGATAGCATAGTTGGTAGTGCAGCCAACCCGGAATGTCATCATGGGGTGCTGGTTCAAATCCAGCTCGTGTAATTTTTTCAATACTTTGACATTTTCCAATTGTAATGAGGATTGATTGATTTATTTTATTTATATATTTTATAATTTATGTACATACAAACAAGCAGAAGGGAGAATATAGTAAGAAAAGATAAGTACAAGGGCGCTAATAGCAACCCTTTTCTGAAGTTAATTTGGTTTGCAGTTTCAGTAAAATTTTGTGTTTTTTTCTAAAAATAGGTCAACAAATACAAATAACCAATAGATAAAAAATTCTTTCAATTCAAAAAAAGGTGTTTATTCATATTCAAGTGTAAAATGATAAAAGTAAAACAGTCCACAGTAAGAAATTGAACAAAAACTTTTTGAAACACAATATTAATATCACTTCATTCAGATTATCTGCGGACTGAGAAATTTTATCCATAAAATGATTCGCAACCCTAATTTAAACCTTTTGCATCTGGGATAGAGTTAAATTTGCAATATCACTGCACAAAGGCACATTTATAACATTTGCCGTGAATTTTTAATTTCCACCGGGACTCAAATACCTACGAACGCCATGAGCATAATTTTATTAATGCTTGTATTTTTTCCTGCAAACACGAAAGTTTTATGAAGCTAAAAATACTTAGTTGCCTTACGTTATGAAGAAAACAAATGAGTAGGTATGATATTTATTTTTCTCTGTTAGATAGGTATTTATATAAAAAGATTTACTATTTTTATAAGCCTACTAGCCATCACCCGCCCGCTTCGCCGAGCGAAAGTTTGAGAATATTTTTTTTATAAACATCTCATGTTCTTAAGATCTGTCAAGCCGTTCTTGAGTTATAAAAGGACATACAGGCAGACAGACAGACAAAAATTTCAAAAATTGTAGAATTTTGGTCAGTGAGTCGTAAAACAAATATTTATACCAAAATTTGTCAGAAAAATTGCATGTACAGACACAGCAAACAGATTTATATAGTAGTATAGATTAATGTCCCACCGTTGGGCTACGTCCTTCTCACATAAACTATAGGACATTTTATATATGTGTCAAGGAGCCGTCGGCATCAAAAATGATTTCATCAAGAATCAAGAATCAAGAATTAGTTTTCTGCGGATTTGTTTCTTGGATAGGTAGATCTTATCTATAAAATTGTCGTTTTTTTCTCACTTATTAAGAGGTCTAACGCCCGTTCCCAATAACCTATATATTTGTTATTTTGCCTACTATAGATACAAATTTGACATAAGCTCCATACAAATTATGTCAAATTTCTAACTTCAGTAAGCAAAACAACAGACAGATAGAATACTTATAGGGAACGGGCGTAAAAGTTCTAAAAGTCAATACCGGTTATTAATATTATTATACACCTTTAATTAGGACTATGTTACTTAGGCTTCAGTAATAACAATGATTATTAATTTTGTGTCTTTATCGCCCAATATTTTATTTAAATTGACTACTTTTTATGTTCGCGGAATTGTCTTTTTGTTTCATTGTAGCTTTAAAGGGACTTGGTTTTTTTCTTTTTAATGTCTGCTATATTTAGCTAGTGAAACAAACACACTACTCTACAATTTTTATAGTGTTAACATAAATAGATGCTAAGAGAATTAAAAAAACGTTAGTATGAAAAATAAAATTTTATAAAAATATCTTTATACTTACTAAACGTCAATATCATAGGTAAGTGTCATAGGTACCTAATACTTGTATATACAAAAAAAAATCTAAACTATACTGCGAGCACGCCTCGGTGGCCCAGTGGCATAGCGCTCGGCCCAATACCCGAAGGTACCGGGTTCAATTCCCAGGTCAGGCAAAGTGTGTTTTGTGAAGCCCGGGTTTGTGATCACCAACCCGCATTTGGCAAGCGTGGTGATTAAGTCATTAACTCATTGCCCATCAATTGTAGCGATGACTTAATTTCAATGATGGAGGCCATTGCCCAGCAGTGGGACAGTTATAGGCTTTTTACTTCCCTTACTGCGAGGTCTGCGAGTATACCACGGGAGCGACTAACGAAAAACTTATTTTAATAGCGCGAAAACACATCTCTCAATGTAGCCAATGTGATATTAACGTGAACGCACTCGTACCTACTGAAATTACAAACCGGAGCTGAATAACAAGTAGTATTAATTAAAGTACCAGTGAACTGTTCACGGAATCCGTTTGTGAGAGTCACTAAGGCCCGCATTCACGGGCACTCCATCACTCCAAAAATCGGGTTATTCCCTGAGAATCCCATTCCCCGAGGATCCTGCCCCGGAAGATCCCGAATGCGTAAAATGTAATTACATTTACTTTTGTTATTTTTTCTATTGTGTTTAACTTGTACATAATAAATCAACGTGATTAGAGTCACCTCAGACTTTTATTTTTTCAATATTACAATATATTAAAATTTGATTGACCACTTTTTGTATTGACATGACGGTTCTTTTAAGCTAAACACAGTATTGATTAAGTTCATGAAGGTAAAAACAAATCGGGATCCTCCGGGACAGGGTCCTCGGGGAATGGGATTCTCAGGGAATAACCCATTAAGGGCCGATTTTTCAATTGACGGATAAAACTCTATCGTTTGATAAAGTATTAGATAACCATTTTAAAAATGTATTGTCATAACATGACTTTTCTTTTTAAACAGGTGACATTTTACCTTGATTGCGTAATACTTTATCAAAAGGATAAGTTTTATCCGATGAGTGAAAAATCAGTCCTTAATCATATTGGCCCATTATCAAGGGAAATCCAATCCATCGCTTCAAATTTAATCATATAACCACAGTTTAACTAACCTCTTTACGCTGTGATATAACTATTTATTTGGAGTGATGGAGTGGCGCGAATGGAGTGCCCGTGAATGGGGGCCTTTAGACAGGCCGACACTGTGGTTGGAGGATCAGCGTTTCATCACAAGCCTTTCTCATAGATGGAAGGTGTGCCCCGTGGTTTCACCCGCGTCCTATTAGTCATAGCGTGATGTAATATATATGTATGGCCTATAGCCTTCCTCAATAAATGGACTATTCAACACAAAAATATTTTTTCAATTCGAACCAGTAGTTCCTGAGATTAGCGCGTTCAACCAAACAAACAAACAAATTCTTCAGCTTTATTATATTAGTATAGATATGGAGAACGGGCCATCAATCACATTTCTTTAGCAAAAAGTGCCTTCCGAAGTACGGAGGCGGTTATAAGTTTTTGGTCACCCACCCGATGACTGGCCTGTGCAAAAAATACTTAAGGCGACGCACCGCTAAACAATAAATCTCATACGTTTTGATACGAGCGTTTGCGCCCCGTACCATAAGAAAAACTGTTTTTTCCCTTCAAATTAAAACTACAAATTATTTAAAAAAAATTAACTACAATTTTAAAGTGTGTATTAAGACTAATCTACTAAGAAAATTTAGATGCTTAAATCGGTCTGGTTAGCCTGTAAAATGTGAATCTATGTTTTAAAAGAGGTTACTTTGATATTTTTTTCTCTGTTATAAAAGTTGAAAAATCGTGTTTCTGCAACTAACAAAATGAAGTCAATTAAATTAAAAATCATGTCATCAAATATCACTTTCATATGTTTTGTAATTGTTGAGAAAAATCAAGATCCCCGCCACGTAAATTACCAATGCGTCGCCTAAACTTCAGCAATCGAAGACAGGTTCTTGACGGTTTCTTTTGTTTTGCATATGTATTTTTATAGTTCAAAAACGTTTCCTGTTACCAACAAGGTCCAATCTCTTTAAAGTCAGCATTATCCCTCTTACAACTTGGTAGGTATAACTTACAAAAGCAGGTTCAATAACACCTCGCTAACTTTAATCGGGGCCCCTAACAAGCGGCTTCAAATCCCTAACAACTTAGAATGGCGACCACAATCTACATAATCAACTCTAAGCTGCGTCAACTTACCCAAAACATTATCTCACTATATGATACGATAAGTTTTGAAACTTACGGTATTCTTATGCGAAAGTATGGCTATGTTATTATTAAAGTTGTTAGCGTGTATGTGCTTTCTGTTTATGAGGATAGAGGAAATAAGACGCAAAGTTGTATTTTTTGTTAACAAGTCTTTCTTTTTAGACTAGCAACGCCTCAGTGTGGCACAGCGTTCGGCTCGATATTCCCGGGTCCCGGGTTCAATACTCAGTTCGGGCCAACTGTGTTTTGGATTTGTTAAGGCGACGCATCGCTAAACAATAAATCTCATACGTTTTGATACGAGCGTTTGCGCCCCGTACCAACCAAACTGTTTTTTTTCTTTCAAATTAAAACTACAAATTATTAAAAAAAAATGAACTACAATTTTAAAGTGTGTGTTAAGACTATTCTACTAAGAAAATTTTGATGCTTAAATCGGTCTGAGCCTGTAAAATGTGAATCTATGTTTTAAAAGAGGTTACTTTGATATTTTTTTCTCTGTTATAAAAGTTGAAAAATCGTGTTTCTGCAACTAGCAAAATGAAGTGAAAATGAAAATGAAATGAAAAATCATGTCATCAAATATCACTTTCATATGTTTTGTAATTGCTGAGAAAAATCAAGATCCCGCCACGTAAATTACCAATGCGTCGTCTTAATGCTTAACCCGGATTTCCGGGAGGAGATCGATGGCGCAGTGGTTAACGCGCCCGGTCGGCGAGTGCTGAGGTTAAGCAACTTTCGCAAAGGCCGGTCATCGGATGGGTGACCAAAAATGTATCATCTCGAGCTCCTCCGTGCTTCGGAAGGCACGTAAAGTCATTGGTCCCGGCAGCACTAGCAGTCGTTACCACCAACCCGCACTGGGCGCGCGTGGTGGTTTGTGGCCCGTTTTCCCTATCCATCCATAGGGAAGGCTCGTGCCCCAGCAGTGGGGACATAAAAATGAGCTGATGATGATGATGATGATGAACCTGGATTTGTGATTCGATTTAGCAAGCGTGGTGATTAAGCCATTACCTATCAATTGTAGTGATGACATGACAGTCATGCTATACACTTTACTCTACTTACACTTGGATTTGCGTGTGTTAATTTTAGAAACACTTGGATTGGAACCCATGTTCGGGAGGTGATAGGGGTTCATGTTGAACTTTGATAAGGGATAGGTATGAGTGTTAATATTGAAATGCCTTTGCAGGGTTTGAGGACATAATACGTAACTTTAAGACCTTGTACATACAACCAAATTGATCAGTAAAGATTTATTTTAAACTTTTGCAACAAAATACCTATTACATGGCGGACATAATGCCTGAGGCATTTTCTACCAGTCAACCGTGGGTGGTACAGAAATGACATGGAAGGTGCAATTTTGAGCGACAACAAAAGAATAGAACAGTACCTATAACAAAAAAAAATATGACTTATGTTTCACTATTTTTTAATATATAACATTATCTAAATAATATGTCTATGCCACTCCACATCATCATCTCAGCCAAAAGACGTCCACTGCTGGACAAAGGCCGCCCCTACAGATCTCCACAACGACCGGTTTTGTGCTACTCGCATCCAGCGGCTTCCCGCGACCTTAACCTGATCGACGGTTCGCCTTGTTGGAGACCTGCCAAAGTAACATTAAGAAAACGATAGCGAAGTTCGAAAAGAATAAAATGAATGGGATTGACATAAGATTGACCAAGTGATTCAGCGCGGCTTATGTCAATCCCATATCCATAATCCCGTTTTCTTAATGTTACTTTGGCTAAGCCTACTGCTCCATTGTGTTTTTTAGTACACAGTCGCCATTCGAGAACTCTAAGAAAGAAGTCAAAGTTAAAGTAAAAGTCAAATCATTTATTCAACATAAGCCTTCACAGGTACCTATGTCAAAACGATGAAATACAAATTGTACGATGCACGTACATGAAATTTTGCATTTAGTTAGTTAATAAAACTAGTGGTCGCCCAGTGGTCGAAATTCGACCGTAATTTTATTAAGGCTGCACGGATTGCATCCTAAGCAATTAAAAATTAAAAAAGATAGAATGTGAGTTTGGATTGGCATTGACAGATTTCGGCCGCTCCTGTTCCATTTATGAAATTTTTGAAAAAAGTATATTATGCGTGTGTGTCAAATACTTGGTAGTGTGTGTAATGTTTGTTTTATTGATTTAATGTATTTTTATGCATAATTAAAAAAAAATAACATTCAGATAACCTTCTATATAAACTATAGTGTAAAATGTCATATTCCTCCGTCCGCGCCATTTTCGTAAAAAAGGGTCACAAAGTTTTTGCTTCACGTATTAATATATAGATTTACTTAATTGACAAGCAATGTTCGATTGTTCAATAAATGTTTTACCGACTACCTATGTACCCAGGACATCTTTTAGCTGTGGAGATGAAAGCGCAAGAGACCGCTTTAAAATTCAATAGAAGTTGACATTAATCTTGCATTAATCACAGAGTTTCTTGCGGCTTCTTCTCATTACAAGGTATCTACTGTAGAGTTTACGAAGCCATGGCTTAGGTTAGACATTCAAACATACTTTGTACTTTTGTTTCCATTCTATTTTTAAAGTTCACTATGAAAAATCTCGAAATTTAAAACCACTTTTGCGGATCTACTCGCGTTTATTTTACACATTAATTTAATTTAATGTTGATCGTGAATGACGTTTTGAACCCTTTGGAGGATCCGTGGTCACAGGACGTGATCTAGTGTTCGTGTAAACGTATTTGAAATGTATTTTGATTTGATTATAATTTCTGAATAAATAAATGTTTACGTACAGATAACTGTTTCTTGTTGCTACGGAGCCTTGATCATAATTTTTTTTATTGTTTAAATCAGAGAGCAAAGAACAAGGTGTCATAATTGGTAAAGCTAAATCTTAAGTAAAGCTTTATTCTACTTTTTGAAGTCGCCTTAACATTATAAAATTTGCCTAAAACAATAAAATCATTCGTAATTCCGATGGCACAGGTCCCACCATTTTTGGTATTCATTTATAACACGCAAAAAATACCTCAATCGAAATTGTTAACCTTCATAATCGACGAATGAATAATTAACGAGGGTACGAATGGAAAAGACCGAGTGGACGAAATTGTCTAATGGAGCGTTATTTTTTTTCATCTGTCAGATTTATATTTCGCCTTTTTCGTTATTGAAGTTTTTAGGTGAGAAAGCGTAATCATTTGGAATATTTTTATTCTTATGGCCAGTTCAAAACACAAACCGCCTTACTAATAAGCAAAGAATAAGGTCCGAATAGTTATTCCGTGTTTTGTTCCTGTCATGTAAACGTCATTTCAAATTAAAGTAAAAGAGACATTTGCCCCTTAGGGCGAATGGTCAAATAGTGCACGAGAAATTACTGTAATAAATACAATTATACTTGTATTATGTTGCATGAACAATGAAAAAAAAACCTTTGACCAGTGGCTTTTTAGCCGTAAACAAGAACAGGTTAAGTTAGGTCATTCATACTGCGGCACGAAGGATAGGAGGAAGTCCGAGTATGATACGCTCTTTATCTTTCAATATAATTATACTTTGTGTGTGTACAAACAAACCACAGGAGCGAGAGTTCAATGAAAGTCCGATGTTTCTAAAATGTCAAAAACGACAAGGGTTGGTCAAGTCAAGCTTTTTAAAAATAAAAGTGGCCAAAAAAAAAAGTGTTTTTTTTTTCAATTTTAATTTAATAAATAGGTACATAACGCATCTAGTACATTTAAATTAAGTTATTCGTTAGGTATCAAATTTATTTTAAAGCGAACTAAAAAAATAATAGAAAACTAATAAAAAATAACGATTATTTACTGACTGAGAGACTGGGGCGGCCGTCGACCCGTCGCGTCATAGCGCCAGCCAGCTGAGAGAGATAAATGCCTACGCCTACGTTACATACAGTCTGGCTGGAATGAGTGAGACCCCATTTATTTTCCCTTTACAACTGAATTGAAACTCTAACGACTATCGATAACATCTACTTACCTATGTTATGATATGTGTGTTATGAGCGCAATTCCAATTCTTATCTACGTATTACAAAATAAGTCTAACACACATGAATAGAAGTTACAACTATCTTTCCTTTACAAATTAAATATCAAATGTAGGTAACATCTAAAGTACGACCAACGACCGAACTGCCATGTAGGTATTGCAAAATAAGTCAATCACACAATTCACACATCAAAAGAAGTTACTACCTACTATCTTTCCTTACAAATGAATGATGAAATGTAGATAGGTACCTAAAGTACGACTAACGACCGAACTTCTATGTAGGTAAGTAAGTAGTAAGTAAACAGCCTACAATTGTCCCACTGCTGGGCAAAGGCCTCCGTCATTGATATCAAGTCATCGCTATATTTGATGGGTTATGGCTTTATCACCACGCTTGCCAAGTGCGGGTTGGTGATCACAAACCCGGGCTATGCATCGAAAAATCCGAATTACATTTTGCCCGACCTGGGAATTGAACCCGGGACCTTCGGGTATAGGGCCGAGCGCTCTGCCACTCGGCCACCGAGGCTATGGCTATGTATTGCAAAATAAGTCAATCACATAAATTACACATTAAAAGAAGTTTCATTCATTACAAATCAAAGATCAAATGTAGGTATCTAAAGGGCAACGGCCGGTCGATGACAAAGTACCTATTACCTATGCGTTATTATTATTCTAAGTACCTATGTTATGTTATTGTTAAAAGCATTATTTTATTATTCAGTCTTACCTAATAAGCCTAAAGTAATAAGTAATAACATAACACTAAATTAAATAAACAAATGAATGTCTCGCATTAAAGGCAAAGTTAAACATCTGCTTAACGAATAGGTGTAGGTAGGTACTTACATGGTGATAAAGAGCATTCCAGTTTATGTCATCCGCGTACAGCAAAGGCTATGATAAGCTTTCCATCACACTTAACAGGTTTTGGACTGTCAAACTAATGTAATAATAACAAAATAAAAGTCAACCTTTGGTATAATTACGTAACTAAATTAAAATTAATTAAGGGAGCTAGAATAACTTATTTATTATTATCGACGCATCGTTTTTATTATTACCGACACTAATTCAGCTTGTTTACAAGTTCATCACCTATTTTACCTACAAGTCTTATAATACATTTTACACCCACTGCATTGCTTGGTACCTAATCATAATTTGTCACTGCACTGATTATTACCTTACTCAGCTTAGAACACTAATCTATTACTACATTAATTAACTAATACGTAAATAGCATCTCTAAGAACTGTTGGTTCGTAATCCAAGGCATTTTTACGCACGCGCAACGCGATAGCTCAAGATGCACAAGTAGACTGCGACAAAAATCCTTGCGTGCAGCCGTGTGAAGGTCGTGTGATTAGGGTTGGAACGCACGAGAAGTAAATTAAAACCATTAGACCATACAAGATATTGACATGTCAAAACTTTTGTCTTTTGTTGATTACAAACTCTTTCACAATTGCAAACATACGAATAGGCTTAACTTAACTTAAATAATTAAGCTATCGTCAAAACTTTGAGTTTAAATTTTGAGTTTAAATAGATATGCAATAAACAAGTTGATAGCGCGATTCAGGATTGTTGATCACGCCATCTATGATTTTACATCGGAACTATAAATTGTATGAACATACTATAGCGTTACTTTTATGCTTCTATTAACAATGTTTCCTCTTATTTTTAGGCTAATATTTATTGTTTATTTAACATATTATATCCTACAGTCGGTAGAGGGCGGGAGCCGTAAGAGTTATATATATTCTTTATTGCACAAAAAACACACATACAGAGAACAGTTTACAAACAATGGTGAGCAATGGTGTTATAACGTAAAAACAAAAAATATTTTTGTAAACCAGTTGTAGTAAATACAGTCAGTGATTTATAATGACTTTCCGTGTGCATTACAAACTTTGGACACACTTTGAGCCGCACCTGTTAAAAATATTGAGTAGGACTTGTATAAAACTTCGTAAAAGATTTTGAGATGAAAATGTTCGGAAAGTTATATTGTTAAGTAATTTTGGGTCAGGTGAACCCTTACGATTGGTTTACGACTTTGTATAAACAGGAAATAGTAATAAAGAATTAGGTACACTAGACAACTATTATTTGCTATATCATACTTATTGTGAATGGGTTATTAAATAAATTTTACGCAAATTTTGTTGCAAACAAATTAAAATTCTCAAAATGCTTAATATAAATATGACTTTTGATCTTTATTAAATTGACGCTAATGTTGTTTTTCAACCATCATGTCTTTTTGTAAATAGTTGTCAAATCACGAAATAACTTAAATGTTTTGTAATGTACAAAATTAAATGATTTTCAATAATAATAAAATTTTATATTTGGCACAATTAATTATTTCTAATTATTGGTTTCAAGAATATGACCAAAGCGCCTCCATTACCGCGACACTTAGTACATCGAGTCTATATATAGTAGGTATACACGGTGTCCTCCTCAGATGGCTGTCATCCTACCTAAGAGAAAGAAGGTGACAGTTAAAGGATTTACATCTTCTTTTGTTCCTGTCACTTCTGGTGTCCCGCAGGGCTTCCACTTTGGTCCATTATTGTTTAATGTCTTTATTAATTACGTAATACACAGTGTTCGTCTGACGATAAAAAAATATTTAAAATAATTGAAAAAACCAACTGATTGTTTAGTGCTACAGGACGACTTAGACGCACTGGGCAGTTATTGAACTAAAAATTAACTTTTTTTAAATGTTGAAAAATGCATTGTTATTACCTACTTTCAGTAGAAAATTAAATACCATAAAATTCAACTATAAATTACATGGTAAGGAATTGGGCAGGGTGGATGTGGTGCGGGACTTGGGAGTGTTGTTAGATTCGAAATTATCCTTTGAGCCTCATATTGATTGGATCACTAAGAAAGGATATAGAATGCTTGGTTTCATTCTTAGACAGGGTAATGTATTTAGGAGGGATAAAACTTACTGCAGTCTTTTTGACTCTTTGGTTCGCCCGTTGCTTGAATATGCATCGACGGTGTGGAACCCACACTATGGGGTGCATATCGATATCGTCGAGCAAATTCAAAACAAATTAAAAAAAGTACTAAAGTGTAAGTTTTGGAAGAAAGATTTTGTTTTCGTATCACTTGAACAGCCGGCAACGTATCTGCGATTCCTTTGGTTTTGCGGGTGTGTCCATGGGCGGCGGTGATTGCTTCCCATCAGGTGACCCGCCTGATCGTTTGCCTCTTTCTAATATTTAAAAAAAATACTTGAACGTCGTAGATCTCACTGTAAACAGATATTTTTAAATAACATTGTAGATGCCTCATATTATCTTTTGCATAGAATAAACTTTAGATGTCCAAATGTCAGATCAAGAGGCAAGAATTTATTCTCACCGCCACTGTCCGTTCGTGTGATTTAGATTTAGATGTTTTCAATAAGTACGTCATTGTTGAGTTATAAATATATATTTTTTCCTAACAGTTGTGTAAACTCAGTTTATTAAATTTTTTGTAGAAACTTTATTGGCCTTTGTGTTATATTTTGTGTACTGTAATTTGAGTTATTATGTGCTGTATGTTTCTCATAATGCAAAAAAATAAAAAAAATATAAAAAGTCAATCCAACTCGGAAAATATTTTAAGTCCCCATTTCTGTACGAAGGTATGACTGTATTGCTTATGTCATCATTAGCTCATTTTATGTCGCCAAGCCTTCCCTATGGATCATTATCACCACTCAGAGCCATCTTGATACTGGAGTTTGGTTTTTTGTTTTATACAGTATAAAAAAATATCTGCGATCCCATCATCATCATCATCATCATCAGCCCCTCCCGACCCACTGCTGGGCATAGGCCTCTCTTTGCTTTTGCAATCCGCTTCGATCCTGCGCTACTCTGGACCACGTGCAACCCACGGTCTTGGTTATATCGTCGACCCATCACATACAGCTTGAAAAATATAGCATACTGGATGTTTGGTAAATGTGTATATTGCCGAAACGTAACCATGTTAACATGTCTTTAGAAATACTATGCCAACGTCAGAAAATGGAAGTTGTAAAGAAAATATCTCCATACAAAATTGAATATAACACAAATTACCAAACATTCTGTATGGATGGATAGGGAGAACGGGCCACAAACCACCACGCGGACCCAGTGCGGATTGGTATTGTTTATGTAAATGATGTCATATGCAGTAAACAGTTTACCATAACCTTAAATAACGTTGAAAAACCCAGACAGGTGTGAAGAAGATTATCGTAAACGTTCTCAGAGACGACGTAACAAAAAATATGTTCCGTTCGCTAACGAGGGTGGCTGCCACACAATAAAAAGGTACAGAAGGGTGACTCCATTCAAACGACTGGTACAGGCGCACGCATGTGATGTGATCTCGGCTGTAAGTGGTTAATAGAAAGTTGTTTTTACGGTGTAATGGACTTTTTAAATAAATAAATAAAACCATTTATTTCAGATAACTTAATCCATATCAGTTAGTAGTACAATACATAAAGATTGTTAGTAAACTAATTAACTTAAAACTTTCTTTATAATACTCTCCCATAAATGAGAAGAGAACCTCTCAGCTATAGTCCTCAGGATGTTATTGGGACTGTCCCGCACCCTCCGGATCAGGGATGCCGTCTTTTTGCGTAAAATGGCATTAAAGCCATCATCAGTTTTTAAACTCAGATTTATTTTATTGACATGGAGCAATAAACTTAATTAAAAGAACGTACTTAACTTTTGTAACACAATTGTAAACCTATTCTATGCAAATAAACGATTTTTTTTTTTGTAATTTGTTTGCAGCAATATTTACGTAAAATTATAATTAAATAATCATAAATATAGCTTGCCTAATTCTTAACTGATCTTTCAATATTTGTAAAAATATTAAGATCGGATGTTGCTGACGTAGTTGTCGACATTGAATAGGGCTCCTTCGGCGTATAAAGTAAAAGTAGATAGTGTTGATTAATTTCGGCGAGTTGAATTGAGCCACAATAGCATAGTTGGCAGTGCACCCGACCCGTCATGTTATGAGGTGCGGGTTCGAATCCCGCTCGTGGAATTTTTTCAACTTTGTCTTTTTTCAAATTGTATTTTGATCGTAACAATATTTTGCGTAAAATTACACTGTATGTAACTGTGAAAGATACGAAATGTCATGAATCAATCAGCATATGTTTAGCCTATTTACCACCAGATATTAGTGTGTGTGTATACGAGGGATTTTACGAAAACTGTCTCAGATTTCTTCTTGATCGTGACAACGGCAACTCTAAAGCTGTGGTTTTAGGAGACTTTAATTTGCCGCATTTGGAATGGTCAAGCGATGCTGAGCGCCCGTCAGCATTGACTCCGGGCCTTCCTTACGATGCAAAGTCATCCTTACTGATTCAGCTGTTGGAGTTGGGAGGCCTTTGCCAGTACAACTTCGCACGTAATCTCAATAACCGGATTTTGGATCTTTTCATGACGGATGCTTGTAGCGTTAAAATAGTGGAATGTTCCCCTTTATCTACCCTGGATCGTCACCACCCTGCTATAGAAGCTGAAATTAGTGCGCTGGCCTCTGGCGTACCTTTGCAAGACAAAAGTTTAAGGGTCCCGAATTTCCGGAGATGTAACATGGGTAGGTGTTCCGAACAACTCGACGATACTGTATGGGATAATATTTTTGTACATGATGATATTAATCTTGATCTTGAATCTTTTTACGTCGTTTTACAAAATATAATAAAAGATAACACTCCTTTAAAATGCATTAATAACGCCGATTTTCCCGTATGGTTTTCCGGACCCTTAAAAGCATGCATTAAAGAAAAAAACAAAATGCACAAAAAATTTAAGCAGTTCAAAAACTCTAGAGACTACGATGAGTTCAGCTTGTTGCGTTCAAGGTCTAAAAAACTTACTAAAGAATGTTATGATTCTTATGTAGATAGCGTTGAGAGTTCCCTCAAGGACTCAACTAAGTTATTTTTTTCATTTGTAAAAAACAAAAGGGTCAACCCTTCCATTCCGAGCAGTGTCAAGTTTGGAGACAAGTTGGCTAGTGGTGGTGAGGGCGTGGTACAACTATTCTCCGAATATTTTTCCTCAATGTTCGGGCCTGACTGCAGCAGTTGCACCACCCATTCGAATCTTCCTAATCTTGGTAGCTCTTTAAGCGGTGTTGTGGTGTCTAGAAATGATGTACTTAAAAAACTACTTGCTCTTAATGTAAGCAAGGGGGCAGGGCCAGATGGAATCCCCCCTTGCTTTATTAAAAACTGTGCCAAAAGTCTTGCCACCCCCCTGCACATCTTGGTTAATAAATCCTTAAAGGCTGGAGTCTTCCCAGACTCTTGGAAATTAGCACATATAACACCTATACATAAGGGTGGTGACTCCAGCGACTGTGCTAATTACAGACCCATCAGTATACTTTCATGTTTCGCCAAGGTGTTCGAGCTGTTGATTTATGATCACTTATACCATCACTTAAGTCCTTATATCTGCCAACAGCAGCATGGTTTTGTAAGAAATAAGTCAACGGTCAGTAACCTCTTGGAGTATTCCAACTTTATTAGTAAGGTTCTCGACAAACGTGGCCAAGTAGACGCGATATACACCGATTTCCAAAAGGCATTCGATAGAGTCGCTCATTGCGTGCTAATTGACAAGCTTGGAGCCATGGGCGTGCATGGCAGTCTTCTACGTTGGTTGAAATCATATTTAAGCAACCGTAGTCAGCTTGTTGCTCTCAAGGGTTACCTCTCTCGTCCAGTCTCTATAACTTCAGGGGTCCCACAAGGGTCCCATTTAGGACCTTTGCTCTTTGTTCTATACATTAACGACTTGTCTCCCAAACTTAAGAATCTAACATTGCTCTATGCTGATGATTTGAAAATGTATGCTCAGATTAACTCAATCGAGGATTGCGTTAGTTTACAATCAGACATTGCGTCCCTTGTGGACTGGTGTAGTCAAAACAGCATGAGCCTAAATGTGAAGAAGTGCTCGACCATATCTTTCACTCGCGTTAAAAATCCTATTTTATTTCAATATAACGTAGATGGTTTTATTCTTGAAAGAAGGGAAGTAGTGAGAAATTTGGGAGTTATGTTCGACGGTAGGCTCAGCTTCGTGCACCATTATGACACCACCGCCGCCAAATGCAGACAACTGTTGGGTTTTGTTTGCTGCATGTCTCGCGAGTTTAAATCCACCGAGAGTGTGCTACTATTATACCGGTCGTTGATTCTTAGTCGGCTTGAGTATGCTTCCGTCGTTTGGTCACCTTACTATCAAAATCACATCGATAGGCTGGAATCAATCCAGAGGCACACCCTTAAGGTTTTGACGGTCAAGCGTGGTCTTAAGCGTGAGCTTCGATCTTACAGCGAGCGTTTGAGTTTCTTTGGTCTGCAAAGTCTGCATGGTCGCCGTCAGATGCATGGTATTTTACATTTATATAAAATATTGAACGGACTGCTATTGACATCTCTGTTATCTGAAATTTATTTAAGAGTTCCTAACAAGTCACCCAGATTGGAGCGTCCGTTCAGTGTTCCGCTTCTTGCCAACAATGTATCATTCAACAACCCTATACATAGAATATGCCGTGATTTTAATGAATTACTCAACGAAAAGGAAACCTCCATTATGCCTGACCTCTATAGTTCGTCACTGATTAGTTTTAAATTTAATCTAGGTAAATTAATAGAGTAAGAAAGTGTTTAATATTGGAATTGTATTAACTGTTTTAATTTGATTTTAATTTAATTATTTTTTTAAATTTATTAATATATAAATTTTTTAATTTTTAATTTTAATGTGTGAGATTTATTCAATTTTAATAGTATTATCTTAGTGTATTCATATTTAATTTAAATTAATTTTAATTCGGCGTAGAAATGTATTTGTATTGTGTTCGAATATCGATTATTTATAATATTTCAATACTTCCTTCATTTATATTTTATTATTAATGTATCAAATTCAGAGTAGATTATGTTGCCTTGTTAAATATTTGTCATGCCGTGTACACATGTCATTGGTACTACAACCTGTCCTTGATACTAATTATATTGTAACATATTTAACACGCTATGTTGTATTCTGTTTGTGTACCAAATAAAAAAAAAAAAAAAAAAAAATATGTTAATATTCTTAAACGATTTAAATTTGGGATTGTAGCAAAAAAAAGGAGATTCTAGAAGGTAAGCTTTAATACATACCGCGCTCGAGCAACGCACACATAGACCCCTCACGGACACGAAATTTCGAACCATCTCAAACAAGTCACGCGATTGCTGCGCTCAGCAATCGCGTGATTCCGTCACACATAATATCTACTCTGTGATTCCGTGTCCATGAGAGGTTGTCTATGGTGGCGTTGTCCGGGCGCGTTTGCATGAAGCTTAACCTTACCTTACCTTAAGCTTACCTTATTCGTCCGATCCGAACCCTTCGGAGAATCTAGTAGGGCACGGGGACACGCACTTTAAGATAAGGTTTTCTGTTTCATTATAGTTTTTACCTCGAAGCCAGTTCTGTAGAGTGTTCTTGCATGTACGTATCGTTGTGGGGTGAAAATTAAGAATTTTATTTATTTTGTTGTAAATATGTGCTGCTTGTCCTGTAAATTGTCTCCTGGCATAGGCAGTTTTAACGTGGGTTACAGGTGCAACATTTAATATTCTTCTTCTAATTTGTCTAGTGAGGTTAAAAGGGAGTTTTTTATGGAGTTTTAAGATCGCGTGTAGAATGAAAAGTTTCCTTACAGATAAAAATAATAATCTTAAAATAAATCTCGATAAAACTAATATTGTTACTTTTAAAAATAAAAATTCTAATTTCAATAATTTAAATGTAAACTATTTTGGCAAAAAAAATTAAGAAATATCACCAACAAAATTTATAGGGATTTTAATTGACTCAAAACTATCATGGAAACAACACATTGACTATGTTTGTGCTAAGCTAAGCAAATGCTCCTATACACTATACATGTTACGAAAAGTTGTAAATAAAGAGGCACTGTTGAGTGCCTATCATGCATATGCAGGCTCAGTGCTTAAATATGGTCTTTTGTTTTGGGGAAATGCTACTGATAAGGAAAAAGCCTTTGTGCCTTAAAGCACAAAAAAAATGCATTAGGGCATACAAGCAAGTTGAAGCAAACAGATTCTTGTAAATCACACTTTAAGAAACTAAATATATTAACTCTCCCTTCGTTATATATCCTAGAAGCCTCTTTACTTGTAACAAAGAATATCGAAAAATATAAAACACTTAAGAGTAAGCGACATAATAAAAGACATTAAAGGCAAAATCATGTAAGACTTATCTACTTAGGAAAAGTGTATTTGGAATGCAAGTAGCTATATACAATAGTTTGCCGAAAAGTATAAAAAATGCTGAAATATTTAAAAAAAAATAAAAATAATATGAACAATTTCTTGGCTGAAAAAGCATACTACTCAATTAATGAATTAATTAATGACAAAGGTTTTGCACGATGATGTTTGGATATTTATATAAATTATTCTTGTAAAGCTGACATTTTAATTCAATTCAATTTTTTTTATTTTATTTTAATTTTGTTTGTTTTTATCTTGTTTTGAAATCGATTGTTTTTTATTACTTATCTTAATGTTTTTATAATAATAATTGTTTGTTTGTTTTAATTACGATCTCAAACTCAAATAATTATGTTGCATCCATCCAACTATATTTTATTAATTATATTTGCACACCATTGCAATGGTTAAATATGGCGCTCTAATATTTATAAGGCCTACATTTTGTCCCATATTTTGCAAATAAAGTAATTTGATTTGATTTGATTTAAATACAAGAATTGCTCATATAAAGTATTAGATAAATAGATTTATACATAGGACGTTTGATAATAACTACTGTAGCGTTAAATATTTTATCCGCTACTAGTTTGTCGAATTGCCACATTCCCATTATTAAATATCGTGCTAAGAAAATAGTACCAGGTGTCGCGAATGTTTCTTTTGCGTTTTAGAAACTCTATGGTTGTTTGCTGGTTGATATTGATTTTTCTGTCGCGTCAAATTTTGAATTTGAAAATTTCCTATTTGCGTTGATATCGTGAGATTTTTTCAGTGTCACCTTAGATTAAAACAAAAAGAGGAAGATACGGCATGCTCATACTTGTAGTCAATCAAAATATAGTCCTACTTAACTACATATGCAAAGACTCACACACGCACACCTATAAAGTGTAAATCGAGCGAACGAGACAGAGCGGTAAGTTTCAACGTCAGCGCGAGGGAGTCAGCCAGTGACGTCTCGGTCGCTTCGCAATCAAAAACAAAAACTCAAAAATGTCCGGAATGCACAACAAATTCACAAGAATTTTCTTTAAAAATATACTTTTGGTGTAAAACGCATGAAAAGTGATTCCATGTGTCTTGTTTTTACGCCTTGAGTGATTCGTGCACTGGAGAAATGCACAGGAATTTTTTTGCGTTATTTTCAAATAAAATCGTTTTGACACTGACAACGCAGCACATGCAAACAAGTCGCTGTTTTAACGTAGACTGGAACAAAGCAGGTCCATTGGACTCGGTTTAGCAGGACCGCGCACAGCTAGCGAGTAGCGTATCTTCCTCTTTTTGTTTTAATCTAAGAGTGTCACATTCTTTATTGTGATTGCGGCTGAAATGGCAATTTTCTTTTAAGTGATTCTCTTATTGATTCCTCTAAAGTTTATTTTTTATTTTTTGAACGGCGCATTCAGTGTTATCTCCCGAAAGGGATCGCGAGGTTACAACCACCGAAAGGGTGGTCAAATAGTATTCAGCTGGACGAATTAGCTGAATGTTTGCAGTAATCTTCAAGGCGGTTGTGGGATACAGCTTTGCTAACTAATTCATCAAAAAGCCAGGTCAACTGGGTAAGTTATTGTTTCCTTCAGTGCTAGGGGTGGTTTAGATCGGTTTTTCTTTTGGGGTTTTCTTTGTTCTGATCAAGTGCCTTTGGTTATAGCTTTTCGGTACGGGCTGCGAGGCCTAGCCATTAGTTCCGGGCAATCTTAGCTGCACGTCAGATTGTCTTCGCGGCGCGCAGCTGGTCAGCAAGGCCTTCCCAACGGGGTCCGTTGGGAAGGGCAACTTAATTACCTACCTTATCTTCTAACTGGTCCATTTCTGAAGGTTACGCAGTCGCGGCGGCTTACGGTCGTTCTGTTATTTCCCTAATTTTTCTATTAATTGTTGTTATTTTATTTTTTAAATTCATTCTTAAACTGTGTTATTTTTTAGCTTACTCTTTTTATATAAGTTTTGGTTTCACTGGTGATAAATTTTATCATCAGTGAAGTAATTCCCTAAATTCCAAAAAAAGCGTTTGTCCTTTTGTCATATTCTTGGTGGTTTATTTTTTCCATATTAATCCCTAAATTCTAAAACCCCTCTGTCGGGCCATTGCGTAGGTTTGAACTAAAATTAACCCGGCCGAATCACCCAATCATCGCATCTCATTCTCACCTTTTTTATCTCACCTGTGCCGCGTTATATTTTTGTATCATTCCTTACTTTCGGTGTTAAATTCGTCAAACCTTTTTTTTATTTTAAAGTGTATTTAAACAATAAAACTAGTGTAACGTTATTTTTTTTTCTTTATAATATTTGTTTTAATTTTTAACCATTCGCCACAATAAACCAAAAATTATAACGTGAGAAAGTGTGATCCAGTGTTTTATTTTATCTAGTTTCACTACACTACATAGTATAAAACGAATTCGCTTTCCGCTGTCTGTCTGTCCCTATGTATGTATGCTTAAATCTTTAAAACTACGCAACGGATTTTGATGCGGTTTTTTTAATAGATAGAATGATTCAAGAGGAAGGTTTATAAGTATAATACAAGCATATAATTGGACCCGGTAGGTGGCGCTGCTTTAGGGTTATATAAGATACGGGTATTAGTAGCGGACGAAGTCGCTAACGGGCCGCTAGTTAATGTATAATCCCGAATAATGACAATATATTTTTTCCGCGCTTAATTGTGAGGGCGAACGATTTTTCACTCCCGTGTGGTTTTTTACTTATTGTACAAATTTCTAATAAACCACTTGTAACAAAATGTAACAGTGCGTAATAATATGACAGATCGGGTACAGTTTAATAGCAAAATGAGGTTTCTAGGTCCAACTGATACATTGTTGTTGGTCGTCAACCTCAACGTCTTACAAAAATAGAAGTCAAAACATGTCAGGGCTGAACAGAAGTTATGTAACAAAATAAATTTTAGTTTTTGTATGGGAAATTAAATGTAAGTACGTAAATATTCTAACCGTAAGCCTATCGTTACGTTCGAGCGTAGGTAGTTAAAATCACTATGGGCCGGGACGATCCTTCTGTACCTATTTATTTTGTGGTGTGACTCTGTAGTAAAATGTTTCATTACGCCGCTAGAAGGCGCTAGGAGGCGCTAGCTATCGATGTTGGTATTAAATAGATTTATTGAGGGCGCTCGTAAAGTCGGCCTCTTGACGGCAGGGTTGTCAATTGAAGTTTGTATTAAAAATATGTTTTCTTAATCGGTTCAGGAAAAATACGTTTTATCTGGTTCTTGGTTCTATGAATAAATGACTACACTTTTGAAAGCCCAATTTTACTTAAACTTTATTGTTTAAGGTATAAACAGAACTAAATAACTCATAAACATTAAAAATCGCAGATCTAGATCGTAATATAGTGAAAGCCCTATGTCCAGCAGTAGACTAATTTTGGATGATAATTATGATGACGATGGTATTGTTAATGATGATGAAGATGATGATAACGATGATGATGATTTAAATTGTTAATTCAACTGAATTTGTACGATTACTATTATCACATGAGTAAATACCCGAACCGAGTCGAAGCTTCCTTAGAGCGCGCTGCGACGAGTACAGTCAACAGCCAAGGAAACTGAGGATCGGTCAAGTTTTAAAATGCGAAATCAGTATGAAAATCAAAACTTTTTAGACGCATATCGAAAAACCTTCGAATGTCTATTAGTACCTGCAAATTTTGATTGTAGTTATATAGAAAATACTGACTTACACTATCGAAACTTAATTTTGAAATCTAGTAAACATCATCTACGTTTGCTGTTGACTGTAGTACGCTACTACAAGCACGGTTATGCGTGCGTGACTTCTTACCTACGACGCACGGGTTCACGTACGCGCCGCGAGAGCACAAACCGGTTTACACTGGCACAGCCAGCGGACAATTTCAGTGAATGTCACACGCGTTGTTTCGTGTTGTCAACTGCCATCGCTCGTAAAATATTGTAATTATTTGAGGTTTTGTTATGTTTGATTTAAATTAGAGTGGTTTATTGTAAAATATGGTTAATCACTGTAAAGTGTGTATGAATAATGCTAAAAATATAAAAAATATTGCCTATTTCACGTAGTTTCGCGAACACTTCAATTTTAAAGCAAACATTATATATATTGGCACTGAAATCTTAGAACGTGTTTAATGAATGACTGTATCTTTGATCTGTCATGTGAGTGTTTGTTTTCCAATTCAGTATTTGAAAAGGTTTTTTAACAGATTAGAATTTATTTAAATCTGAAAAATAAAAAAAAAACAAGTTACTAAAAACAAAAACAATAAAAAGGAAATATTATATAGAGTAAGTAATTTTTAAATGTATGAAAAATACAATAAAATATTTTGTTTCATTTATCTTATGCTCATGTGACAACCCCACCAAAGTAGGTATAAATTAGGCGCGCTATATCCTTATAGCGCGCCAAATTTAGCTTCCTAGCTTGGACGGGTATTTACTCATGTGCTATTACTATTACTATTACTGATTCGTAATCCAGTAAGGCAAGTTACAAATAGCTAAGACACCTGTTAAACAAACGTGAGAATTACTGCTAGAATTAACATTCAGCCTGGGACCTATGATTTATGGTGACCAGTGATCTAACCATAAGACCACAGCGGCATCGGCAAGCAGGCAGCCCTACGTCAAAGGGCAAAGTTAACACTACCCCTATTACCCAGTGTGATTTGCTGCAAACACACTCAAGTGTCTGAGTACAATTTCACTTTTGCGTGAATTTATACTGTTTTTGTTTTATTTATTTCCCCGCACGGTGTGAAGGTAATGCCGCTTCTGTTAAAGATCTATTCACTCGGGTACTCGTTGTAAATAGATCTTTGAGAAAAGCCGGTTGATAGTGCTATCGTGTACCTACTGTTTAGTCTGATAAAGTTGGATTCAAAATATAATTAGAATAACTTTTAAATAGTTTTTCGCATTCACGATGTCATCTCTAACGGTCGGAACACGACAATGCTACTAACATTATTGATATGGCGTCATACTTAAATAAGATATGGTTATGGTGGAAAGTTTGGTAACCTTAAAACAAACTCTACCACTAAACACAAGACAGGTTATCAGACAACCCTAAGTTAAGGGCAAGTTATCGCATTACGTGTCATTTGCTGCAAACACACTCCAATTTTACTTCTGCGTGACTTTCTTTTTTTTTTTTTCTTTCTCCGCACTGTGTGAAGGTAACGCCGCTTCTGTTTTAGATCTTTTCACTCGGGTACCTACTCGGTGTTAATATATCTCTAAGAAAAACCGATTGATTGCTTTCGTATACCGTTCCTCAAAAGTTATATTCGGAAACTAATTGGAATAACTTTAAAATAGCTTTTCGCATTCACAATGCCATCTTTAACGGTTGGAACACGATAATACTACTAATATTATTGATATGGCGTCATACTTAAATAAGATTTGGTTATAGTAGAACCGTATGGTAACGCCTCGGTGGCCTAGTGTGAAAGCACTCGGCCCGGTATCCGAAGGTCCCGTCAAAGCCATTTGTTTCAGTTCATTGTTAAAGCTTAAATAGAAATTCTTTTCTTTCTTAAGATTCCTAATGTTGGATATTCAGGAAATTTGTCAAAAACAAAAGGGGTGGGTAGGTATAGCCACTGACTCCTCGACAGAAAAATCAGCCTAATGGTGGATATCCAGAAAATTTGTTCATAGTACAAAACCGGGCTATACATGAATCTAAAAAATGGAAACATACTTGCACGACCTGGGAATCGAACCAAGGACCTTCGGGTATCCGACCGAGCGCTTTGCAACTATGCCTCCTTGGCGCAATTAGGTAAGAGCTGTCATAATTGTCATTCAATTACAATTTAATGATTGAATTCAGTGATGCCCGATGAGATATACATAATTCAGTTAGTACGCTGCCAAGTGTCGGTCCAGCCAATCAGACGGCACGGACAGGATTAGATTGAATATAGCCGGGTTATTCGACTTATTACGATTGAGACGCTTGGGTAGTTAGGGGTTTCGTTAGTTGATTCGTTGATTAAACATCTTACTTGGATTTACCTGCGTTGTGTAATAACACATAGTACAGACAGACGCCTGTACATCAACTTAATATTTTATACAAATTAAATTTAAAAAAAAAATGTGTGCTAAATATTTTATTTTACAGACCACTCCAGTTTTAGACCAGTTGCTACTTAGACCAGTTGCGATTTAGACCAGTAGACCAGTTGCTACATAGACCAGTTGCGTTTTAGACCAACTGATACTAACTCTCCGAAACAGTCAAGTTTTTTTTAATAAATTTCAACCTTAGATGTAATGTTCAAAGTCTATTGAGGAAAGACAGTTTGCGGTACACTGATATACTATTTGCGAATTTCTTGGTCACATAGAGACTGAAAAAAATTGCTTATTACTAAGGTGAGATGTCAAATGTTACACACCATAAGCGACTTCTGTAAGGCTCGCGTGTTTTTATTCAATAAATTTTCAATTGACAGCGTGTGTACTATTTGCAGATTTTTTGGTCCAGCAGTGGACCTCTTTTGGCTGAGATGATGATGATGATGATAAAGGTGAGATGTCAAATGTTACACATCATAAGCGACTACTGAAAGGCTCGCTTGTTTTTTTTTCAATAAATTTTCAATTGATAGTTTGTGGTAGTGTGATATGTAGGCGTGTGTACTATTTGCAGATTTCTTGGTCACATAGAGACTGAGGTTATCTCAGTCTTCAGGTGTTGTCTTCCTTTCTTAGTTGCTTTCAAAAAGAAACTAAGAAAGGAAGTAAAAAAAAAGAAAACCGGCCAAGTGCGAGTCGGACTCGCGCACGAAGGGTTCCGTACCTTTATTATCTATAAAAACGGCAAAAAAAATCATGTCTGTTGTATGGGAGCCCCACTTAAATATTTGGAGCCCCCTTTAAATATAAATTTTATTTTAATTTAATTATTTATTTTTAAAGTGAATAATATAACTCAATATTCTGTGAATATTTCAAGCATCTACCTGTGGCTGTCATCAATATCAAGCAAAAACGAGCAAAAAAATCACGATTGTTGTGTGGGAGCCCCCTAAAATATTTGTTTTTTTTAAATTTAATTATTGTTTTTAAAGTGAATATATAACTTAATATTCTGTAAATATTTTTTGCGTCTACCTGTTGCCGTTATCAATATCGAGCAAAAAAATCACGTTTGTTGTATGGGAGTCCCCTTAAATATTTATTTTATTCTGTTTTTTAGTATTGTTGTAATAGCGACAACAGAAATACATCATATGTGAAAATTTCAACTGTCTAACTACCACGGTTCATAAGATACAGCCAAGTGACAGACGGACAGACAGACGGACGGACGGACGGCGTGGAGTCTTAGTAATAGGGTCCCGTTTTACCCTTTGGGTACGGAACCCTAAAAAGAAAAGAGAAGAGAAACGAAGAAATAATTTACTGAAACTTGTTTTTGTAATTTGTTCGCAACAAAACTTGCGTTAAAAATTATATGAACAAAACAAAAAACGCATTTCATATTGAAACTCTTTTTGTGTGTAAACTTAAGAAAAAATAGTAGCGGTTTTGGTTTTAGGTGATATTGAATAAGTACTACGCGATCTATTCATATGCTTTCAAGAAATTCGGTATGTCTAAGTCCAGCAGTGGGACCTTCACAGGCTGATTACAATGATTTCTGCCTGGCAGTCTTGACGCCATCACATCTCAGTCATATTATGTCTTAACCAATCTTCCTTTTCTTTATTAATAATGTTCTTATCCGATTACTTAATATCTATGTTCTTTCATGTTTTGGATAAAGTTATAAGCTAAATAGGAACAATGCCGGGTAAAATAATCTCGTTAGGACAGAGTGCTGTGTTAGACGATGCCGATGTAACTCATTTAGAGATAAATGAGATTAGTGATTATTGGTGTTCCGTACGTGTAGTCGGTGCTTCTTTAGTTTGTATATACTGGTTTGTAAGTTTAGTACTGGTGATTGGTTGCGTCGAGTAGTTACATACCATTTTTTTATAGATTGCACGGCAAATGTTTTTTTTAGATCTTGAAAAGGACAACCTCTGGAGGAGGGAGGAAGTGAATACTACATACATTGTATAAGTAACTCATCATCATCTCAGCCAAAGACGTCCACTGCTGGACAAAGGCCTCCCCCAAGGATCTGAGGGGTATTTGCCGTAATCGCCACGCTTGGCAGGCGGGTTGGCGATCGCAGTAGGTTGAGGGTAACCTCAGAGAGATACTGCTGCCCATCCTCTGGAATGGTCCTTTAGTCGGCTTTTACGACACCCACAGGAAGAGATGGGGTGGTGCAATTCTTTATCCCCGGCACCACACAGGGAAGTAACTCAAGCAGTGTCTTATGTTAGACTTCTACTGACTAAAAACCCCCAATAATATTAAAAATCTAAAAAAACTTACAGCTTTCGAAACTCAATTAATCTTTTACCTCCCCTCCATATGGAGCTATAGAACAATTGAATTTCTATTGTGTCTGGTTTTATGGATAACGAGAGGTCAAAGGGGCTGCTCATTAGGAAAAGTATTTGTATTTCTAAGTTTTTTGAAGACAAAGATATTTAAAAAAAATATGTCTTCATCATCATTATCATCATCTCAGCCAAATGGCGGTTTACTGCTGGACAAAGGCCTCCCTCAAGTATCTCCACGACCGGTTTTGTGCTGCTCGCATCCAGCGGCTTCCCGCGACCTTATGTCTTAATTATTGATTAAATTCTTATGTATTAATGTTAATTTTAATAAAGTATTTTAAGTGTTATTTATTATTATAAACTTTTGATAAGATAGTAAATGATTTAAACTTGATTACAATTGTAAAGACAAAATTAATACTAAACAATATTATATAACACTTTAAGTTAAGTATTACTATAAATTGCAACGCCCTTGCAGGGCGTCACATGTACCTAATTTTAAGGTTGTCAACTTACTACCTGTCAGGACCTGACAACATTTATCCCATTCTACTACAACAGGGCGCCTCCATCCTGGGACCCCATCTCTGCAGGCTGTATAAAGCATGCATAGCTTTCGGACATATTCCCAGAACATGGAGGCGTGTTAAGGTAATCTTCATAGCCAAAACGGGAAAACCAGATTATGAAGAACCCAAAGCCTTTAGGCCTATAAGTCTGCAATCCTTTCTCCTGAAGACCCTGGAGAAGATGGTAGACAAATACATCAGAGCGGGACCTCTGAAAAGATTCCCACTCCATGGACTTCAGTGTGCATATCAGGCGGGTAAGTCAACCGAAACTGCTCTTCATCATGTGGTGAGTCGAGCGGAATCTGCGCTGGAAAACAAGGAGATTTGCGTCTGCACTTTCGTAGATATCGAAGGTGCATTTGATCGCACTACCTTTGAATCCATCAAAGTTGCAGCCAAGAACCATGGTGTGCCACAACCGATCTGTAATTGGATTGAATGCATGTTAAAGGGTAGAATTATTAACTCTGAACTGCTAGGTGACAGTCTAATTGCGCGAACTACTAGAGGATGCCCACAAGGAGGGGTTCTCTCGCCTCTTCTGTGGAGCCTTGTGGTTGATTCAATTGTAGTAAGGCTGAATAAAGGACCATTCTATACGGTGGGTTATGCGGATGACCTGGTCATCTCAGTCAGTGGGAAATTTCCCTCTACGGTATCGGGGTTAATGCAACGTGCCCTAGGTCTGCTGGAGGAATGGTGCAATGCCCATCACCTCTCTGTAAACCCGGGGAAAACAACAGCCATCCCCTTTACAAGAATGAGGAACACTACGGGACTGGGTAACCTAACACTCTATGGCACCCGGCTCTCTTGGTCCAAAGAAGTGAAATATCTAGGCTTAACGCTGGATAGGCAACTTACTTGGAAACAGCATGTGGACACAACCGTAGCCAAGGCTTACAGAGTCTTTGGCATGTGTCGGTCTACATATGGCAAGACTTGGGGACTCAACCCCAAAATAATTAGGTGGATCTACATGACGATGGTGAGACCGATCCTCACATATGGCAGCATCGTCTGGTGGCCCAGAACCAGGCTGAAGATCTGTAGGAATGCTCTTAGCAAACTGCAGAGAACAGCTTGTCTAGCAATCACTGGCGCCTTTAGAACCACTCCAACGGCAGCGCTGGAGGTCCTCACAGACCTTTCACCCCTGCACATTGTAATAGAAACAGAGGCAAAAAAAGCGTTACATAGAATAAAGGTGGCCGGACTATGGGACGCATCTAAACCTCTGACCAGACACAAAATGGGAACCAAGTGACATTCCTGATAGGATCATGGAAATGGGGTGCGATAAAATATCCCCCATATTCGTGTTCGAAAAGAAATTTAAAGTTTATGTTCCAACCAGGGACGAATGGAAACGAGGGCCACCGTCTCCGGAAAAAGACAGCCTAATCTGGTACACCGACGGATCAAAAATGAAGTCGGGCACAGGGGCAGGCGTCTATAATAACGACTTCAAGCATAGTCAAAGCATGGGAAAATTTGCTACTGCTTACCAAGCAGAAACTTTCGCAATTCTCCTATGCGCAAAGCAGAATATAGAGTTAGCTATTGAAAAGCGCAATATATTCATCCTGAGTGACAGCCAAGCCGCGCTCAAGTCACTCATATCGCCCCGAATCGACTCGGGCCTTGTTCTGGAAACCACAAAAGCTCTAAACAAGCTAGGTGGGCATAACAAGGTGCGATTGATCTGGGTCCCAGGCCATATGGGAATCCACGGCAACGAGATGGCGGATGCACTTGCCAGGGAGGGCTCAGAAACCCAGCTTATTGGTCCTGAGCCGTTCGTGGCACTTGCACAAAGTACCATCAACAAGGCCTTAAAAGATTACATCATAAACAGGCACGGCATCGAATGGAAAGAGCAGCCGGGTATGAAACACTCCAAATCCTTCCTAGGCGAAAACGCTTTAGGACGGAGTAAGTTCATATGCGGAGGCAGCAGAAGGCAGGCCCGATTAACCATCGGTGCCTTGACAGGGCATTATGCCACAAAACAAATGCTTCACAGAATGCACCTTTCAACAAATAGTTTGTGTAGGGCATGTGGAGAGCAAACCGAGTCAATGCAGCACCTACTGTGTGACTGCGACTCTCTGGCTAGGAAAAGAATGGGACTCCTGGGGTCGGCCTATCCGAAACCGGAGGACTTCAGGCTCTTCGCTCTTAAGGACGTTGCCAGACTTATGGCATCTATCTTTACAGAGGGGGAAGAGTGAAAGGATGGGGTTGCACAAAAGATCTCAATGGGTCGAAGTGTTACTGAGAGGTGGAAACCTCGGCAGGCCCCACTAAGATAAGAAGATAAGATACTACCATGTGACTAGCAATAAAGATTTTGAATTTGAATTTGAATTAGATGTCGGATAGGTCGCCTCCCGATGTAGGAGGTGACTAGCGGTACTCAATATCTGATGTTAAGTGGAAATGGCGTCCAGACGCGAAGACAACTGGTGCAGCGTGAAAACAACGCAGCATCAGTCAACCTCACCCTGATGGCCCACAAGGTGCCTCTTTACGCCTCGTTTGAAGGCCCCATATCATAGAAAGGAGAGGAAACGTGTGCTGGTAAAGTATTCCATCTTTTGGTAGTGTGACAAAGAAACGAGTCACCAAATATCGTTGCACGCGATGGAATTTATATACTTTAGATACTTATTCAATTTATAAGTGTTACATTGTTTACATGTTAATGCTTGTGACTGTACGACCCGCCATTAATTAATTTAACCGCCACTCTGGTTTAGTAGTGTACTCTCAGAACCAGGTCCCAGGTTTGATTCCCGCAGGTACATGTTTGTAATTGGTTTGGTTGGTGGTAGGGCTTGTTTTCATTCCGCCTGGCTAGCCACCACCATTTTGTCTAAATATTGTTATATAATATGTTATGGCGACACATCAATGCTTGTAGCATTGTTGTCCGAAAGTTACAGATAAGATAGCCTGTGGAGACACAAACTACTGAGAAGTAGTTGAGAATTCCGGGTGAAGTGCGCTTCCCCCTTCATCCTCATCATCAAAGTGTAAGGAAATAACATTAAAAAAAACGAGCGGGTCTTACAGTAGTCGCATATGATGTGTAACATTTGACATCTCACTTTAGTAATAAGCAATTTTAACATTATATTCCGAAAAAAATGGGTCAGGTACTATTTGAAACGATTTTTCATAACAAAGAATAATTCTTTTTAATGAAAATTATATTTTATTTAATTGACACTAAGAGTAATGCAGTACCGCGCGCTCGTTTCTCCGATTGATTGGTACCATCCGACGGCCAACTATACCACCGCGCGCTCACTCGTCAAATCAAATGGCGCGCGCTTGCGCGTTCCCCAACTTCCTGTTACACACTTCCGTCCCATATCAAAAAGTGATGATGATGATGAATCAATAATTGTATTTAATGTAACTCGAACCGATTCATCCCATAAAGTCGTTAAGTCTTTGATAAAACCTTTAACAGGCGTCGGATAAAATAGGGATGACACAGACATGGAAAAAACTGCTGGACGAAAACCTTCCAAAAGAACAAAAATTCCAAAAAGCAAAATAAAAATAAGCCCTTATCCATCATCATCATCATCATCAGTTCCACAAGTTACTTAAAAGAGGTTCTACTGCTGGGTCAGACCATCACCACATAAACAAAATATTGCATCGGATTACTGCAAGAAGTTATTAAGTGACATTAACAAATATTTGGTAATTAGATGTTTTAGATGTCTAACCATCATAAGTATGAGGAAAACATTTTTTTATTAAATGTCCCATACTTATAATGACCTTAATGGATACCAATTGAATACGATCAAAGGAATATACATATATATATATATGCACTTGGAGAGGCCTATGTCCAGCAGACGACGAGTATAGGCGAGTATAGAGCATCATAACCACAGCCTCACGTAAACTCGGAATCCTGAACAGAGTAAAGCGGTTCTTCACGCCTGAGCAACGTTGTCTTTTGTATAAGACTCAGGTGAGCTCCTGCGTGGAGAGCGGTATTGCTTGAGTGGTATTGCTCTCATCTTTGGGACGAATCCGCCAAGTACTTGCTCGAAGCTCTTGACAGGTTGCAGAGACGTGCTGTCCGTATTGTCGGTAACGATGACGTTACGACTAGTCTGGAGCCATTACAGCTACGTAGGGACATTGCTTCCCTTAGTGCTTTCGACCGCCTTTACCACGGTGAATGCTCTGAGGAGCTCTTTGACCTCATTCCTCCCTCTCCATTCCTTTCCAGATCGACGCGTGCAGGTTTGAGAAGCCACCCTCATACCGTGCTGACCATCAAGACACGTACTAAAAAGATTGGACATTCGTTTCTTGGCCGAACTGCCCGTATGTGGAATGCGCTTCCCGCACACGTGTTTCCCTCCTCTTTCTCTCCCGGGTTATTTAAGCGGGGCGTGAAAAAGCATATATGCAGGCCGCCATAGTGTGAGCGTTCGGCATAGCGTGGTAGCGCTGTGATGAACGCTTTCATTTCTTGGGCTTCACTGGCTGCTTTACATCAGGCAGGGTGAGGCCATTCTGGCGTGCCACAATAAAATAAAATAAAAAATTGGCTGATGATAAAGATGATGAAGAAAGGAATATACATACTTGATTTGTCAAAGTATTCTGGGTGCCTAAGGTAAGTTTTGTTTACTATCCGTATTCAATCGAGAGGAGTTAACATTTTGCCATACCAATGCTCGTTTTCGTTAACGTGATCGAATAGCGAATGAAACTCGCACTTGGCACCCTGTATGTCAAATAGTGAGTTCATGCAGAAAACCGGCGATTGGAAGATTTGCCCAAAAACCCATGCAACTCAACAGACGCGTACCTGAGCACTTCTCCCAACCCCACGACCCGGTCAACCCGAGCCGAAGTCCTAGCATTTAGAGGCGCCCTTGGGTTGTTCCGCGGTTGATCCGATTCAAACCCCTCGGAGAATCTAGTAGGAAACGGGTATACTTGCATGATACCATTTTTAACAGTTTTGATCCCACGGTTGAAGAACCCTTTAAGTTTCTCGCCGCCCCCAAAGAAGTATAGTGACGATGTAAAAACAGTTTAACAGAAAACTGTCTAAAAAAATCGATAGTATAATATATAGATCAGATTTAACTTTATTTTTGTCTATATTACAGTGTGGCAGCCCTATTGAAGCCATAATTTATTTAATGGAACCAATAATTTGATTCTCTCTTAGATAGTTGCGGAAAGTGGAGTCGATCAAGGCCCGTTCGAGAGAACATAGAAGAAAGTTAATGTGTTGTTGTTAATGTTGTATAGTTAATCACATTATCTTTCAGACATTTTCTTGGAAGTATGTAAGTAATTTTCATAAAACCTGGTTTTCAATAGAGGCCTTATTGAAATATATTAAGCTCATTTTTACTTTGGAACAACGTTAGGCCTTCGGTTCATGCCTTCATCTTTCCAGTGTGGGCTTAGCAAGAACTTCTTAACTTCGTCATCATCATTAGCTCATTTTATGTCCCCACTGCTGGGGCACGAGCCTTCCCTATGGATGGATAGGGAGAAGGGGCTATAAACCACCACGCGGATCAATGTACCACACCACCATCACCAATCGCACAACAAAAGACAAACACACACACACACACACACACACACACACACACACACACACACACACACACACACACACACACACACACACATACATACACACACACACACACACACACTCACACACAATCACACACACAAACACATCACGTGCTTTTCTGAAATTCAGCGTTGCAGTTTAATGAAGGTGCAACTTATGTTGAGACGAGTCCATGTTCTTTTGATTTTAACCTTGTACGGTGCAATGACCGTACATACCGCGCGGTCAGCAATTTACGCCCGCAGCGAATATTTTGTAATAATTTTATATTTAGTTCACATTAAGCAATCGCGTCGTGTACTCATTGATCATTAACATAACATCATATAAGTTCTATCAATAGCAATTAAAGTGTAATTTTATGTATCAATAAATCTGTGTTCAACAAACTTTATCCTATCATTTCTATCAGTTCAATTACGGTTCCAGTACATTTATGGTCCTTCAAACTTTTGACCTTGCGCGCGTGTTGGTCTTAAGTGGGATTAATCGCGAGTGAGGAGTATCAGTGACTATCAAAGGTATCAGGCAGTGCTGGACGAGCAAGTACGTTCAGAGTCTGCTGCACCAAGCAGGTGGTGTACAAAGCAAGCATCTATCAAGTAAGGTTTTTCCATTTTTTTTATCAAGTTAAGATGGAAGATATCATGGCAAATCAGGAGCAGTTAGTAGGCGCTATGGAGCAGCTTTTCTCGTCTTTTAAAAAGACGGGACGCGAGCGTCGTACAGCTGACTACATCAAGAGAAAGTTGGATACTCTGGATATATATTGGAGAAAATTTGAATCGAATCACGCACAGGTTAAAGAGTATCAAGATGAGGAAATGGCATATTTCCGTGATAATCATTATGAGCAGGCCTTACAATTTTATAATAACGCTAAAGTATTCATACAGCAGTGCTTACCGAGACCAGGAACGCCGAGCGGTGGGACAGGTGAATCAAAAGTTACTCCAGCAGCGAGCACACCGGGTCCGTCATCATTAAAGGTAGGAATCCCTGACAGGAGGTCCCAAGCTACTGACAGCAAGACTGCCGAACTGCTAAAGAAGCAAGCTAGCCAGTTTCGAGCGTTCAGCCGCACGGTAGAAGATATAGATTTGGAAGCTGTCACGGAAAAATGGGAATTTGAGGACCTGTTAAGGCAGCTGAATTCAAGGTGGGCAGCTATTGATTCGCTTCATTTAGAAATTGATTGTGAGTTAAATGGTACAGACGAGGAATACGAAAAGTCGTTTATAGCAAATGAGAAAACGTATAAATTTATGAAAAAAGCAGTCAGCGGCAAGCTTTGGAACGTATCTCATAGAGAAAAATCCACGCCGCAAATGGAAATCCCCACTTTTAGTGGCAATTATTACCAGTGGGTATCCTTTAAAGATTTGTTTACAGAAACAATACACAGTAATCCTTCACTTAATAATGCACAAAAAATGCAATTTCTAAAAAGTAAGGTTAGGGGGGAGGCTGAAAAGTTGATACAGCATCTGTCAATTAATTCAGATAATTATCAAGTTTGCTGGGAATTATTGAACAACCGATATCATAATAAACGTCTTATCTTTACGTCGCACGTGAACATTCTCTTAAATTTACCTATGATGCAGCATCCTAATGTGATACAGATCAAACGTATTCATGATACCACTAACGAATGCCTTAATTCTATCAAGAACCTGGGAGTTGACGTTAGCACCTGGGGCCCGTTGTTGGTTCAAATTATGTCGCTAAAATTAGACTCGGACACTTATAATGATTACCTAGAGTCGCTAAAACAACCGCGCGAATTACCAATTTTGAAAGAATTTCTCGAATTCCTGGAATTCAAATTTACGACCATGGAGTCATCAGCAACACGTAGAAAGCAAGAAAATTTATTTAAATCCAACAATCCCCAGCCGACGGGAGCTCAAAAATCAATAAAATGTTCCAATTATAAATCGTTCTCTACCAACAAAGTTTCATCAAAAACGGTCAAGCCGATTTACACTAAAATGAATAATCAAAAGTACAGTAAATCGTGTCCAATTTGCACCGAAGAACATGGCATTTATTATTGTCAGCAGTTTTTAAGTATGTCAGCGGAGGCGAAAAGAAAAGCAATTACAAAACACAATTTATGTAAAAATTGCTTATACGATCATAAAGGAAATAATTGCATTTCTAGCAAAACGTGCCGGGAGTGCAATGGCCCGCATAACACAATTATGCACGAAGCTTTTATAAGTTCATCAACCTCCAACATCAATACTAGCAAATCGAACCCTGGACCATCATCAGGTAGTTCGTATGTTTCACAGAATAATAAGGAAATTCTTATCACTACAGCAATTATCAATGTACAGGCGCGAGACGGCACTTTTTATAAAATGCGCGCTTTATTAGATCAATGTTCTCAGATGTCATTGATAACGGAAAAAGCGGCGCAACACCTGCAGCTTCCTAGGGCAAGATGTAACGATATCGTATCAGGTGTCGGACAGAAAGAGAGTAGGTGCAAGGGAATCATAAAATTAACTTGTGCGTCTGTATATAACAATTTTAAATTTAACGTTGATGCTTGCATCATGAACAAAATAGTTAAAAATCTCCCAAGTAGATCGATGTCTAAGCAGAACTGGCCGCATCTGGAAGGTTTAGAATTAGCCGATAGCGACTTCAACATCAGTCGCCCCATAGATATCATACTAGGATCAGACATTTTCCCAGAACTTATATTAGACGGAGTCTGCAAGGGCCGTTGTTCATCTATGCCTGTTGCGCAACGTACGGAGCTCGGGTGGATAATCTGTGGAAATAGTATGAAAGTCAAGTCAACTAACCGGCAATGCAACGTTATCATAAATAGCATGGATGATATTCAACAATTCTGGGAGATGGAAGAGATTACAGAAGATAAATCTTTGTCAACAGAAGATAAAAATTGTATAACTTATTTCAAAGAAACTACGGTTCGCAAGTCAGATGGACGGTATCAAGTACGTCTACCTCTCGATCAAGATTATGAGAAACAATTAGGATCTTCGAAATCAATAGCGACGGCACAATTTTATCAGTTGGAGCGTAAATTTAAAAGAGATAACAATTTAGCAGTCGATTATAAGTTATTTATTAACGAGTACCTAAGCCTCGGTCACATGAGACAAGTATCAAGTAACATGAAGCCTGATTATTATTTGCCGCACCATTGTGTATTACGAGCAGATTCGGAAACAACCAAATTATGTGTTGTTTTTAATGCGTCTTCTAAATCTACAAATGGATCAAGTTTGAATGATGTTATGGCCCGGGGTCCAAATTTGCAGAAAGACCTTCAATCCTTACTATTGAAATGGCGTCAATATGAGATCGCTTTTACTGCTGATATTGCCAAAATGTACAGACAAATCTGGATCCATGAAGATGATCAAAAGCTTCAAAAGATAGTGTGGAGAGACTCACCAACTGAAGCTTTGAGAGAATATCAGTTAACAACGGTCACTTACGGGACCAAAGCAGCGCCTTTTTTGGCCATGATGACGCTGCAACAACTAGCCAAAGATGAAGAAGACCAGTATCCAGGGAGTGAAGCGATCAAGGCTTTAAAGGAGTCCCTGTACATGGACGACGTCCTTCACGGATCAAATTCAGTTGCATCAGCGAAACAAATACAAAAGGAACTCTCAGATATACTAAGATCGGGAGGCTTTCACCTACGCAAGTGGGCATCAAATTCTGCAGAATTACTTGAGCAAATAGGTACAGAGGAGCCCGAGCAAGATGGCTACAATTTTAGGCGAGCAGAGTCAACAAAGACATTAGGGTTACGGTGGAACAACAAACTAGATGTTTTTTTGATTGAAACCAAATTGAAACCTAATGTTACAGATCCGACAAAAAGATCCATGTTATCGGATCTATCTAAATTATTTGATCCGTTGGGGTGGCTCTCGCCCCTTACAACAAGCCTAAAATCATTATTTCAGTCAGTTTGGCAAACCAACTTACAATGGGATGACAAATTACCTGAAAACATTAAAGCTAAATGGATTAAAAGCATAGCAGATATAGATAACATACAAAAAATTCAAATACCAAGATGGTTAGGTATGATGCATGAAAATCAAACTATCGAGTTGCACGGATTTTGTGACGCATCAACCAAAGCCTATGCGTGCGTCATCTATTGCAAAAGCAGTACAAAAATAGATTGCAAAATTACTATTGTAGCTGGTAAAGTTAGATTAGTTCCAATCAATAAGAATATTTCTATGCCTAAACTAGAATTAATGGGCGCACATTTGTTATCAAAATTAATGAATAAAGTTATTACCTGCTTAGAAAGATGTCATATAAAAATGTGCTGCTGGGTTGATTCGATGGTGGTGCTCGTGTGGTTAAGCGGTGAACAAGGCCGGCGGAAGCCATTCGTAGAACACCGAGTGAATCAAATCCGAGAAGTCATACCAACAAAAGCATGGAGGTATGTGAGGTCTAGTGAAAACCCTGCAGACTGTGCTAGCAGGGGCTTGACAGCAACGCAGCTCAGAGATCACCCACTTTGGTGGCAAGGACCGAGCTGGCTTCAGAAAGATAAAATAAATCTAGACATCGAGCAGCCTAAATATGACACTGATCAAGAAGTGAGAAAATCAAGTAAGCAAGTTAATGTCATAACAAATCAAGAAAATTATGACGTCATCACTTCGCTGATTACAAGATTCAGCAAATTTTTATTTATTATACGTGTAATTGCGTGGCTGCGGCGTGTTATCACAGTAAAGCAAGTTGATAAAATGAAATATTTAACAATTACAGAAATAAGGCAAGCCACTATAACAATTATGAAACATCATCAGCAAATGGATTTTCATGTTGAAATAGTTAGTATCAGAGAAGGGAAAAGCATGCAATAGTAAAAGCAAGTTACTAAACCTACATCCCTTTTTAGACAATCAAGGTCTCTTGCGAGTGGGTGGCAGGTTAAGGCACGCCCGTATGAATGAAGGAAGAAAAAACCCTATCATTAATTCAAATGGCAGATTAGCAGAGTTAGTCATTGATTACGCGCATGAGATGACGTTTCATGGGGGAGCTCGATTGTGTCTGGCATTTATAAGACAAAAATACTGGATCCTTGGTGGAATGCGAACTGTCAAAAAGCAATTAGATAAGTGCGTAACGTGCCGAAAACACAACCCCTCTAAACTACAGCAGCTCATGGGAGATTTGCCGAAAGCAAGGTGCAACCCATTGCCCAGATCATTTTATCATACTGCCGTAGACTACACAGGGTACGTTTCAGTGAAAGCCAACAAGGGCTCAAGACAACATTCAAAAAGAATTCGAACAGCAAATCAATAATGCCGAGGTGATGAAGGAAGTTACTGAGATGGAAATTCAGTGGCATTTCAACGCTCCCTCTTGGCCGTCAGCAGGAGGGCTCTGGGAGGCAGCGGTCAAGAGCCTTAAGTACCACTTAAAAAGGGTCATCGGCGATCAACATCTGACGTTCGAAGAGTACTCCACATTATTAGCACAAGTAGAAGCATGTCTAAACTCACGCCCTCTGGGTCCAATGTCAGAAGATCCAGAGAACTTAGACTACCTGACACCAGCACATTTCCTGACTGGTGGATCAGCACTTACTATCATAGAGACAGAAAGAGATCTTCGAACTAGATGGAATCTGACGCAAAAAATATTCCAAGATACCTGGAAAAGATGGCGTATAGAATATTTAGATCAACTAACAGCCCGCAGCAAGTGGAAAAAGACTCAAGACAATATTAAAATCAACCAAATTGTACTTATTCATGACGATAACCTACCAGCAGGCAAATGGTTAATGGGCCGGGTCATCGAATTACACCCAGGAGCCGATGGTTACGTCAGAGTAGTAACACTTAAAACTAAAAATGGTTTCATAAAGCGACCCATTACTAAGTTATCAATTTTACCAACAGACAGCACCGAGCAAACTGAGCAAACTTTAACAAAACATCAACAACAACAACAAATTTCTAATTCTAGGCCTAAACGACGTTTTTCAATCAACACCGTCGTAATGGTATTATTATATCTTATGTCGATGATTTCAAACATATCATGCACGTACAATATATCCGAAATTAAAGACAAACAGATGATGTACTTCGACAAAGTTTCCGACATGAGACTAATCAGAGACGATTGGAAAATATTAGCGTATTACGACATGGAACCTTATCAACAAGGCATCACCGCTCTAAACAAGTATATTAAAGTTTTAGATGATCAGTGTATTAAAATAAACAAAGGTGCCCGATGCGATATGCTCGTATTACAGTTACGTCACGGGTATAATGAACTGCAATATTATAATCAGATGCTGCTGAGTCAACACTCGCGCACGCGACAGCGGCGCGGCCTGATAGACGGAGTTGGATACGTCGCCAACAGCCTGTTCGGCGTATTAGATCAAAGATTCGCAGAGCAATATCAAAAGGATATCGAACTTATAAAAGTAAATCAAAAACATATGGCATCTTTGTGGAAAAATCAAACTTCCATCATTGCATCAGAATACGATGTTCCTTTTTAGAACATGAAAGATTAATTGATAAACAACACAAGACCATTAATCAACACCTCATGAACTTGGACAGCGCTACTAATTACATGAAGCATGAAATACAATATCAAGTCGATATGAGTACGTTTACATTGACAACAGTCACCGCCAACAATATGCTGCAAAACCTAAGAAATATACAAAACGTGTTATCAGACACCATAATTGACATTTATCACGGCCGGTTTAACCTCCACTTACTATCACCTGAACAGTTGAAACGCGAATTAAGCAAGATTGCTAGTCAATTGCCAAAAGACTTAGCACTACCAACTGATGACATACAAACCGATATTAGAAATCTTTATCAGTTGATATCAATCAAAACAAGAACGACAGAACAGTATTGTCTTTTCGAAATAACTGTGCCCCTGGTAAGCCACGATTTTTTTGAGATTTATAATTTAATACCTATTCCTCAGCAATCAAAAAACAATAAAATCAGTATCGTGCCAATCTCATTATACGTTGGCATTAATCTTAAAAAAGATTTTTATATCACGATGAGCGAAACAGAGTTGAGAGATTGTTTACACAAGACGGAAATCTCTCTTTGTCGCGTACAAAATCGAATCAACCACCTTACAAATGACAATGACCTTTGTGCATTAAACTATGAAACACATCAATGTGAAACAGAGATAAAACACTGCAGCAATGAATGGATTAAAATGAGCAATATTAATACAATTATTTATTTTTGTTGCGATGGGTGTCAAGTGCGAATTCTATGCGAGGATCAAGTTACCGCTCGACAGCTGTCGCGCGCCGGCATTATAAGACTCGGTCAAGGCTGTATGATAAAAACAAAGGATTTCACTATCTACTCACATAAGCAAATGAGTAGTGATATGAAAATTGCATCGCAATTGGACAGTCCCTACTATATACCACCGATTAATCACCTAATGAACTTCTCTCTGCCGGAGAAAATCGAAGAAAGTCAGTCGGCGATATTAGAAACACAAGAAAGTATGAGAGAAATACACAACAAAATACGTGCTCTACAAGAAGAGGTATTCTGGCTGTGGCGAGGACGCACTGTGCCTCACAGCAGCAACAGTGATGACGCGGGTTCCAGTGAGGCGGCCGCGGCGCCGGGGACTCCGCCCCAGGCGCGCGCCGCCTCCTCCAGCACAACGGTTAGTGAGAAGTGTAAGGTGAAAAGTGTCAGTGAGAAGTGTAAGGTGAAAAGTGTCAGTGAAAGTGTAAGTGAGTGCAATCATAAAAAAGACAAAGCCTCTTCCCCCTTCGTTAAAAAGACAAGGTTTACAGTGTGCGAACCGATAGATTAGAGAAGCAATTAGAGGACCTTAAGTTTAACAAATATAGGAAATAAAGGAATCACCTTAATTAATCACCAATAAGTGAATCACCTTGTCTCATATATCATTTGCTCATCAACAACTCATTTAGGCATAATTTTGAATTTTATTTCTTGTCTTTTGTCCCCCGGGAACATGTACGGTGCAATGACCGTACATACCGCGCGGTCAGCAATTTACGCCCGCAGCGAATATTTTGTAATGATTTTATATTTAGTTCACAGTAAGCAATCGCGTCGTGTACTCATTGATCATTAACATAACATCATATAAGTTCTATCAATAGCAATTAAAGTGTAATTTTATGTATCAATAAATCTGTGTTCAACAAACTTTATCCTATCATTTCTATCAGTTCAAGTACGGTTCCCGTACAAACCTTATGTGTTAGTTTTGTTGTTAGAACCTTACCCCAAGTGTTTTTGTTAGAGAGTTTGCTGATGAATGCCACTGGGCATTTTCAGCTTCAACGGGCTTATTTTTGGGGGTGGCGAGAAAATTAAAAGGTGTGAAACGAATCACCGCCAGAGGTTTTCTAGAGTGAACGGCGTCACAGTAGTGCGTGTCACGGGGACCCTACTAGATTCTCCGAGGCGTTCGGATCGGGTCGGATCGGAAGTCCAAGTGTTACGCCGAATGTATATTTTGAATTTGAAGACACCTGTTATTTTCACAGAACAGAAAATTCACCCAGAAATATTCGTCTATTGCTTACCTCGTAAAATGGCCGGCAGTAATCGGCTTAACCCGTGGGATAATCGGGTACATTGTGCTCCACTTGCCAAAATGGAGGGTGTGACCACAAAGTAAGGAGACTGCAGAAGGCGCGAGCAACGCACACGCAAACCCCTTGCACGGACCCGGGTCTGGAACAATATATTTTTTTATATTAACGGGTAAGCACAGTGCCTTGATCTCACCTGATGTTAAGTAATGATAAGGCCAATGATGGAAGCGCACTTCACCAGGGATCCTCAACTAGTGAGGCACTGGCTATGTTATCTCTAGCTGCCGGAACACAACAATGCTACAAACATTGATGTTATGGCGACATATTTAGATAAGATGGTGGTAGCCAGGCGAACAAGCAAGCCTTACCACCAACCAAACCGAGTACACAAACAGTACTCCCCGCTGGGAATCGAACCCGGGACCTCTGGGTTTAAACCGGTGGTCTTAACCACTAGAATACAGAGGCGGTCAGAGCGTAGCTGTTGCTAATACCGCGTCCGTGAGAGGTATTCTTAGGCAGGTGTCCCACCGCCGGCGATGAGCGAGTAGCGAGTAGAGCTAGGAACTAGAAGCGAGTTGGCGAGCAGCGACAAACGAGTTGTAGTTCCGATAGTTTTGTCGCTGGGCTTTAAGCGAGTGTTCTTGTTTTATAGGCGATTACTCGCACTACTCACTCAGGGCCGGCATGAGCAAAGTCGTTATTTTTCAATCGCCGTGACTGTCGTTCCAGTTACACAAGAAAAATCATTGTAACTAGTCACGTCGATCACGTCGATAAAAAACATTTAAAAAACACAGCTACGGTATATTTAAGAAAAACGTACATCTCTTTATTATTTTATGTTTTCTTGTCGGAATCCTCATATGACAACTCGTTGAATATTTTAAACTCACTGTGTTCTCTTCTGAAATAATTAATACCTATTCTGCATCCAAATATTCCTTTTTCCTTCCGTTTTTTCATAACTGCCGCTGCACTACACAAATGTAAATATAACAATTACATCATCGTCGTCGGCTGAACTAGACAACAATGATAGTTAAAATAATTGTTCTGTATTATATATGTTAGTATTGTAGTGTTGTGTATGTACAACCTGCAATCCGCGCTGGGCCCGCGTGGTGGTTCATGGCCCGTTCTCCCTATCCATCCATAGGGAAGGGTCGTGCCCCAGCAGGTGGGGACATAAAATGAGCTGATGATGTTAGCTATCCCTAGCACTCAGATCCGCACTCTAGTTAGAAATTACCACTGGTTGGTCGCTCAGCGGAAAACTAGTAAAGCGAGTACTCACCAGTGGCAAACTAGTAAAGCGAGTACTCGCCAGCGGTAAACAGCCAGCGATTAACTTTTAATATTCGCATCTCTTTATTGACACAGGATCTATATCTATTGTTCGTTTCTTGAGCGAGAAAATAGTCGATAGTTCGTCGCTTACTCGCCGGCGGTGGCGGTGGGACAGCTGCCTTATGTGTGCGTAGCTCCAGCGCGTTTGTATGGATCTTACTTTCTGTAATCTCTTTATGTTGTGGTGTGTCATTAAATTTTATTAGTATTAGCTTTATTTATCGTGTACGGGCTTAGCCGTAGATTATATTATTAGGGTGAGTAATGACGGGTTTAGATAGGTGGGTAAAAGTTACTACCAGTTAACCTCAAAGTGTTACTGTTAGAGGCTGGACCACTTTAAATTGAAATGTTCTGACATAAAGACTACTTTGAATGAATTTGCATATAACTTTGATGATAATGAGTTTGCATTGAAGCATTGCATACCTATTTTATTTATTTTTTATTTTATTAAAAATAATAAGGGTGTTGGAAAAAGCACTTTGGAGTCTCAAACTTTTATGTACCCATGTAAACACTACCGGTACATGTTTGTGTACTCAGTTTGGTTGGTGGTAGGGCTTGTTTGTCCGCCTGGCTAGCTTCTACCATCTTACCTAAATATGTCACCATACATCAATGTTTGTAGCATTGTTGTGTTCCGGCAGCTAGAGTTAAGTTAGGCAGTGCCTCAGTAGTTCAGAATCCCGGGTGAAGTGCGTTTTCACCTTCAGCCCTATTATCACTTAACATCAGGAGAGATGAAAGCCACGTGCTTACCCGCAAGGAAATAAAAAAACCGGCGAAGTGCAAGTCAATAATTTAATTTTAATTTAATTATTTATTTTTAAATTGAATATAATAACCTGATATTCTGTGAATATTTCAAGCGTCTTCCTGTGGCCGTTATCAATATCGAGTAAAAACAAGCAAAAAAAATCACGTTTGTTGTATTTGTTGTTATAGCGGCAACAGAAATACATCATCTGTGAAAATTTCAACTGTCTAACTATCACGGTTCATGAGATACAGCCTGGTGACAGACGGACAGACAGACGGACGGTCGGCGGAGTCTTAGTAATAGGGTCCCGTTTTACTCTTTGGGTACGGAACCCTAAAAAGGAATAGTATTATTACTAAATATCTGTCACGAACTTTACTGGCCACTATTATTTTAAAAACATAACACAAATTTTTAATAATAAAAAAATATAGAATTGCAAACGTGACCTTTTACTTTTTCAAACGAGATTTCGAATTCTCACTTTGATTTACAAAGTAAGTGGATAGTGTTGATTCAATTTGCACGGGTCAGACACAACCGGAACTAACTGGAACGAACTGGAAATAACTGGAATGAACCGGAACGGACAAACTAAATGGAATGCCACAAGGTGCAGATTCAAATCCCTCAAGTGAGAAAGAGTGAGAAAAACACAATAAAAAATAAAAAATAACAAACACACAAGCACACACGTGGAAGAAAGTGAACGTGAACGTGAAGTGGAATTCTTTTTAAATGTAAAACAATTTTGCTCATAAATACCATCTTGTTTTATGTTTTGTTTAGTTTAGTATACATATAATAATGCCGGGTACTTAATCGATACACACCATGACTGGTTCGCACCACGGTGTGAATCGCCGAAGGACGCTTTTTGAATTGGGTGTTTCGAACCACGGCTACCATGGTATGAATCGGCGAAAGTCTTTTTTGGACATAGAAGGGCTCCTATTAGCTTCGTTGATGACCACTACCAAAATAAATGGGATTTTTGTACTAGCGGATGGAAAACGGTTACTGAAACAAACAGTTGGTATTGCCCCGGTGGCCGAGTTGCAAAGTGCTCGGCCTGATACACGAACGTCCCGGGTTCAATTCCCAGGTCGGGCAAAGTGTGTTTCAGATATATGGATGCATAGCCCGGGCTTGTGATCATCAACCCGCATTAGACAGGCGTGGTGATTAAATCCCAGCATTTGTAGCGGTGACGTGATTTCAATGATGGATGCCTTTGCACAGCATTGGGACCGTTAGGCTATATGCTTTAACTTTTAATGATAATTGTAGTAACAATTGTTTTCAGATAACAATTTAATTTAATTGTTAGTTCAGGGCATATACAATTAATTCATATAGGTACAGTATTCGTCTACTGCTCAGAATATTAGTAATAGTGGTAAGTAACACGAAATAAATGTCGAAATATAAAAAAAGAACTTGATACAGTACTGAAATGTGCTTACATACGAAAAAAATCTGACGAGCTTTCAGTAAAAGCAAAATTCAATTGTGTGTGCCGTAACATTTTCCCATTTAAACCTGTTGAAAGTGATTGGCGATCGGTTGTGCGAATAAATGCTTTTTCAGTGTCTGATAAAAAAAAATACGATTTCGTAGTGAACAGTTTTTTTTGGCTTTTATCTCGCCTGATGTTAAGTGACGATAAGGCCGAAGATGGTACTTCAACTGGAATACTGCGGCACTGGCTATCTTATCTCAAGCTGCCGGAACACAACAATGCTACAAACATTGTTATAGCGACATTTAGATAAGATGGGTGTAGCTAGCAAGACAGACAAACAAACCTTACCACCAACCAAAACGAGTGCACGAACATGTACCTCCGACGGGAAACGAACCTGGGACTTCTGGGACTATGAGACTGGTTGTCTTAGTTACTAGACCACAGAGGCGGATAGTTTTTATATTATTGCTTACTGTATGTTTAATAAGTTGTATATGTATATACAGGATGTTTGGTAATATGTGTATATTCCCGAAACGTAACCATGTTAACATGACTATATAAATACTATGCCAACGTCAGAAAATGGAAATTGTAAAAAAAAATTCGACTTTTTATACTAACTCGATCAGCTGATGGGTAACTTTTATGCAGAGTCGAAATTATATTTTTTCAAATAAAATTTTTTGACGTTGGCATAGTATTTTTAAAGACATATTGACATGGGTACGTTTCGGGAATATACACATATTACCAAACATCCTCTATATACCTGTATTTATGAAAGGTTGTTAGTTAAAAGTAATAGACACAATAAAAAGTGCCAAAGTGGAACAAAAAAATCTTTTTTTTAGTTTATGCGAACACCACACATTGAAATAAAACAACTTTTACGGATCTACTCGCGATGTTGCACATTTGATTTTCTTTTATCCTAACGTTTTCGAACCCTTGTGTAGATGTAAAGTGCTATAACACTGAAATTTTGGCAGAGCCCTTTTAAAACGTACCCATAGACAAGGGACAAGACGTGAATCCTAAATTCCCTCAGGATCTCGAGATACGGACGTTTACGTACGCAGTTGTGGACAGTGGCTAGTTATAAAATATTTTATCTCGCGTAATTCCTTACTCTCGGAACCATTTCTTTTAGTTATGTCTATACTACTGCCTGTGGAATGCCTTGAATTTTACCAAGAAGACTTCGGGATGAAAATAAGCAAAGCCTTAGTTGGTTAGAGTTTAGTTTTATTCGTCAGAGCTGAGTGCAATTTAATAAATATAAAATTCAACACCATTAATTAAGTTTAGGTTACAAATAGCTCTTATTAACCTCTTAGACCCCAACAATACGCGACTTAATGAGTCTATTTAGAGCCTAATTTTGTATGAAGAAGTTTAGCTATAAACAAACTAGACTAAATTTTCTACACTTTAGACACCCAACAACTTTATTCTCTGTGCGTTTTCCAATAAATTTTATTTTAAACATTTTTTTCGCCATTTTGCGAATTACGTCATCGGCGCAGGTGATTTCATTAGTTTTGTTCCGGACTTGGAAGGTTGCCATCCATTGCCATCGATTTGTAAGTCTACACAGGGCGGGAGAGATGACTGAAAAACTGGCAAGAGACTCAGCAAGGGCGTTTCTTTGCTACCTTTAAAGCGTCACATAATGGAAAATGTCCTCCCATGTCACACAAAGACACTTACTATCACAAAAAAAAAATAGAAATACAATAACAATATAATAATAATAAAATACTCTCATAAATATTTCTACAATGTAAGTATTAAATAAAAAAACTAAAAGAGCAGACCTGCCTCCAGGCGGCACCCATCCACGAGTATGACATGGATCAGCCACCGATTCGCTCAACCAAATTTTAGGGAACGTAACGACACGACGTTCACACCACCTCCGCATCCACTAATAGAGAGAGCATAACACACTCGAGCTACGCCAATTAAATAAACAACAGAAACAACAGAGTGCCAAGTGTGATTTTTGTTTACTATTCGTATTCATTCGTTTTCGTAACTCATCTCGTATGCCGCCAGGAGGCGCTGCTTCAATTCCATACTAATATTCGTTTTCGTTAAAATTCAAAATTCAAAATTCAAAAAAATTCAAAATTCAAAAACATTTATTCAGTTTAGGCTACAAATAGCTCTTATGAACGTCATTATGCCATCGGTTCGTAAGTCTATCTACTCTGGGCGGGAGATCTTGTACTGAGAAGAACCGGCAAGAAACTCAGCAAGTGTCCAGCTCTTTTCTCCCTTACAGCGTCATAAATATTGGAAAATGCCCTTTCATAAAAGACGATTTCGTGCATAGGTCAATTATAGAATACTTATTTACTCGCTTACTTACTTCGCTGGCTTCGCTGACCCGAAGTGGGTCTTGGCCTCCGACGTTAAAGTACGCCATTTTGTTCGGTCTTCTGCCAGCTCCAACCAATCAGACATAAACAAAGAATGGGTTAATGTTTTATAGAACTGTTCATCATCATCATCAGCTCATTTATTTCCCTACCTGCTGGGGCTTGAGCCTTCCCTATGGATGGATAGGGAGAACGGGCCTTATACACCACGCGGGCCCAGTGCGTATTGCCATTGCGCTGCTAATGCAGCCGGGACCAACGGCTTTACGTGCCTTACGAAGCACGGAGGAGCTCGAGATGACACATTTTTGGTCACCCATCCCGGCCTTTGCGAAAGTTGCTTAACCTCAGCACTCGCAGACCGGGCGCGTTAACCACTGCGCCATCGAGCTCCTAGATAGAACTGTTAATCGATACCATTTATACGTTTAATGTTCTGGATTCAATTATTTATGTTGTAAGCTTCCCTCGTTTTGGTTATTGGCAAATTACTGGAATTCTGCACTCTTGGAATCTTAAACGAGTTAGTTCACATCAACTTGCCGCTCGATATGTCATTGCTTTGTTCGCTTTCTTCAAAGTAGTTGCTTCGTGTCGGCTTCTAGTTCAACAAATGGAGTTGGTTCGGACGTGCCGGCCCCAACGATGTGTATATCACGTCCCTAGCGAACAAAGTAAATAATCTGCAGAAGGTATGCTTCATATATACCGCGCTCTAGCAGAGCACACATAGACACACCCTTGCAAGTGTCTCTTCTTCTTGTACCTCTTCAAGATTGAAGGTTGGTCGTAAGCGTCTTGATTTAAAAAAAAAAAAAATTTCCTACACTCACACCAAATATCTAGCCCAAGAGAAGCTTCGTTATGAAACTCGTTAAATGGATACTAGACAACGGATAAACATACTTAAAATACTTAAATACATACTTATTATACATAGAAAACACCCAGACCCGAGACAATTTAGAAAAACAATAATTTCTAAATTGACCCGACCGGGGATCGAACCCGGGACCTCAGAGATGGCGACACCATGAAAACCGGTGTACAAACCACTCGACCAAGGAGGTCGTCAATTCTTTGTTCAAAGCCTGACGGAGCAGCTGCTTGACAGAGGCTATGCCGGTCCACTCCCGGATGTTCCGCAGCCACGACTTCCTCCTCCGTCCAACGCGTCTCCTCCCTTCCACCTTGCCCATAATTATAGTTCGAAGCAAAATGTATTAACGTGTCACACGGACACGGAATCCCGGAACAGTTTGAAACGTCAGATCCGACCCCTCGGAAAATTTAGTAGGGAACGGGGTTACGGGGACACTCACTAGTGCGTAATACCATTCCCGAAACCAATTGGTCGGCAAAAGTTTAATTTTTATTTTATTTAATTAATTTTAGTTTTAAAAATGCTTGATCAATATATAACGTGTAATAGGACTTCTTGGCGGGAAAGTGAAGAGTAGAGTCATGTCTGCGGTTTTGTTTTATTTTCTAAAATTCGTGTTATGTCGAATATTAATGTGAAATAATGGTGGATTATTAACCGTTAAGTGTTCGTGAGTGTGCATGAGTGTTGGCAAATGAAACAAAACAGTGCAACGTTACTTTTCAAATTCTCTCAAGAAGCTCGCGTGAGGACTTAGTCGAAGCCCCACATCTTTACTGAGATACTCGAGGGGTTGGGGGATATATCATTTCTCACTTCCCTTTTCTAATATCATTCATCATCATCATATAAGGAAATATTGTTTATTTAAGTATTACTTGTAAGAAAAATTACTTTGACACTGGCTAAATGAGCTAATCACACAACGCCATCAACTAAAAAAAAAAAAAAAGTGTAATAAAAAGGTGTGGTCAAAATGAAAAGATCCAAAGTGTATCCGATCTAGAATTTGTATTTAAGATTTAATTATTAACTTTACTTTGTCATGCAATGGTTAATGAAATATTTATACTTGTGAAGTGATGCGCGTCAGGCGTGCATAAGCAAGCAGCAGTGATTGTAAATGTTAGTACAAGGTTACTAAACCACTAGGGCTGAGACTTGTTAATTTAGATGTCACGTCACAATAGAAATATTAAATTAAAAATTGCATAACACATTAAAGTTAACAATCATGTCTCAGTAACTCTGCATACAAGATCTAGATCGGATACACTTTGGATCTTTTCATTTTGACCACACCTTTCTGTTACACGTTGTATAAAGTTTCTTTTTCTCCTTCCTTCCAGAAAATCTCTGACGGTGTTTCGTTTTATATGGCTGGAGGGTTAAGTTTTGGTTTAAAGAGTTTTAAGTTTATCGCCGATCCCAAAAGAGACCGGTGACGTTGAAAATGCCCAGACACAATCAGCAAACTCCTTTCGCTGTTGCGCGACTCCATGTCCGTCAGAGGTTGTCTATGAGTGCGTCGTTGTTACTAGAAGCTTACCTTCTACAATCTCTTTATTTTGCAACCGTAGCTTCGTTGCTACCCCAAATTGCTTTGATTTCCGGCGTAGTGTTTACGAGATGAACTGGATCATTTGTTACTGAGTCTTATATTGGTGGGGCCGTTATAAACATAGTATAAAAGCTTGGAATAGATTTTCCGTGATTTGATGAGACAAAACACTGTATGACTATTGGAAGCTTACAAAAAAATTGTTTGTTTATGTAGGTATATACTTCATTATTTTTGGTGGGATTTTGCCGATATCAAACTTGTTCGTTCCTTTTAACTTTAGAGAAGGTTGAGAGTAAGGAATAACGATAATTAAAGTTTCTAAATCTCATATAAAATTAACACACCCATCGATATGATCCACAGAAGCTGGGGTCCGCGCCCACTCGACCCGCTTAGACTCGACCTGAAGAATGTATAGTCAGACAGATAATGTTAGGATAAATAAATCAATAATTAAACAAGTAAGTAAGTTTGTATTTATCCTTAATCAATGTAGTAGCTTTGTACTTTGTAGTAAAAATCACTGATTATTAAATAACTAACTATCTAAATAATGAACAAGATGTTGTATACAATATTTCTGTAGCGTGGATGCAGGATGCCGAACACCTTTTAATACAGAATAATTCGTTTTGCATTAGAATCATTATTAACGGGATTCTTATCTTTCATTTCGGTTCAGTTACATTTGCATGCCGAAATATCGGATACTCACATATAATAAACATGGTAAGAATCCCGTTAATAATTGCCATGAAGTTTTAATAGTACTAGTACTAGTTTTTTACTCTATTTAAATGACGTTTACATGACAGGAGCAAAACACGGAATAACTGTCCAGACCTTATTCTTTGTTTATTTGTAAGGCACATTAGTATTGCATTGTTTCTATTCCTTACTCAACCCGCAGCAATATTTTAATTTTTTTATTCTTTATTCATCCCATAAGTATTCCTTACTCAACCCACGTCCAAATTATAAAGGAAAGCCCTAGTTTTTTACGGTCTGACCAGAAAACTAATAGTGTCCTAAACTAATAGGTTCCACCTTCGACCTTACCGTCACTTAACATCAGGTGAAATTAAGGTCAAAGGCTTACCTACCCGTAAAGAATAAAAAATATACTTATAATTTTTATTACAAACAGAAAATTGAAAACCTATTCGAATTAGCCATTGAACCATTAAAGAGTTCGATATTCAAAGCCCAAAGGTTTCCTACACTCAAAGTGATTTGATCGGAGCTCATCAGAAATAGCATGTTATTTCCAAAGGCCTAAAGCATCACATAGATTACTTCATTGGCCCTGGGTGACCGTTTACATTCGGCCTTTAATGGCCTGCCCTTATATTAAAGGTTGCCCGTGGCCTCCTTTTGATTGTATTGGATTGGGGATTGGCTGTAAAAATAAGTAACATGCCAAATAAAGCTGAACTTACTTGGATATTTTTTCTTTGTTCATATAAACAACATGTAACAGAATGGTGTGAAACCGGCCAAGTGCGAGTTGGACTAGCGCACGAAGGGTTCCGTACCATTATCTATAAAAACGGCAAAAAAATCATGTTTGTTGTATGGGCGCCCCACTTAAATATTTAGAGCCTCACTTAAATATTTGTTTTATTTTAATTTAATTATTTATTTTTAAAGTAAATAATTTAACTTAATATTTTATGAATATTTTGAAGCGGCTAACTGTTGCCGTTATCAATATCGAGCAAAAACGAGCAAAAAAAATCACGTTTGTTGTATGGGAGCCCCCCTTAAATATTTGTTTTATTTTAATTTTATTATTTATTTTTAAAGTGAATATTATATATGTATAACTAAATTCGATTCAAAGGCGATTAAATTGGAATTATTAACCTTTGAGAGGAAAACGAAACACACTGAAAAAAAACAGTGCCTTCAAGAATAGAGCAGCAAAAACAACTATATAAAAACATTTATATACTCGTAAAAATCGGACTAACATAAAAATAACTTCAAAAAGAAAAAAAAGCAAGAATGCAACGTGAAATATTTCCTTGTCCGATACCTACACTTAAATAATAAAATCTATAATAAATGAGTATTTATAAAAACATTGAATATTGATAGTTGTCGCAGGCGGGGACAATCATCAACCAAGCGGCCGTGGCTAGCTCAATGTACATAAAAAATCACATTATTTATACAGTAACATTTAAATTCCGTAAAGTTGTAGTCTAAAGAATTTTGATCGTGTGGTCGATCTAACAGTTTAATGGGGTCAAGATTACTAATAGCTAACCCGATTATGTTTAAGAAATAAGTAGGTATACCTAATTAATATTATCCAATACACTCATTGTAATTATATTAAATTTTGAAAGAAATAAAAAAGGAGATTTCTTCTAACCCAGTCAATGTAGGTATTTAATTGGGCTTATTACATAGAAGGAGGAGGGAGGATTTTTTTGCCCTTAAACAATTGCTCGCTACGTTGTACACGAACACAATGGCGTCGGTCGGTACCGTAATCACGTGTCATATATTGTGAGCGCCGTCACTTCTAATCAATAATCATAATCTAACGACACCTCATAAGTTAATACCCACCATGCCATTTGGGCTGTAGGGCGTGCCAAAGAAATAGACATACATACATACATACATACATACATACATACATACATACATACATACATACATACATACATACATACATACATACATACATACATACATACATACATACATACATACATACATACATACATACATACATACATACATACATACATACATACATACATACATACATACATACATACATACATACATACATACATACATACATACATACATACATACATACATACATACATACATACATACATACATACATACATACATACATACATACATACATACATACATACATACATACATACATACATACATACATACATACATACATACATACATACATACATACATACATACATACATACATACATACATACATACATACATACATACATACATACATACATACATACATACATACATACATACATACATACATACATACATACATACATACATACATACATACATACATACATACATACATACATACATACATACATACATACATACATACATACATACATACATACATACATACATACATACATACATACATACATACATACATACATACATACATACATACATACATACATACATACATACATACATACATACATACATACATACATACATACATACATACATACATACATACATACATACATACATACATACATACATACATACATACATACATACATACATACATACATACATACATACATACATACATACATACATACATACATACATACATACATACATACATACATACATACATACATACATACATACATACATACATACATACATACATACATACATACATACATACATACATACATACATACATACATACATACATACATACATACATACATACATACATACATACATACATACATACATACATACATACATACATACATACATACATACATACATACATACATACATACATACATACATACATACATACATACATACATACATACATACATACATACATACATACATACATACATACATACATACATACATACATACATACATACATACATACATACATACATACATACATACATACATACATACATACATACATACATACATACATACATACATACATACATACATACATACATACATACATACATACATACATACATACATACATACATACATACATACATACATACATACATACATACATACATACATACATACATACATACATACATACATACATACATACATACATACATACATACATACATACATACATACATACATACATACATACATACATACATACATACATACATACATACATACATACATACATACATACATACATACATACATACATACATACATACATACATACATACATACATACATACATACATACATACATACATACATACATACATACATACATACATACATACATACATACATACATACATACATACATACATACATACATACATACATACATACATACATACATACATACATACATACATACATACATACATACATACATACATACATACATACATACATACATACATACATACATACATACATACATACATACATACATACATACATACATACATACATACATACATACATACATACATACATACATACATACATACATACATACATACATACATACATACATACATACATACATACATACATACATACATACATACATACATACATACATACATACATACATACATACATACATACATACATACATACATACATACATACATACATACATACATACATACATACATACATACATACATACATACATACATACATACATACATACATACATACATACATACATACATACATACATACATACATACATACATACATACATACATACATACATACATACATACATACATACATACATACATACATACATACATACATACATACATACATACATACTTATATACATACATACGTACCTACATACCCTCCTCCTGACGCAGTCGGGTAATAACATGACATACTGTGCCTAGAATAGCGAATATCGATTGTTAATAACGATTAAACGAGCTTGCACCGCCAATGTACAAATTGTTTGAACGCGGTGTTGAATAGTTCACGGCGGCCCTACTACGGGAACTCGATCGTAAATTTACAAACGATAATGAGGGGCTCGATGGCACAGTGATAATCAGGTTGGTGTGCGACTGCTGAAGTTGAGCTATTTTCGCTTATGCCACTTATCGGATGGGTGACTAAGTTTGTCATCTCGATCTCCTACGTGCTTTGGAAGTCAGGTAAAGCCGTTGGTCCCGGCTGCATTAGTATTAACGACCACCGCACTGTAATGGGTCCGCGTGGTGGTTTACGGTCCTTCTTCCTGTGATGTCGACATACCTACATAGGGTAAGCTCGTGCCTCAGCAGTGGGGACATTAAATGAACTGGTGATGGTGACGGTGATAATGATGAATGGGGAAGCGCTTGGCCATTATCGCAGCTGATATTTATATTTTTATTTGTTTATTAGGACAAGCAAAAATTGTAGAAACAAACATAAACTATAAGCTAAGTGTCCTCTTAATTACAGGTTGCCACGGCATGCAATGTGGACTATAATTTTATTTACATTTAAAAAAAGCAATTTATTTATTTACAATATTGTAAAGGAATCATTACATAAAAGTATTATAATGCTTCTCTCATAAGACCAATTAATGCAACAAAAATAAACTATATGAATAATTGAGTACTTATATAAAATCAAAATTTGATAATTGGTCAGTCGTTCAGTCACCAATTTGGCGCCATATTTAATGACTTTAATATTTCCTGATGATGCTGATGATAAGTTTAAATGTGGAAGCACACAGCACCCGGAATTATCAACCACTGAAGAACTGGGTATATACTCGTAAGTTACCCCTAGTGTGGGGTCATAGAAAATCTCAGCCTCCTTGAAAATTATGCTTATAATTAGGTAACACTATTTTCCACTGTATTTTTAAATTTGTAAGTAAGCATTTATCAAATAAATTTATTTGTATTTGTATTTGTATTTCTATTAATCTAATAATCTAATTAAAAAAAACATCTCGAGCCCAACTTCTACAACCAGCTTGCCCAGAAACAGCCTATTCAGGTTATAATATGCACTGCACTCGGGAACACAGAAGCTGCCGGTCGGGAATTCCACTCCTTGGCTGTACGCATTATAAATGTAGCAAAACGCTTGGCGCGCAAAAGAGGGATATCATCCAGGTAAGGATAGTATCCAGCCGTACGTCTGGATTCCCGATGGTAATATGAGGAAGGTGGAATGAGCCCATGTATGCTCGTGGTGGGCTATTGCCCGATCACTCAGGAGCGACATTTGTAGGGTGAACTACAGCTTATTATAAACTATCTGTGCTCGCGACTTCGTCCGCGTGGAATAGTGACTTTCAGCAGCATTTTTAATCTTTCAGGCTCTTGTTCCCGTTTTTGCAACATTTTTCACTGATGCTTCGCTCCTATTGGTCGCAGCGTAATGTTATATAGCCTAAAGCCTTTCTCGATAAATGGACTATCCAACACAAAAATAATTTTTCAATTCGAACCAGTAGTTCTTGAGATTAGCGCGTTCAAACAAACAAACTCTTCAGCTTTATAATATAAATATAGATAAAGATAACCTAGGAATTCTAGGATACCATTTTTTTGCCGATATTTCGACGGTGTTGCACTGACGACTGACTTAGGTAACATAGTGCCATTAATAATAATGATCCCCCCGTTGAGAATCGAATCCTTCGGGCCTTATACCGGTGCTAACCACTTTACCGAAGAGGCGGTAAAACAAAGCTTTATTTCCCGGTGAACGAAATAGATATAGAAAAAATCTCTATTTATTACAATTACATCAGACATCATCATCTATTTTGTTTTGAACTCAAAAACTGTCAAAGTTTTTATACCTACATGAAAGTACTGTGATATTCCATGGTAGGCTCCACGTTAGGTATTCAGTTTATAGAGTCATTCCGTATCGGATATTTGCTGGAATACTTCGAAAAATATCCCATCCAATCCGACACTGGCATTTGTGCATATTGATGGCATAATGACATTCACAAGAGCTACTTGTAGCCTAAACTGAATAAAAGATTTTGAATTTTGAATTTTGAATTTTGAATTTTTGAAAAGGGGAATTATTTATTTTCCACGGGGCATAGTGGCAACACTAACTATAGTTTAGTTCTATTATGTGAACGTGTGTTCTAACAATTAGATTGTCTTTGTGATACGGTATCTACAGCTAGTGGTGGTTTGATTGCTATAATTAGGGTACAAAATGTGTTTTTATTTATTTGCAACAAAAACAAGATATACAGTAAAAATATATAAATAAACTAACTTTATATAAAAACAATTTGGGAGCTCTCTATAAAATTGCCGGGTCCGATAAGGGCGACTAAGTTTTAAGTTCCTTTATAACATGTAAGTAACACTTTTTATAGATTCAAGATTCAAGATTCAAAATCATTTATTCAGTTTAGGCTACAAATAGCTCTTATGAACGTCATTATGCCATCGGTTCGTAAGTCTACTCTGGGGTGAGATCTTGTACTGAGAAGAACCGGCAAGAAACTCAGCAAGTGTCCAGCTCTTTTCTCCCTTACAGCATCAAAAAATATTGGAAAATGCCCTATCATAAAAGGACACTTTCCATCACAAATAAAATCACATAAAATAAAGGACAATCACACATGTTAAAAAAAAAACAAAAGAGAAAATATAATAATATCTACGTTTGCAAATATACATCAGTTACCAGTTAAAATTTTCACAATGTCATACAGCACTAATAACTACGTTAATAACTTAGTTAGCAATAAAGATTTTGAATTTATTTGAACAAGTGCAGTACCATTGGTACGCAGCAAATTCAAGGGTATGGACATAAACAACATGCTTAGCATTACACCAAAGAAATAAAGATATCAATTACATAATTTATTTATTATGTCAATTCCCGAGAGTTGTGAAAAGTGGATAATAAATAAGACAAAAAAATATTGAAATAAACGTTAAAATTACATAAATTATTGAAAACGATAAAATTAAGCTAAAATTTCAAATTCAAATTCAAACATTTATTTGCACAATATTGCGTACAGTACATTGAGATGAGCGACAATGTTGAGCAGGGACCAGAGGATCAACAATATTCTGCCTTAATTTTGTAGGCATTCAAATGTCAATACAGTATAAAATGTTATAAATTACCTAACTACATAAATGCAAATTTTTAGCTTAAATAATTATATAATAAAATGTCAATAGAAATAAAAATTATTAATCTAAGTAGGTACTACAATTTGTCAATTAGTATTGCAATGAAGTAATAGAAATAAATTGACTACAATTATAATTTTTTATTCATGTACTCACTAATGGAGTAAGAGTTGTACTGTAAGAGCCATTGAAATAACTTTTTTTTAAATACATTTTTGCCAAATATAATAGAATATAATAATAAAAAAATAGTGACGATTCCGGGTGAAGGCTTTCACCTCCGGCTTTGTGACTTACTAACAAGTAAGATATAAACCAAGCCCGTTCTCGCTGTCGAATAAACATAATGTAAGTACCAATGTCTCACCTTAACAGAGTAACCAACTCTGTAAAGGCCAAAGAGGCTAATATCAAGTTCTTTTTACAAAAGAAAGTCTCTTTAATAACGTTCGGAACGTATGTCTTTCTAGTTGATGAAGCACTGTTTGCCCCCGTGGCATAGATTGAGCGAGAGCTATTTCTAATTAACGAAGACTCAAGGAAGTATTCTTGTAATTAGTAACAGATGCGCAAGTAAGCTTACTGCTCTATACAATTATACAACATTATATTTTGGTGAGACTTTGCTGACGGCATTTTCAGCGTTACCGAACTTTTTAGGGGTGGCAAGAAACTGAAAGGGTTCCTCATGCCGTGTGATCGAAACACCGTTGGAGGTTTTCTAGAGGTATTGGCATCACGCGCTAGTGCGTGCCCCGTTCCTTAATAGATTCTCCGAGGGGTTCAGATCGGAACGACAGCGGAGCAACCCGAGGCTGCCTCAGTTCAGGTTGACCGGTTCAGCGCCAGCTGGCAGTTTTTGTAAGAACGCAGAGACGCTTGCAGTGTGAACCGACGAGCAGTAACTTACGGCGACGCACCGCTAAACAATAAATCTCATACGGAGCGTTTGCGCCCCGTACCTTAAGAAAAACTGTTCTTTTCCTTCAAATTAAAACTACATAATTATTATTTAAAAAAAATGAACTACAATATTGAAGAGTGCGTTAAGACTAATCTACAAAAAAAAATTTAGATCGGTCTAGTTAGCCTGTAAAATGCAAATCTATGTTTTAAAAGAGGTTACTTTGATATTTTTTTCTCTGTTATAAAAGTTGACAAATCGTGTTTCTGCAACTACCAAAATGAAGTCAATTAAAATGAAAAATCGTGTCATCATTTATCACTTTCATATGTTTTGTAATTGTTGGGAAAAATCAAGATCCCCGCCATGTAAATTTCCAATGCACACTTCTAGGACGTGCTACACTAAGTACCATGTTTTATTTATTTATTTAATTTTATTACACAAAACAGGATTACAGTTATAGTGGTTCAGTTTCTACATGGTTATAGTAAAATATGTAGACTGCAACTCCACAGATATGTGTGAACAACATGCTTAAACATTAAATCAAATCATTAAAAAAACACGTAAAATTAAATTAAATTGTTATACAATATTATACATTATACATTATAGAAATCAATTTAAATAGTAACGGTAACAAAATCAGATCTTAAAAAACACGGAAAATTAAATTAAATTGTAAAAATTACTTATACAACATTATTATACGATATTAATAAACATTGAATAAAAACCCAGAAAAAAACATAAAAGGAGGGATGAATAAAAATATGAAAAACAAATAAAAATAAAAAATAAAATGAAAATGGTAATGGTTACGCTTACAAAATTACATGGCATCATCATGTCAGTCTATTGAAACAAGCCTATGCAGCGACGACTTCCACTTGAAGAGCGATGAAGCGTGGATATCCGGCACACCATCCAATTTGTCTAATAAAGTGGTGTAGTCGCGCGCGGCATATTCTGACCCATGGGTTGTGGAATGAGACATTATTGTCGCAAAATAGAGTCGAAAGAGGACGGTTGCGCATTGCAGGACGTGACGGAACCTTAAAGTGATTTTCCGACAGCAAAGTTGTATGTATGTACGGACGACCTCCTTGGTAGTGGTTTGTACACCGGTTTTCATGGTGTCGCCATATCTGACGTCCCGGGTTCAATCCCCGGTCGGGTAAATTTAGAAATTATTGTTTTTCTAATTTGTCTCGGGTCTGGGTGTTTTCTATGTATAATAAGTATGTATTTAAGTATTTTATGTATGTTTATCCGTTGTCTAGTAACCATATAACGAGTTTCATGACGAAGCTTCTCTTGGGCTAGATAATTGGTGTGAGTGTAGGAAAATTTATATATTATTTATTTATTTATGTATTGTCCCGTTTATAATTTTGTAAAGATAAGTTAAGTCATTAACTTTGCGCTGGCTTTCAAGACTCGTTAATTTAAAATATTGCAACCGCGCTGCGTACGTGGTCAAAAGCTAGCATAACAATGTACTTGTTATAAATATTGTGGTGACCACACCGCTGAGGCGTACTCAAGTTGGTTCATGATTAGTGCTCTGTATAGTGATAGTAAGCTGTTTGGGGACCTAAACTCCTTTGAGACACGGAAAATAAAACCTGACAGCTTGTTGCACTTCTTGGACCATGCCTCATAATGACTGTTAAAACTCAGCTTACTGTCAAACAACGCCCAAGTCCCGCGTCGACTTACGCTCCAGTGGCTCTTGGTTAATGGCGTAGCTAAAGAAAATAGGATTCCTTTTAAGACAAAATGAAATAACAGAACATTTATTTGTTAATATTAAAGTCTCATGTGGTTGTATTAAACCAGTCGCATCTAAGTAACTATTTTTAACGAGCAGAATTTGCTTACAAACCCGACTGGGTTGCTGCTAGGACCACAGAATATAGATTACTAGGATCCGGGAGGATTGTGGGGTTGATCACAGGATGAGATGTGATCGGTGACCGACTTACTGAACTGTTTGACAACCGTTGGGCGCGTGACTCCAAAGTATTTGAAGAGTCTTTCATTTTCAGGGAAAGGTAGTCCGGGTAGCGGGAAGTGTGAGGAAAGTGTTGACCCCCCCCCCCCCCCCCCTGTTGGTAGGGGTTGGGTGCAACTGCCCTAACTTTCGACCCGTCCGTCAACGCCTACTATGTCCCGTTAGCATCTGTGTAAAATAGAAGGAAAGCGTCCCCTCCTTGCGGTCGACCCATCTGTGTAGCATCTGTGTAAAATAGAAGGAAAGCGTCCCCTCCTTGCGGTCGACCCATTTATCCAAGACGCATCTATCCCGCCGGCGCCGCACCGCTTTACCAACTGGTATTGCTCCAAAACCTATTTTGAAAATCGCCACACATCAGAAGAAGAAAAAAGAAGAAGAAAAACATTTATTGACAAAGGGAAGTACATCATATAAACCATTTATTATCATAATATTACACACTACACTTCAAAATGAATAGACCGCAACATCAAAACAGTTAATGCGAGAATTGGCTGTTCACATTTAATTTTAGTAAGTGTGTATTTCTTATTCGATTTTATTCGCGAGCGCTTAGGAAACAGGCCGCGAGCCACTAGGGGCTGCCGGTTGGGCACTACTGCCACAATAAAAGGTGACCCAGAAGACAAGCTTATGAGGAAACTCTAAGGTCGACTGAATTGAAAAATATGTATGAAAACAAGACAAAATCAACGTTCTGTTTGTAGTCCCCTGATTCCTCCTCCAAAACTGGACTGATTTAATTACTTTTTCATTAAAAATTAAAGAAAGGCTTTGGCGGTGTCCCTATGTTTTGCTTTTTTTATATAATCTCGTCAAAGGGAAACACAGCAAAAAAATCTGGCCAATTTTTAAGGTTTTCAAAGGTTTATATCTTTTTTAATATCTAATTTATAAAAATTAGGAAAACAGGGACGCAGCCGAAGCCTTTCTTTAATTTTTAATGAAATAAGTAATTAAATCGGTTCAGTTTTGGAGGAGGAATCAGGGGACTACGAAACGTTGATTTTGTCTATTTTTCATGCATAGTTTTTCAATTCAGCCGACCTTAGTGTTTCCTCTCCGAGCAACGCTTACAGAGACCCTTTGCACGGCCACGGATCTTGGAACAGCTCGGATCAGTCCGAGCGGAGCTGTTGCTAGACTCCGCGAGAGGTTGTCTACGTTGCTCGATAGCGTCTGTACGAAGCTAACCTTCTACAGTTTTCTTATATTGTGCTGCTGCTTACAGTATTGTGATTCGTTATATATTAATACGTGAAGCAAAAACTTTGTACCCCTTTTTACGAAAATTGCACCGACGGAGGAGTATGAAATTTCGCACACTTATAGTTTATACACCGAGACATTTTAGTGGTTGTTTCCCCCAAGAAACATAGTTCAAAAAACGAGATAAATTTTTAACTTTCCCATACAAACCATGTTCGGTCAATAGAGGCTTTGTAAAGAAAAGTGAAATATATAGTATAGAGAAAGTTATCCAAATGTAATTTTCTTTTTAAATTATGCATAAAAATAAAACAAACATAACACACACTACCATGTATTTGACACACACGCTTAAATACTCTTTTCAAAAATTTCAAAAATGGAAGAGGAGCGGCCGAAATCTGTCAATGCCAATCCAAACTCACATTCTATCTTTTTTCATTTTTCATTGCTTAGGATACAATCCGTGCAACCTTAATAAAATTACGGTCGAATTTCGACCACTGGGCAACCACTAGTGTTTATAAACACGCTCTGTTAGTCCGTGTTCGTTAAGGTTTATGTGCGTTGCACACAATTTGATTACGCAAACAAGCCTAATTTGTAAGCTAATGTTAGGTCTATCTTAATGTAGGCTCCCGGTAATACGGGTTGTGCGCAGTCTTGGCCAGAGATATTATACGACAATGAAACTTTATCGAATGGAGAAAATATTCATTTATTCTATGGCATTGGGTCTTGGATTTTGATAACAGTATAGACTATAATAGATACCTTAGTAAAACAAGATAGACAATTTCAGGAAAGCATCTTACATTAGCTTACTTCATTATAATGTACCAAAGTAGTTATTAATTGTGTAGTGTGGGCAGGCCCCCAACAAGGTGGACCGACGACCTGGTGAAGGACGCGATTAGCCGCTGGATGCGAGCAGCACACAACCGGTCGTTGGGCTAATGAGTTTTGGTCTTTCTGCCAACGCTTGTGTTTTTTTATTTTTTCTAGGTTCTGTGATATACTTTACAAAAGTAAAGTAAAGTTAATAAAAATAAATGTAATAATAATAAATAATAATTAATGCCTACAAATGTCCCACGGCTGGGCAAAGGCCTCCATCCTGAAACACCAAGCACTGACTGGGAGTAACTCCGTTAAATTGCATTAGTTCAAAACTCAATTTATTCCAACTTTCATTCAGTCTAAAATAGTATTCAAATATTTTGTTACAGTATAATTAATTTTGTCTGTAAACTAAGGGACCACAAACAGTTATCGTTCAATAAAGACCGTTACTGACGAAGGAACAATGAATTCTGTATGATTTTCATCGTTGATTAAATTTCCTCGATATACATCGAGATAGTTCGTATTTCTCGAGGGACCTCTGTTTGCTAATATAATATCCTGCTGGAGATTCTCCGTGTGGATATTCTAAATCTTAGTTGCATTATGTTTACTTTGTGTCTTGTTATCCGCTTTTACTATATATAGAGTTGGTGCCATATTTGGCCTTACATTAATTTTGATGGTCAACAAACCATCTTTGTTCTACCAACCCTTTGAACATTTGAACAATGCAGAAAAACTGTTACAGCTTATGATGAAGCTGAAACCTAGATTATGATGAAGCTGAAAAACTTCTTTAACATGACTACTATGGTGGATATCACACACACACATACACACAAACACACACCCTCATACACACACACACACACAAACACATAAATGCTCAATTTTGTTTTAGTTATTAATTTTAACTATATTTTATTATTTTATTGCTAAATAGTGTATGTACTTGTAGAAGATAAGGAAGAGGGTCTCTTTCTGGTACAGGTGCTACATGCACTTAAAACAAAGAGTCAGCCTTGGATATTGTTTTAAACGAAAGTGATAATGCAATAAATATTTTTGATTTTGATTTTTTTTTGTTATAATAGTATTGAATCGCGTGAAAACAATATTCACAGCTGCATACGGTATATTCTGGAAGCATTTTAGCAGCTTAATACATAAGGATATTAATAAATTAACCAGCAAATTTTTTTTGTCCCCATTGCTGGGACGTGCATTCTGGTATGATCTGATCTGATGGTCTGGTATTCTGAATGGTAACACCACAGAGAGAACTGGCTAAAACTCTACATGCTGGGTCCAGTGAGGATTGGTGGTTGTTAACGACTGCTTGCAGCTGGGACTGGCCAAAGCCTTCAGAAGCACAAAGAAGCTCGAGATAATACATTTTTGGTCATCCATCCGATGACCGACCTTTGCGGAACTTGAGTAACATTAGCAATCGGGCATGCTAGTCAATGCGCCATCATCTCAGCCAAAAGACGTCCACTGCTGGACAAAGGCCTCCAAGGATATGAGGGGTATTTGCCGTAATCGCCACGCTTGGCAGGCGGGTAACTCCTCATTTTTTTTATTGCTAACGAGCAAGCTCTTTTCCTTTATGTCACTTTATGTTAAGTGATGATTATGCCGAAGATCGAAGCGCACTTCACTGGGTGGCCTCAACTACTGAGGCACTGGCTATCTTATTACTGCCGGAACACAACAATGCTGCAAACGTTGATGTTATGGCGACATGTTTAGATAAGATGGTGGTAACTAGCCAGGTGGACAAACTAACTCTACCAACAACCCGTAAGATATATCAGCACTACATAGTATAAAACAAAGTCACTTCCCGCTGCCCCTATGTATGTATGTATGCTTAGATCTTTAAAACTACGCAACGGATTTTGATGCGGTTTATTTTAATAGATAGAATGATTCAAGAGGAAGGTTTATATGTATAAATACATGCATAATATAGTAGAGAAACACTGATACTGTTAGAGGTTTCACATTTTTTAGAGCTTACATTGCAAACGCTGGCTGAACCCTACGAGATAGATCAAAATAATGTACTACAGTATAAAAAGGTCTACAAATAGTCTCAGATGGTATATGTCTATCTCTTAAGGATAATCCTCAATAATCATTTTTTATCCTTTACTTTTTACGAAAAAAAATGACTTATTTACGAAGCGATTTTAAGCAATACAGCAATAATCCTTATTCAATTCAGTACCTTAAATACATTTTGCATTTAATATAGATCAATATGGCCCTTTACAGCATGTAATTTAAATAAATATTTTCAAAGATATTACAGATTTAAAATGCAGGGACGTAGCGGTTGCGTGTATCAGCATTGCAGCCAAGCCGGGGCTAGTCGCTAGTACATATACAATGTTACTTTTAGTTTATACGAAACCTGAAAACTGTTTGTTTAGAATCAGTAATAGAATCGATTTCAATATTTTTTACACTCGTACCATGTTACATTTTGACCAAATAATATTTACAAAATCTCAAATAAAGTATACCCTACTAAAAACACACAACGGGACAGCACAAAAAGCTTGGAACTTCGTGAGTTTTCAAGATATAATTTTTTTTTTTTACTGGTTCTTTAAATGAAAATATTTGACCCGTGTTTCGATTTTCGTATAAACTAAAAATAAGGTTGTATATGTATAAAAAAACCAAACATGTATCCGTAGCTGGCAATCGAACCCGGGACCTCTGGGTCTGTCTTAACCACTAGACCACAGAGGCAGTTATTTAACTCTATAATGCCATCCCTTGTTTCCTTATTCGTCGTTGCCTACGTAAAATTACATAGCCACAATGACCATTAGAGCTTTTAATGAATGAGGTCATTAGACGCACTTAGGCTCTTTTGTGAACATTTTAACGTGTAAAAAAGGACACAAACGCGCTTGGGTTTTGTCCTTCACATAGAAAGGCAAAATTAAATTTACAAAGGAGTTTATTTTTAATTCGGAATATGCAGCATTTCATTGTGTGGTGCCGGGGTTAAAGAATTGCACCACCCCATCTCTTCCCGTGGGTGTCGTAAAAGCCGACTAAGGGACTATTCCAGAGGATGGGCAGCAGCATCTCTCTGAGGTTACCTTCAACCTACTGCGATCGCCAACCCGCCTGCCAAGCGTGGCGATTACGGCAAATACCCCTCATATCCTTGGGGGAGGCCTTTGTCCAGCAGTGGACGTCTTTTGGCTGAGATGAGCATTTCATTTTCATCTCACCTGGTGGTAAGTTATGATAAGGCCGAAGCCGGCAGCGCACTTCACCCGTATCCTCAACTGAAGACCTGGCTATGTTATTGCTAATGTCGGAAGAATAAAACAATGCTATTTACATTTTTGTTGTTCAACATATTTATTTAAAATGGTGGTAACAAGCCAGTACTTGAGGAGATCCATATGGCGCATGCAGTGATTAACGCACCTGGTCTGCTAGTGCTGAGGTTAAGCAACTTTGGCAAGGGCCTGTCATCGGATGGGTGACCAAAAATGTTATGATCTCGAGCTTCTCCGTGCTTCGGAAGGCACGTGAAGCCGTTGGTCCCGGCTGCATTAGCAGTCGTTAACAACCACCAATCCGCACTGGGTCCGCGTAGTGGTTTAAGGCCGTTCTCCCTATCCTTCTATAGGGAAGGTGCCCCAGCAGTGTGGGGACATAAAAATGCGCTGATGATGATGAAGCCAGGCGTGCTGTACACTAATCAAACCGATAACAAACACCAAACAGGTTCTTTCTGCTTGGAATCAAATCCGGGGTATCTGTGTTTGATACCTGAGTGGTTACTCAGCACCGGGTCGGATTTATTTTTTAATTTTTTGCACGGCAAATGATTTTACTTTCCACCTGATGTTAAGTGGAAATAGAGAACAGACACGAAGACAAGGTGCCTTGTTACGCCTCGTTTGAAGGAGCCCTTGCCATAGGAATGAGGGAAAGCGTGTGCTCGTAGACTATTCCATCTTCCTCAACTAAGTTCAAATAACGAATAAAGTTTTGCCAACAAAGTATTTATGTAGTTCTTGTTTGAGTGGGCGTTGTTAGGTATGTAATTATTTTCATATCATTATAGTTTTATAATTATTATCTAGTATACCTCCATGGCCTATTGAATAATAGACTTATTACTACAATTACAATCATAGTGTCGATAGATTTAAGTATTTACTCATAATTTACTTAATAAATAACTAAATTTCAGAAAATAATACAGCTGTATTTCTGTCGAAAAACATGTGCCAGTTTAAATAAGCGTAAAGTTATTGTGCTTGCTTATCTGAACACATAACTAACTTTGTAACATGTTTAAAACTTATATAATTGTGCAAAGAGAACTTGGATGGAGATGAAATTGCTTAAGTTTCATAATATAGTGTCTAACCACTAAAACATTTAACATGATAAAGAACTTATTTTACAGTAAATATGAATGTAGGTTTTTTCAATATCACTTACAAGCATTGAGCTTTAATTAGCGGGTAACCACGAGCTCTTATAGCAGTACTAATGCAGTTGTGGAAACGAGACGCGTGTAGCGGCGAATATATTTGCGTCTCTTTTCCACAACTGCAATAATACTGCTATAAGAGCTCATAGTCAGGGGGCAGGACGACTTTGTCATTTTCTTTTACTTGACACTTTCCTAACTTGTCTCATTTTTAACTCGGCTTTTTCTTAGTTTGTCTCTTTCTCTCTTTGGGTAACGTTTTTATTTAAATAAAAGCTTGTTTTTTTAAATCTTTTTTATTGAAATTTTATTTTTTGCTTTTTATTCCTAAATACTTATTAACAACATCTCTTTTGAGCCTTTTTTATTTATTTATTTAAATTATTTTATTTATTTACACTATTTTTTGCCCTTTCATTTGATACCCATATTGAGGGGATTGAATTATACATAGGTACTTATTGTAAGTCATACGTCGTGAGTGAGCAATGTCTACGGAGGGATTTGCGACGTCTCCTTAAATGTTTAAGTGTGCGCAATCCTCTCTAATTACAAACCCTTTACAAACAAGGTTTGTCGTATACAATTGTAAACATCAGGGACTTTGTTGCTATCAAAGCTACATCCAACCACTCTTTAGCAAACTCTTAGTGATCTCTGTTTCAAGAAGGTTTAAGGAAACTTAGTGCAATCTAGGCCGTCAAAATTCATAATTTATTTATGCATTACTAGTGGTCGCTCGCGGTTTCACCCGCGTGGTTCCCGTTCCCGTGGGAATATCGGAATAAAAAGTATCCTATGTGTTATTCCCGGTTATAAACTATCTGTATGCCGAATTTCATCCAAATCCATTCAGTAGTTTTTACGTGAAAGAGTAACAAACATCCAAACAAACTTTCGCGTTTATAATATTAATAGGATAGGATTAAACATAAATTAAAATTGAAATAATGAGTATGACCATGATTACATGACTTATTTTAGTGATGTTTAAAGTTGAGTAACTTTAAGGAAGACAAGAATGTAACATACAATTATAAACCAGTTCAAGTACGTCATGTAAACCTTAAAGCACTAATAAGTAATTAAGGAGTTCGCGTAACTTCCGGAAAACAATTAAACTTTCGAATAAAACCAACATTGCCGCCATATTTTTAACTGCCAACATTAAAAATATAACTACCTTCGATTAAAATAAGCAAGTTGTGATTGATTTTAAAATGGATGAATACATTGGAATACCGTGCCGTGCGGTGATTAGATTTTTGTCAGAGGAAGGTGAACGCGCCTATCGATATGATTCCACTTTGTTATTCTGGATAGGTAGATACTTCAAAACACGTGACAGAATATCAATATAATTCTTACCTATATTTTAAGCAAATAGTGTTGCCAAGAAATTATCTTTATGAATTAATAAAAAATCTTGTTAGTGGAACAAATTTCAAGACATTTTTTTAATGGGATAGACTTGGAACGGGAGCGCAGAGCTTTGTGCGTCAGGGCTAATATGATTGCCCGCAGGTTTGCACGCTGTACTAAACAGGTGAAGATTACACCTTTTAAAGCCTTTTGTAACTCTCTGTACACGTGCAGCCTGCGTGGACGCATTACACCCAGGGGGCAACGGGGCTCTGCGCACTCAATACAATAACGCATTCAGGATGCTGATGGGGCTGCGTCGCTACTGTAGTGCTTCAGGGATTCTAGCCGAAGCTGGAGTAGATAGCTTTGCAGCCATTGTTAGGAAACGCATAGCGTCCCTGATTCGTCGTGTGCGGGGCAGCTCCAACAGCCTCCTGATGAGTGTTGCGGCGACTTTGGACGTGGACAGTGCTATTGTGCAGCATTGGACGCGCGTCCAGCTAACCAAGGACACAAAATTATCATATTGTTTATTTTAAATGTGTCAGAATTATATTTTAATTTACTAACATAGTTTGTAAGATCATTGTTACTTACACTTTATAGGCAATGCCCGAAATAAATGATTTTTATTTTTATTTATTTTATTTTTTTAAGTAATAAGAAGTTTTTGTTCCTACAACAAGGGGTCCTTTAATTGAGGTGTGACGAAGCAATTTGCGGGTCGACAAGGTGAGGGCTCGATTTAACGCGCCCGGTCTGCGAGTGCTGAGGTTAAGCAACTTTCGCAAAGGCCGGTCATCGGATGGGTGACCAAAAATGTAAGAATCATCTCGAGCTCCTCCGTGCTTCGGAAGGCACGTAAAGCCGTTGGTCCCGGCTGCATTAGCAGTCGTTAACAACCACCAATCCGCACTGGGCCCGCGTGGTGGTTTATGGCCCGTTCTCCCTATCCATCCATAGGGAGGGCTCGTGCCCCAACCGTGGGGACATAAAATGAGCTGATGATGAAGGTGAGGACGGCTAGTGAGGCACAACACTACTCCACTAGCTACTCTGCATCTGCTTAACATCAGGTAGTAAAACAAATAGCTTATCTTGTTCCACAGCTGGGCACAGGCCTCCATCATTGAAATCAAGTCATCACTACTATTGATAAGTAAAGGCTTAATCACGACGCTTACCAAATGCGGGTTGGTGATCACAAACCCGAGTTATTACTTATTGTTATTTACCACTCGGCCGCCGCGAGTACCTACATCAGGTAGAGCAGAGTCGTTTATCTAATCTAATACCTTTAAACGAGCAAATCTTGTTTATATGTATATATAAATAATTATAAATAATATCAATAAACTTTCCTACACTCACACCAATTATTAAGCCCAAGAGAAGCTTCGTTATGAAACTCGTTAAACGGTTGCTAGACAACGGATAAACATACTTAAATACATACTTATTATACATAGAAAACACCCAGACCCGAGACAATTTAGAAAAACAATAATTTCTAAATTGACCCGACCGGGGATCGAACCCGGGACCTCAGAGATGGCGACACCATGAAAACCGGTGTACAAACCACTCGACCAAGGAGGTCGTCCTCATATACATATAATCTGAATCTCGGAAACGGCTCCAACGATTTTACTATGCAGGGGGTTTAAATCGATCTAGCTAGGTTTAATTTTTAGAAAATTACAAAAAAAAATACCGAGCAAAAGTGATCCAGGTACTTTAAGCTTAAATGCTTAATAATAACATCCCCCCACCAATACGTGATTCTCCAAGCATAAATAGTTTTAAATTTAAATTAAAAAAACACTTGCTACATCTTCAGAAAACCATACCGTAGGAGTTTCTTTAATAAAAATATGTTTAATATCAGTAGGCAGCAAATATGTTTAATATCAGTAGGCAGTCTAATAATGTCAACATTTGTAGTGGTCTTGAGTTTTAAGGTAGGAACATGAGCCCTGCATGCCCTGTATACCTTACCTTACCTGGTCAGTATTCTTTGTTTTTTGTGAAACGGTTGAATTTCGTCTGCTGGGCGACCATTCGTATTGGATATGGTCGTTGATGTAGTGTATAAGTAGTGTGTAAGTGTAAGTTTTTGTGTATACGTGTATGTAATATGTATAAATGTGATTGTTGTTGCTTTGTGGTTGTGCTCCCTCCCACACTAAGGTGTTCGCGGAAGATCAGCGTCAGGTTTTCCTATAAACTAGGAGGCCTGACATCATGCTGAGCCTGTTAGTGACACTTATTTTTTTGAATGTTTGATGTAATGATGTGTGTTGTGTCACTCATAAATGTTTTCTATTCTATTCTATTCTATAAATGAGATGTAGGCCAATCGCTACCCATCCAGCCTCAGAACAATAACTAAAGGCACAACACGTTTTATGAAAGTTCGTGACACATATAATCTGTCCACACATCTTTCGCACGAGCATGACCAACTACGGCTCAAAGCCTTTACGTAAACGACCAAAATTCCAAGGGGACCTCGCATCCATCCGAGCAACATCCGACTTCAGCAAATCCACTAGTTTTAAACTTCATAAATAGAGATCTCCGTACCTCGAAAATGTTAATGCAGAAGGACCGATTTATATTGAAGCGTTTGTTAACCGTACGAATGCAGACTTGGGTTCTGTGTTAGTTCCTGGTTCAATCCTCATAGATCCTTTAGATCACAGACTGACGTGACGCTACAGCTTTTTTAGTGGGTTAAGAGGACAATTATATGGTAATAACTAATAACGCAGTCTTAATGATCTTCAAAATTACCTTAGTAAATCATCACAATCGTCAGCTTATAAAGGACCCACTGTTGTTCAGACTCAAAAGATGGGAGATGGGAACATTGGGCTATCATGCACTTCGTTCTAGCCACATGCAGTTTATTTTTGGGTTTTAACGACTAAGATATTGCGACCACAACTGGGGGTTAACATTTCAAAATGAGATAAGATAGCCCTTAAAAGAGATAAGATAGCCAGTTCCTCAGTAGTTGAGGATTCCGGGGTAAAGTGCGTCTCACTTAACACAGGTGTGATAAACATTTATAAAACACACACTCATTTCAGATCCCGTTTTTTCTTTCTGATCAAATCAAATAAAATTATTAACTTACTGAAAATAGAGTAGGTACAATGGCAGTAGGTAGTTAAAATACTACTCGTAGCTCGTTTATTTTGCAAACACAGGGCGTGTGAATACGTATCAATATTACTAGTGGTCGCCCAGTGGTCGAAATTCGACCGTAATTTTATTAAGGCTGCACAAAATTAAAAAAGATAGAATGTGAGTTTGGATCACAGGTTTGGATCATGTTTGGATGGGCATTGACAGATTTCGGCCGCTCCTCTTCCATTTTTGAATTTTTTAAAAGAGTCGTTCTACTTCTTTTTTTTTTTGTGTTTTTTTACATGTTGTGACTGTCTCATATTTTGTGTTTTTATTTGTGATGGAAAGTGTCCTTTTATGTTAGGGCATTTTCCAATATTTATGACGCTGTAAGGGAGAAAAGAGCTGGACACTTGCTGAGTTTCTCGCCGGTTCTTCTCAGTACAAGATCTCCCGCCCAGAGTAGATAGACTTACGAACCGATGGCATAAATGACGTTCATAAGAGCTATTTGTAGCCTAAACTGAATAAATGATTTTGAATTTTGTTTTTTTTTTTTTTGAATTTTTTAAAACTCAGGCCGCGCCGTGTGCCACAACGCTGCCCGAAGAAAAGAGTTCCGATCACCACAGTACATACGCCTTCACTTCTGACTATCCAAAACTGTGAAATTTCTTCAACAAATCTTCAACCTTAGCAGGTGTACATAAACTTCAAAGTCTAACAGTTTGTGCTATGCTATCGTGGCTAGTAGTGCACCTGACTCTTTTTTGTAATAATAATTTATATATTAATACGTGAAGCAAAACCTTTGTACCCCTTTTTTACGAAAATTGCGCAGACGGAGGAGTATGAAATTTCGCAAACTCATAGTTTATATAAAGAAGGTTATCCGAATGTTAATATATTTTTTAAATTATGCATAAAAATACATTAAATCAATAAAACAAACATTGCGCACACTACCATGTATTTGACACACACGCATAGACACTCTTTTAAAAATTCAAAAATGGAAGAGGAGCGGCCGAAATCTGTCAATGCCAATCCAAACTCACATTCTACCTTTTTTAATTTTTCATTGCTTAGGATACAATCCGTGCAGCCTTAATAAAATTACGGTCGAATTTCGACCACAGGGCGACCACTAGTAGTTATAAAATGGTGTAATATACAACGTGTAACAGAAAGGTGTGGTCATAATGAAAAGATCCAAAGTGTATCCAATCTAGATCTTGTATGCGGAGTTACTTAGACATAATTATTAACTTAAATTTGTCATGCAATTTTTATTTATTATTTTATTAGTAACATCATATCAAAATAAACAAGTCACATCACTAGTGGGTCAGTGTACTTACAATTATAATCACTCCTACTTGCCTATGCGCGCCTAGTACTCAGAGCGCAGAGTAGTTCGGAACTTAAAAGCCGGAGCACTACACCGCCCGGTTCGCTCGGCTTACGACGAACGGTGAGAACAGACGGCCGGTTGGCGGCATGAACAACGCAAAACTCCACCAATGTATGCTTCTCAATTAATTAAATAGTTCCAAATAACACTTAACCTTTCCTTTCACTTTGCATTATTAAAATAATTCACAGTAGTATTTTATTTACACAGTGAGGAAGGCGGCAACAATGCATTCCTTCTGCCCTTGCATCTCACACTCGCCGACATAAACCACGTTTGATGCAGCCTTATTAAAAAGAAACCAATTTTGATAAATATTTATAAAATTTACAAAATACAGTGAAAAAATTAAACGCCTACCCGACCCAGCCAGGAATCGAACCTGGGTCTTCCGCAATCCAGCGTCTACGTCAGCCTTCCCGGTAGCATAGCGGTCAGTGCAGCCGTCCGGATTGCGGAAGACCCAGGTTCGATTCCTGGCTGGGTCGGGTAGGCGTTTAATTTTTTCACTGTATTTTGTAAATTTTATAAATATTTAAGATAGCTTGAGTGCAGCAATTAGCACTTGAAAATAAAAAGTAAAAATTTACTATAGCGTTGTGTTATCAAATTTGTAGTATTTCATCTGCAAAGATGAATCTGCATAGCCAACGGTTGCAATGGTCGTTGGATAGATGGCGCGCTGTGCCGCTATTAGCACTCTAAAAATTACAAAAGCAGTGACAAAATTCAGCGTCTACGTCAGCCTTCCCGGTAGCATAGCGGTCAGTGCAGCCGCCCGGATTGCGGAAGACCCAGGTTCGATTCCTGGCTGGGTCGGGTAGGCGTTTAATTTTTTCACTGTATTTTGTAAATTTTATAAATATTTAAGATAGCTTCAGTGCAGCAATTAGCACTTGAAAATAAAAAGTAACAATTTTGATAATTTAAATAACCGGGCGCCACTCGTGCACGCGCTACGTGTGCTCAACGTTATGCCTGAGCAAAATGATTTGTTTTCATATACGCTGATGAGCTCACGGAATTAGCTTTTAGTATAGTAACTATTTTGTAAATAACTAACTGCACCATCGCATTAGGTTTGGCCTATAAGGATTATGTATGTTCTTTTAAATAAATAAAATAAAATAAATAAAATAACAACGCAAATAAATAGCAATTCTGCTCAAAGAAGTAATAAATAACTAAGCGACTGACATTGACATCAATTTGACAAACCGCAAAAACAGACTGTTTATGGTGGTTTGTCAAACATGACAAACCTGAATTACAAACATTAATTTGAGTTTCAGTAAAACAAAACCCCAAGATTAACGTTCAATTTGTAGAAAAGATACTTGTAATAGCCGATATAAACATACACTTTTGTTGGTTTAACGAGACTCACATTTGGACATAGTCTAGTGAGGTGGTCGAATCGATACACTCAGGATTCTGTTATGTATCTAATAGGCTACGCAATGATATTTTTAGTTTTGATCAAGTTCGTATAATTATTTTTTTGACGATGTTTTTTAACGGAAGAGATAAATAAATAAAAATTAATTTCGGGCGCGAAATTTGACACTTCCGCCGCGTGACGTATGCTTGCATTGATAGATACTGTAACTGGAAGCTTGAGTGGATAAGCATTTGTAATTATTTCCGGCTATGTTTACGATTATATGTAGAGAACGGGTTTAATTGTAGGAGTCTCATGATTATTACGTTGCAACCCTAATAAAATAATCCTGTTGGACATATCTAGGTGACAGGTAGGTAAAAAGGGGAACCGGGGAACAAGGAATTGTTTGCATTAATTAATTCTTCTTCTTATTCGGTCACTTTTGACAGAGTGGTCGTAGTCAATGAAGGGTCGCCCTTAGTGCTCGCAGCAGTTGCTGCCCTTGTAAGCCTTCCCCACCGGTCTCTGTTGGCCGCATGGCGAACGCACTCCGTCATTAGGGTCCCAGTGACAGACTTTATACTTTACAAGCCGCTCCATTGAGTTGGTTTTACGTGTAACGTGTCCAAAGAATTTCAAAATCCGCAATTGCACAAGCGATGACAGTCTCTGCTATATTTTTTTTTTTATTATTATTTTTTTTTTTTTGTTTTTTTTTTTTCATTTGCTTAATTAATTTATATAATTTAGTTTATAGTTTTAGTAGAAGGATTGAAGAGAGTTTTGTTGGAGGTTTATACCTTCCGTGCCCATACCATGAATCCATGTTCAGTCATATAAAGCTCTACAGTACCTACCTACCTTTTTTCGTTTAGAGGCTCTAAAAACGCAACCGAACAAGCCTTTCTACTCTGGCTGATTGTCTGCGGATCCGTTTCTAAAACGGGTGAAGTTCGTTCCACATAAAACGGACTCGCCACATTAAGGCGAGACGTGTCTGGCGTGGCTACGGCACCTCCATAATTAACAAAGCCAGTGGAACAGAGTTTCTGGATCACATAAAAATGAGTTAGGTCGATGAACTACGTGTTGAACTGGTGACAATAATCGTTTTTGAAAAGAGGTCGTAGTAACGAGATTGATTTTAGAATAAGAAGTAAAAGAAAAGACATATATTTTAACAAAAACAAGAGACAATCTATACTAATATTATAAAGCTGAAGAGTTTGTTTGTTTGTTTGTTTGTTTGTTTGAACGCGCTAATCTCAGGAACTACTGGTTCGAATTGAATAATTCTTTTTGTGTTGGATAGTCCATTTATCGAGGAAGGCTTTAGACTATATAACATCACGCTGCGACCAATAGGAGCGAAGCATCAGTGAAAAATGTTGCAAAAACGGGAAAAGAGCCTAAAAAATTAAAAATGCTGCCGAAAGTCACTATTCCACGCGGACGAAGTCGCGAGCTCAGCTAGTAGGAAATAAAAGAAGTTTAACAAAAAAGAAAAAAACATTTAAAAGTGACTCAAGGCTGCGTCAAATAGGTGGCCAATAAATAATAAATAAATTAATAAACTTTCCTACACTCACACCAATTATCTAGCCCAAGAGAAGCTTCGTTATGAAACTCGTTATATGATTACTAGACAACGGATAAACATACATAAAATACTTAAATACATACATTATCATACATAGAAAACACCCAGACCCGAGATAATTTAAAAAAACAATAATTTCCAAATTGACCCGGCGGGGGATCGAACCCGGGACCTCAGAGATGGCGACACCATGAAAACCGGTGTACAAACCACTCGACCAAGGAGGTCGTCAATTCAGCCTATGTAGTTAGTGTATTTAATGTTTAATAATTTATTTTAATGAACACTTTTTTATTTTTATTTTTAAAGATTAGTAATTAAGCGTTTTTACAATAGTAAGTCCTGTTTATCACCACCACAATATAATCACCAGCTCATTATATATTCCCACTTCTGGCGAGCCTTCCAGGAGGGTGGTGGTGGTTGGATGGGTAGGGAAAACGTGCCATAAACCACCTCGCGGGCCCAGTGCGGTGCGGTGATTGTTAACGACATAATGCAGCCGGGACCAACGGTTTTACGTGCCTTCCGAAGCACGGAGGAGCTCGAGATGATACTATATTTTGTTAAAACGCACTTAAAAAGCTCATAATTATGCTTGGGTTCACGTCAGTAGTCTAACAAAGTTATGGGAAATGAACCACCCCCAACCCTCGATTATCTCAGTATAGAAGTGGGGCTTTACAAGTCCTCACGCGGATTTCTTGAGAGAATTTGAAAAGTGACGTTGCACTGTTTTGTTTCATTTGCCAACACTCATGCACACTCACGAACACTTAACAGTTAATAATCCACCATTATTTCACATTTATTTATTTATTTATTTATTTATTTATTTATTTATATACTTATACTTATTTGACATATACAATTTATGAAACCCTGGCTCCCAAGCTAGTAAAAACCGTAATATGGGAGCCAGTGTCTTCCCAATAATATTACAGTTTAAGTATTAAGTACTAAAGCATACAAAACAGAATCATACATGCTAAATACGTACAATTAATTTACACAACTTAAAAAACGTTAAAAAAAAAATGGAAAGAAAAATAGGTTTAATTAAATTAATTCTATTAGATTAATTTAGATTAGGTCAAAACATTGCATCATGTGTTTGCGTGCGCTTGAGAGTTAGTGTATATTTGTGTGTGAGGGAGTGTGTGTGTGTGTGGTGTGTGTGTGTGTGTGTGTGTGTGTGTGTGTGTGTGTGTGTGTGTGTGTGTGTGTGTGTGTGTGTGTGTGTGTGTGTGTGTGTGTGTGTGTGTGTGTGTGTGTGTGTGTGTGTGTGTGTGTGTGTGTGTGTGTGTGTGTGTGTGTGTGTGTGTGTGTGTGTGTGTGTGTGTGTGTGTGTGTGTGTTTGTGTATCAGCACATTTGCTTAAGATAGGACTCTGCTTTATCACCACTTATAGCCAGCAAGAAGTTAGATAATACGGTTTTTAGTTGGTGGTTATTGCAAGTCCTCATTTGTAATTCACTGTTTATCTTAGTGTATAATTTCAGTGCAAGATAGCTATATGACTTTTGAGCAAAAGAACTTTTAGTTGTGGGCTGTGGACAGCGAAATCTTCGCTGAGTAAGTTTTGGTAAATTTGGGATTGACAATCTATGGTATCTTCTCAAGCATTGGTAAATGAAAAGTTTTCGAACAGACATGACTTTGGCAACGCTGTATACCAATGTAGTAGGATGCAGTCTTGGTAGAAACAGCATTACTTTAAGTATCGCTCTTTGGGCTTGCTCAAGTTGCATTAGATGGAATACAGACGCACCTACCCAAGCACAGATGCAGTAACAGAGAATTGATTCGCATAATGACTTGTAAGTTTGAGTAAGTAGTTTATTATCAGCTATTATTCGTAGGTTTTTAAAAGCATATATTAGTTTTCTCACTCTTTTAGCAACTAATGTTATGTAGGAATCCCACCTAAGCTTATCATCAATAATAACTCCTAAATATTTAATAGATTTTTCGCGGGCTAGAATGGCACAGTCACATCCGCTTTTCTTGTGACCGAAAGTGCGATTACAAGGAAATGTATGAACTGTTATGCAAAAAGCGTCGTGCGGGCTCGAGGCCTTAGTCTTACTGAAACATAGATATTTTGTCTTGCTAGTGTTAAGGGATAGGAGATTGTTTTCCAGCCAGGTAGTGATGTGGCACATACCAGTTTCAACCTTCTTGTGGACACTGTTCCAATCACTTTTACTGTGAAAAATAATTGCAGTGTCATCCGCGAACATCAACAAGTCGGCACCTGGAAGCTCAGTATTGCAAAGCTCATTGATATAAATCAAGAATAGGGTTGGATCTAGCGTACTTCCCTGTGGCACACCATAGCTACAGGTGGCATTTTCACTCATGAGTCCATTGATACGTACTTGCTGACTCCTCCCAAGGAGATAGCCTCGAAACCAATTGTTTACTACACCCCTAACACCGATGTTTTCTAGTCGCGCTAGTAATATTGGTATGGAGACAGTATCGAACGCCTTTTGCAAGTCGAGAAACACTCCTACGCATCGTTCCCCAGTGTCAATATATTCCATTATAAGAGAGGTGATTCTTAATACAGCATCTTCAGTAGATTTATTAGATCTAAATCCATATTGATTATTGGCTATCAAGTTGTGACTTTCAAGATAGGAAACTAGCCTATTATTTACAATTTTTTCAATAACTTTAGAGAGAGTGTTCAAAAGAGAAATGGGACGGTAATTTGAAGGTTCTTTTTTATCACCTCCCTTAAAAATTGGGGACACTATGGCTTGTTTTAGGCAAGCAGGAAAGATGCCTTGCTCAAAACTTAGGTTACAGAGATAGCTTATAGGTTCTGCTAGAATATGTTTTGCATGTTTAAGCAAGTTTGTCGTTATATTATCTTGACCCGGTGCACATCCTGATTTTAAACAGGAGATAATACTATATATTTCGCTTGCTGTTGTAAAATAAAGTGTCATTGAGCCATTTGGTATATTATTCGCTTTTATTTGACCAGCCAAATAACATAACATTAATATTCGAAATAACACAAATTTTACAAAATAAATCTAAACTGCAGACATGATGATCTTGTATTATGATGTTTGTTAATTTTTTAAATATTATTTTTTTTTGTATGTCAATACATATTCTCTCGCTCCCTCTCTCATATATATTAATCAAATCTGGTCTAGATCTGCTTTATCCACGCAGCATGTATATTTTTCTCTTTAAAGGCTCATGATTTTTCTGGCTAAAATTACTCATACTCAAAACATTCGCACTTTAATCCATGTAACCTAGATATAATGGCAGCTATCAACAGCGCCGACCATTTGCAATCACTCCTAGTATATTCCCCTAAACCCCAAATCTCCAAAGCTTTCACAAATGCTGTCCCTCTCGATTCCCGAATCCTTTACGGTTAAGTGCCCAGTAAGAATCCCTCGGGAATACTAAGCTTGTAACGATCCCTGTCTCGTGACATTGTTACGTTGAGATCCTGGTTATTAAATAAAATGTCGCTATAGCTTCGGTGGTAAATTGGATTTTTTTCCTCAACCGGATATCGGTTAGCCTTTAACTCATGTAATGGTAAGTGACAACTTTAATACATTTAAAAGACGAATAAACGAATTAGACGAAGCAAATAAAGTCGAAGATGGAGGCGCATGAATTCTGTAACAATGAGGAATTGCTTATTTTTTCTTTTACAAAGTGTATCAGAAAGGTTTGGTAAAAAAGAAAAGATCCAAAGATCTTGCATGTGTTGTTACTGAGACTAAATTATTCACTTTAACTTGTCATGCAACTCTAAATTTAATATTAATATTAGTGAAGTGATGCCCGTCATTCGCTTATAAGCAAGCAGCAATGATCATAAATGTAAGTACACAGAGGTTACTAAACCACTAGGGCTGAGACTTGCTTATTTTAATGTGACGTCACAATAGAAATCACTACATAGTATAAAACAAAGTCGCTTCCCGCTTCCTATGTATGTATGTATGTATGTATGCTTAGATCTTTAAAACTACGCAACGCATTTAGATGCGGTTTTTTTATAGATAGAGTGATTCAAGAGGAAGGTTTATATGTATAAATACATGCATAATGTAGTAGAGAAATACTGATAATTTTAGAGGTTTCACATTTTTTGCGCTTACATTGCAAACGCTGGCTGAACCCTACGGGATAGATCAAAATAATGTACTACAATATTGTACACCTTAAAAAGGTCTACAAAAAAGTCCGTGATGGTATATGTCTATCTCTTAGGGATAACCCATAATAATCATTTTTTATCCTTTAGTTTTTACGAGAAATAATGGCTTATTTACGAAGCGATTTTAAGCAATACAGCATTAATCCTTATCCAATTAAGTACCTTAAATACATTGTGCATTTAATATAGTCTTTTACAGCATGTAGTTTAAATGAATATTTTCGAAGATATTACAGATTTAAAATGCAGGGACATAGCAGTTGCGTGTATCAGCATTGCACCCGTACGAAGCCGGGGCGGGTCGCTAGTATCTCTGCATACAAGATTTAGATCGGATACACTTTGGATATTTTCTTTTTACTACATATACATACATGTTTACATGCATACATGATATACATGTATATCGAATAGTTTAGGTATGGTTCTTTAAGATGAAATTAAGAGAGGCTTTAAAAGTCAGTAACGCAAAGACAAATGCTGTAGATGCCCATGGGCGTCGATGACCACTTCCCATCAGATGGCTCGCCTGCCGACTTAACAGAGATATCGGAACACAGGTGCTTTGATTTAGCAATAGGCTTTGTTAAGATAGTGGTTTAACTAGATGAACTTAAAACAAGTCCTACATATATTTTTTTGAAGATTATGTTTTTTTTTTTAATATTAGAAAGAGGCAAACGAGCAGGCAGGTCACCTGATGGGAAGCAATCACAGCCGCCCATGGACACCCGCAAAACCAAAGGAATCACAGATGCGTTGCCAGCCTTTAAGGAAGGAATAGGCTCGTTTCTTGAAGATCTCTAAGTCGTATTGGATTATGTACTGAATTACGGTATTTTTACATAGTAGGAACTATCGGAACACAACAACGCTACTATTTTTGATTAAGCAATACACTTATGTATTTGTTAAGAAATAGAGCTAGACCACCACTATTTTCTACCTAGATCAAGTTGTACCACTATAGTCCTGACACAGTTTATTTCCCTTTATAGAAATAGAAATTATTTATTGTATAACTGTGTACAATATAGTTCTTAAATAATAAATAGTATTAACAGTTTATCCATTTCGGACGTACAATGTGTTTTGTGAATAATACCTATAGAATAGTAGGAAATCATATACTTCTAATTAATTACTTACGTAATACACTTGTTGTGCCTAAATTGAATAAATATTTTCACATATTCAATTTCATTAAACTGTAACAATATGCTAAAACGATTTCACCAAATCCCAAACATACGTTATTATTATTTATACAAAACGTACAAATCGTATTGGTGTTCAATGTTTTATAAATGTACGAAGGCATGCGTATCTCGTTACCATATTCATGGAAAAGATTAAACGCTCGATCAAATAAACCCATTCGATTATGAATACTGGGCAATAAAACCAATTTTTATTGCGCAACCCGATTTGCTCATTGTATCATTGCTGCTCGGTTTTTACGTTCATTCATTTTCAAATCGATATCAGCATTATTATCATGGCGATTTGGAATGTTTGTTTCGTTTATGGAATGCTTTTATTGCTTCTTTAACATTAAGATAGGTGTAACTAATGTTTTATGGCATAATTTATGTACAAAAAATAAAAAATTTGTTTGTGTAAATTGTGTATAAAAAATATTTTCTGAACATCACCTATTTCGTCCAACAGCTGGGCAGAATCCCTCAAACTTTCATAAGTCACTAAAAGTATAAGAATAACAAATATTTGATGGAACCAATGATTTTTGATAAACATCGGGTACAAACTACTTAAAGTTAACAAAAATCATAATATACAGGTTGACTTATTTATCACCAACACAAATGTTAAAAAAATTTCCACGAGCAGGATTTTAACCTGCACCCTTCTGACATACCGGATCAGGTGCTCTTCCAATTGAGCTATCGTGGTTCTAACCATTTGTGTTTTTGTAATTTGTTCGCAACAAAATTTGCGTTAAAAATTATATAAAATTTTTATTTATCACCGTCCAAAACTTTTGAGAATACTCCCGTGATGCAAACGAACAACTCTTACATTTTGGTCGAATAAATATTGATGTTTTGTATGGAACAGCTTAGTCTTATTATCGAGTTAGGGAGTTGGTCCAATAGTAAGAGTTGTTCGTTTGTATCACGGGAGTCATCTCAGAAGGTTTGGACGATGACAAAAAAGTGACCCTGTATACAAACGACACTAATAATCGTGTAAATGTAAAGGGTTCGTAACTTCGGGGTTTAATAACAATAAAAAAATGTATAAAATAAATGCAAATAGATCCGTAAACGTTGTTTCATTTGAATATGTGTTCGCCTAACAATAAATAACTAGTGGTCGCCCAGTGGTCGAAATTCGACCGTAATTTTAGACTGCACGGATTGTATCTTAAGCAATGAAAAATTAAAAAAGATAGAATGTGAGTTTGGATTGGCATTGACAGATTTCGGCCGCTCCTCTTCCATTTTTGAAATGTTTGGAAAGAGTATTTATGCGTGTGTGTCAAATCAAACACATGGTGGTGTATATAATGTTTGTTTTATTGATATAATGTATTTTTATGCATGATTTTAAAAAATATTAACATCCGGATAACCTTCTCTATAGCTACAAGTGTGCGAAATTCCTAACTCCTCCGTCCGCGCAATTTTCGTAAAAAAGGGGTACAATGTTTTTGCTTTACGTATTAATATATAGATATTCCGTTAACTACGAAATCCGGCCGTCGGGTAGGGTTTTAAAAACTGTTACTGTGTGTTTAATGTACTTATACATTGAATTGGATATTTAATGGTTACAATTAACATGTATTATATATGTAGATACATCTTAATTATAATAAAACTTATATATCTAACGTCCGCGTGCTACAGCGATTGAGCATCAAAAGACCCCGATCACACCCGAAAATGTCGCACGAAACACAGAACTGCTGAATAGGTACTTCTTAGTGAATGTCAGCTTTAGCAGGAACTTCGATGTCGCAGCCGTATTGATACGGGGTTTCTGTACTCGTAACACGTTCAGTTATTATACTTTTGCGTTCAAAAACGATATAAATGCAAGAAAAAGAGACGCTAATAACAACATGCAATTAATGCAACTGAAATTCCGCAAAGCACTTGACAAAGAGAGAAAAACTCGCTGTATTAAGAATTAAAACTCTTCGGAGGCAGAAAATACTGAGGTCGTAATAACAACTCCATAGCCGTAAACTAAAAAGGGGAGATAAACATTAATAGGGGGTAATTAAAGAGGGAGGGCTGAGAGGCAGGGTACCCACTCGGAGGTGTAGCATGTAATGTGTGTAATCTGATACTGTATCAACCTATAATACTTATTCCCATCTGAAAAGTTTTGTTTATTTAGTTATAATTCTTAACACAGATTTTCAAAAGCTTTCTCTTTTAAGTAATTCGCGGAATTTTAGTTGCATTAATCGCAAGTTCTTATAAGATCCCCGGAATAATAACTTTTTCAATGTGGGTGCATACCAGCCGGTGGACTGGGACCATAACGGCCGGACCCCCTTTTTCTTGCATTTGCATACTTTCTCAAAAGATTTTTTTAATCAGAATAACTATTATCATCGAGATTATTACCATGTTTTTGTTATGTAAGAGCATTCGGATTACTGAACTTAGACGTACATACAAGTTACTGCATATCCAGCGAGTCTCGTGCGAGTTTCATTCGCCATTTGATCACGTTAACGAGAACGAACTCTCATTATTTTTCCACCAAGAGGCGCTACTTTAATGCTATACCTAGATACTTTCGAAATGTTTGCACAAAAACCGGCAGCCTGCGTGCATGCTGCTGCAATTTATTTATTTTTATTCCTGCCATGCAACGTGTGGACGGGAGAGAGTTGAAGGAAATAACTTGATGGTGTTTAGTATGTTTGAATACTGCCTAAGTGATGTATGTGATGCAATAAGGGACAAGTGACTTACCTTTAAACTAAACTGCGATCCTCTGACGATTGGCTCGCTGCGGGCTCACGTTGTCGGACGCACTCACTTGATACAGTATCAGATACGTTACGTGATACACCACCAAGTGGGTACACTGCGAGTTACGAGACGGTTTTTTATTAAAGTTGAAAGTGGAGGGTGCTTAATCAAAGTTGGCCGGGATCAAACTAAACTAGTTTCAGAGGCACTCTTAGCATTTGACGACGGCAAGAAATACATTTTTGTAAAAAGGTAGCGTTTGTTTTTCCCTTTTCTTTACCAATGAAAGTTTTTATTTAAATTAAAAAATATATATATTTTAATCACATTTATACTTGTAACTTAAATAATACAGTAAATGGTCAGTATAGGGTAGGGACCTCCAAAAAAATAAAAATAAGTAAAAATGTCTTAAGAAATTACCTTCTCCGTATTGAATTATTTGAATTGCTAAAATTGTAAGTTATACAACGTGTAACAAAAAGGTGTGGTCAAAATGAAAAGATCCAAAGTGTATCCGATCTAGAACTTGTATGTGTTGTTATTAAGACATAATTATTAACTTTAATTTGTAATACAATGGTTAATTAAATATTTATATGTGTGAAGTGATGCGCGTCAGGCACGCATAAGCAAGCAGCAGTGATCATAAATGTGAGTACACAGAGGTTACTAAACCACTAGGGCTGAGACTTGTTTATTTTGATGTGACGTCACAATAGAAATATTAAATTAAAAATTGCATAACACATTAAAGTTAATAATGATATCTCAGTAACTCTGCATACAAGATCTAGATCGGATACGCTTTGGATCTTTTCATTTTGACCACACCTTTCTTTTAGACGTTGTATAACAAAACGGCATTACACTGAATAGTTAAGAAGTTAATTTACTGAGCCACTATTGCAGGTAAAGTTGAAAGAAATCACTGTACTTATTTACAGTTCATCAGTCAATTATACCGGCCATAATAGTCTTAAGAAGTAACATTTTTTTTTAAATATATTAACAGTGTGCAAACGAGCAGGTATCCCACCTGATGGTGAGCGGTCACCGCCGCCCATGGTCACCAGCAATATCAGAGGTGTTGCTTTTGTGTTGCCGACCTGAGAAAAACCTTATTACACCCCTTTTAAAAGATAAATAATAATAAACTAATAAACTTTCCTACACTCACACCAATTATCTAGCCCAAGAGAAGCTTCGTTATGAAACTCGTTAAATTGTTACTAGACAACGGATAAACATACTTAAAACACTTAAATACATACTTATTATATATAGAAAACACCATTTCCAAATTGACCCGACCGGGGATCGAACCCGGGACTTCGGAGATGGTGACACCATGAAAACCGGTGTACAAACCACTCGACCAAGGAGCTCGTTAAGGAGAAAGCGGAAAATCAAGATCTTGCGGAAGAAAGTAGATCCTTGAGGGAAGTCTTAGAAGGAGATGATAATGATGAATAATCATCTTTATTGTAACATTTAAAGGTCACTACCAAGCGCAGCCACATATCAACACCAATACCTTTACCCAAAAATACCAAACAATATCCAAAAGAAATTACAGAGAAACTCATAGAGAAATAGGCGGCATTACTATTCGCCTATTTGTAGACGTATTCATTTCATATCTAAGTTCAATTTGAAGAGTGTCTTCAGTCCGCTGGACAATGGATATGGGGCGGACATCGTTCGCATTGTGAACTGTGGAATGCTTATTGTCCTCAGGAAGCATTGACGTGGCCCCTCTGTGCTGTTTGCTTAAAATAGGTAAAATATTTTCCTTGAAGTGGCGAATGAAATTCTTCGGAATAGGACTGTCTAGTTATTGGAGATTGCTACGAGATGGCTCTGCTTAATAATCGACGATAATGCTGAAGATATACACCCGCATTGCTCAATCCATAAGGGGCGCGATATATTTTCTCGTACTGACAGAAACAACAATGATGTTTTGATGGCGATATTAGAAATTAGAAAAGCCCAACCACCGAATACACCGAACGCAATAGTTACCCACAGCTGGGAATCAAAGTCCGGAACTCTTAGTGTGAGATCGGCGGCGGTCTTACCACGGGTTTAAATCACTGAGGCATTAATAACATAGGTAGTGTGAACTGATGATAGGAAGTGATGATAAGGTCAATGTATAATGTAAGTGTAATGTAAATGTATTTCATTTTCATTTAATTTCATTTTCATTTCATTTCCAATGATTATTATCTCTAGCTGCCGGAACACAACAATGCTACAAACATTGATGTTATGGCGACATATTTAGATAAGATGGTAGATAGCCAGGCGGACAAACAAGCCCTACCACCAACTAAACCGAGTACACAAACATGTACCCCCACTGGGAATAGAACCCGGGACCTCTGGGTCTAAACCGGTAGTCATAGCCACTAAACCACATAGGCGGTTAAGACCACAGAGACGGTTAGTCTGTTGCAATTTATTTAATTTATATTATATTAATACGTCAAGCAACAAAATTTGTAACCCTTTTTACTAAAATTGCGCGGACGGAGGAGTATGAAATTTTGCACACCCCGTATTAATAAACAAAGTGTAAGCTTGGAGTAGTTTACTCCGTGTTTTGTTCCCGTCATGTAAACTTACACTTTTTCTTTTACTTTATTATGAAATGAAGTTTACATGACGGGAACAAAACACGGAGTAACTACTCCAAGCTTAATACGGGGGTTATAGTTTATACAGAGAAGGAGTACAGAATGTTAATATTAAAAAAAAAATGCATAAAGAATACATTAAATCAATAAAACCGGACTTCTTGGCGGGAAAGTGAAGCGTCATGTCTGCGGTTTTGTTTTATTTTCTAAAATTTGTGTTATGTCGAATTTTAATGTGCAATAATAGTGGATTTTTAACCGTTAAGTGAGTGTGCATAAGTGTTGGCAAATGAAACAAAACAGTGCAACGTTACTTTTCAAATTCTCTCAAGAAGCACGCGTGAAGTTAGTAAAGCCCCATATCTTTACTGAGATACTCGAGGGGTTGGGGGGTATATCATTTCTTACTTCCCATTTCTAATATCATTCATCATCATCATATAAGGAAATATTGTTTATTTATGTATTACTTGTAAGAAAAATTACTTTGACACTGGCTAAATGTGCTAATCGCACAAAGCCATCAACTAAAAAAAAAAACAATTAAACAAACATTACATACACTACCATGGTATTTGTCACACACGCTTAAAATACTCTTTTAAAAATTTTTTCGACCACTGGGCGACCACTAGTTTAAATAAACTGGTGTAATTTACATTCACAAAAAAATAAACCGTGCATTCCTTTTTTTTTTTTTTTTTTTTTGACAATGGAAAAGTCTTTGGCCGAGTACCACCGCGCTCGGGGAGGCGCGGATGGTTATGTGGGGTTCTCCCCTCCAGCTCCCGCCTCCCTGCCCAGACCCGAGGGTCTCGACAGGGATTCGGGAGGAGGAGGGGCCTACCCACTAAAAACCACTGTACATCCCCTTCACGTGCCGCTAGGATGACTGGGGCTACATCATTAAGCTACCACAATCTGTTAAATGTCCTCAATAGACTTTGAACTTTATGTGTATGGCATAAGGTTGAACATTTTTGACAGTTTTGAATGGGTTGGTATGCAGGAGTTTGTACATTTTTTTAAATAATCTATTTAATTTTTTTTAAAATAGATCTAAGACCTATCATTCATCTAAGACACATTATTAATAATATTCAAGCCAGTGTAGGCGACTTGTAATGTAAAGTTGTTGTAATGGGCTGAAACTTTGCAATTATGAGTATGTGATGTCATAATTGCTAAGCATTTCATTCATATCCAAACCGCAGACAATTTAATCACAAGATTTCTGTTTAAGAGCCCGTTCGTTAATATGAAATGCGGGGTTTGCCCTAAACGGGTTAACATCCATTGGGCAAACCAATAAACCCACTACAGTAAATAAATAAAATTTTCTCGCTCCATCCTCTAGGGTGCGATACACACTGCTTTAGAGCTCCGCCAGCTTTATCATAAACCAAATATATTCCCTATTCAAAAACTAAACTCAATAACTAATCTAATAATTGTATGGGTTTGAAGATACATACCTCGTAACAAAAAGATACAAAACCATATAATACAAACAATTAATAAAGTAAGGGCCACCATTCAAGAGCCAGCAGAGCAACTCCGTCGAAACGTAGACCACGACAACGACCACGACACGAGACAGACGTACGTTCGACCTCGGAGTAGTTTAGCCTTAGAACCTGAACCTTAAAATTATTACAGACAAGCCTAATAACCAGTTTCTGGTGGAAGGTCCTAAGAAAATAAAAACATTTTCCAATATGTCTGAAGCTGTAAAACATAAACAGAATATAAATAACATTGCTAAGCTAAGGTTTTTTCAGTACAGGGTTTAGCTGTAGATTTTGGCGTGGTCACATTTATAAGAGCTCAAATGTTGCCTATACCTAATAAAGATTAATTTATTTTATTTCTATGTTACCCAAAAGTGTGTCACTCTCTACAACTGTGTGTTCTCACAAAATCCCACATGGTTTTATAGCCCTCTCGGAGGCCTATACTTCGCTGCGCGCTCCAGACATCTTTATAACCTTAGCTGTTATTTTGTAAGCTTTTCTCATTGCACGTTTTCATTTCAGGAACAGCCACAACGACTGCCTCGTACGCTAGTTCAGTTAACTCGTATGAAACCTTACGATTTACACTTTGTTTCATTTTTGTTTTTCATTCGTTGTTTTTTTTACATCCGTGAATGCAAAATTTAGGGATTCTTAGATTTATTTGTGGATATGTAGTTTTTTTTATACATACTTATCTTATTGTTAGTATTAATTACTATAGTTTGACTTTGTTTTCTTAAACAATTTTTGAATTTTATTAGAGTACTGTAGTGGTACTGTAGTGGTACTGTATGACATTGTGGAAATTGAAACTTTTACCGGATGTAAATTTGATAACTTAGATTTGTTTATTTTTTTGTTTTTTTACATGTTGTGGTTGTCTTCTATATTTTTTGTGTTTATTTGTAATGGAAAGTGTCCTGCTATGATAGGGCATTTTCCAATATATTTTTTTTTGACGCTGTGAGGGAGTAAAGATCTGGACACTTGCTGAGTTTCTTGCCGGTTCTTCTCAGTACAAGATCTCCCGCCTAGAGTAGACTTACGAACTGATGGCATAGTGACATTCACAAGAACTACTTTTAGCCTAAACTGAATAAATGATTTTTGATTTAGATTTCTTTTTAAAAGAAGGTTTCCTGCCCCTTAGTCTAACGATCCATTGTAAATTGTGTATTCAACGTGCTATTATTAGTAAGCTTATGTGATAATGTTAATAAAATAAAGATCTGATCACAGAATTATTTATACTGTGTTACTGTGTAGTGTTCGCGTAAACTTTTGAAGACAATTATCATTATTCTCTCAGTCAAATACTTTCATAGCTGGACAAAGGCCTCCCCCAAGGAGATCCTTCACAAGAAGCACCACTTAAACCACTGAAACGCTAGGGTGTTAGGCACCACCAGGTTCAGAAGAGAGATAGAAGTAAAAGATGTAAACTGGAACATGCAATTTATTCCCCAGGGGTGGGTTACGTTGGACGCTATACAACTCAGTACTGTCGCGCGGTTTTATAAGGGGACTTAGTGGCGCCCAACGTGGGGTGGGGATGCAAGCAGCACAAAATGTGTGTGTGGATCTCCACAATCACTGGTTTTGTGCTACTCGCATCCAGCGTCTTCCCGCGACCTTCACCAGCAGTGCTATTCTTTAAGCAAAACAGCGTCGACCTCGACATTGAACTCGCTTATAACTTGCAAAGGAATGTAGACTTTATTATTGTTAAAAAGTAGGTTGAAAATAGTTTGCAAGTTATGAGCGAGTTGAACGTCGAGTTCGACGCTGTTTTGTTTAGAGAATAGCACTGCTGATCGTCGGTCCACCTGTTGGCCTGCCCGCACTGCGATTTCCGGCACGCGATTGAATTTAGTAAATGTAAATAGAAACTGCTATGCAATTTTATTACTAAATAGACTTAATTTGATTTAAATTAAAGTGTTAAATAAATCTATTTTCTGAAGCGTCGTATTTTATGCAAGTACATTTTCTTAATAAGATTTTCTTAAATATTAAATTCGATAAATGCAGTTGGCAGGCTAATCTTCATCACTCTCGTTAAATGTTTTAAAATAGTTCTGTTAAGTTTCATTAAGCTTAATTAGATTTTAGTAAAGTTTTCATGTTTTGAACCAACAATAAAACCTTTGAACTGCGAACTGAACTTTCATATCTTATTCACAATATTTATCTATTTGTCTAATTTTTTTTGATCATCCTAGTTCTAGCTGATACGTTGTTCTCGGTCGTCAACCTCATGATACAACAAGAAGTCAAAACATACTAATCCTACTAAAAACGCGAAAGTTTGTAAGTATGAATGGATGTTTGTTACTCTTTCACGTAAAAACTACTGAATGGATTTGGATGAAATTCGGCATACAGATAGTTTATAGCCAGGAATAACACATAGGATACTTTTTATCCAGATATTCTCACGGGAACGGGAACCACGCAAGTGAAACCGCGAGCAGCCGCTAGTAATCTATACATACGATTATTTTATTATTAATATTATATTATTATTATACGAGTATAATAAAGCTAAAGAGGGTCAAAAGTCTGTACATGAAAGATATTCGAAAAAAAGATGGCTGGGAATACTTAGAAACGATAACAGAACACGTTCCAACAGTTTTCAGAATTTTTATCTGTTTGTCTGTTTATTTGACCGCGCATCACGTGAAAATGGCTGAACGGATTTGGATGAAACTTTGCACATAGACAGACCATGACCCGGACTAGGATATAGGATACTTTCTATCCCGGTAACAGGTTCCTGTGGGATAGTGTAGTCTTGGCGTACAAAGTCGCGGGCGACAACTAGTAATATAGATGAAATTGAGATTTTGTATGGAAAAGTAAATCTATTTAAATATGATTTTGCATGTTATCACGTTGGAATTATATGGTTGTATAGTTATGTTTCAGGATGTGACGTTATGTGTTTCGAGGTGATGATGTCAACCTTGCCGATTTCGGCTACGGTGACTCGCTTCTGTGCTTTGAGTTACACTCGATTATACACCTATTAATGAGAGTAAATGGAAAATTATCACACTCTCGCTAAAACGTAACCCAATTAATGTAATTTATAAATTATTCGACGCCCCATTGGATAGAGTAAATGATATACGTGACCTAGGATTGAGCCGACAGAGAGGCCGCTCTTAAAAAGATAATACAATTTTTGTGCCAGGAAAAGTAAAAAAAAAACTAGCCTGATTTTTTTTTAAATGCTAGAGCCTTATTTCTCTGATATAATTAGATGGTTTGTCAAAATATTTGCAGTTGATCAAATGTGACCTTTTATAAAGGTGTAGTGTCGCTTGCGATCATTATAAAATATATCATTAGTAGAGCATTTATAGGGGTTTACAGAGTACCGCACTCCCACAAGATAAAGATAAAAAATGTTTCTTTGAAAACTTAAAGAAAGTAGTTGCAGTGGATGCTCTTCAGTTCAAAGATTTAATCCTTTAACATTCTGTACTTTCTTTGTGGGGTCCGGTCGGAGTGCCTTGCTCTCTTGCCTTTTACACACTTAAAGAGAAAATATTTATTTCAATCATTACTAGGACGACTATATCTTAAAACTTGTGTAGCCTCAGCTCGGACTTTGTATCTGCACACACACTCGCTGTTTCCAGCTGACGCACATACTTAAGCATTGGCAATAATTAGTAGATAACATGTAAACACAAATGAAACAATCTCTTAGCTCTCAGCTCACGAAGCCTTAGACAACATACTGGCTGTTTAATTTATCTCCCACGCTAGGAGCTAAATTAAACAGGCAGTATGTTGTCTATAGCTTCGTGAGCTAAGAGGCAGGTTGCAGGTTACATAACAACAAAGTAACCTTTCTTAATTTAAAGCTTAAGAGCGTTTACGCCGTACACTAGCGCCACTAATTAAAAAAAAACATATCTAGTAATTAGAGATAGAAAATCAAATTATGCTCAACAAACTATTTGAATGAAGTAATTTAGCATTTTTACGTCACCTAATGAACTTAGAATGCAACCGCCTTATTGGGGGAGGGATGTTGTTCCAACACTTAGTTGCATGATACCGAAAACTTCTAGTGAAGGCAACAGTCCGATGTTGTTGAACCCTAAGTGGCGGACGTGTAGACCTAGGTGCATGATCAAAATATTTTACAGAGCTGTTAAAATTCAATTTTGAAAATAAATATTCTGGACTTTTAAAGCGAGTAATATCAAACAATAGAGATGCTAAATGTAGGTTCCTGCGCGCTTCCATGTTCAGTATTGACTCGTTATTAAGAAAGGGAGAAACGTGACTACGTGGGGGAATATTAAAGCAAAAACTAAAACAAGCATTTTGTATACGTTGAATCAAACGTTGTGATTTATACAGTAGACGAGGCCCATAAACAAGATCTGCATAATTAAGCCTTGATAATACCAATGCCTCAACAACATTAATGCGTGCAGGTTGACTCAACAGATAACGTATTTTGTAGAGCACTTTTAGCCTAAAAAAACATTGTCTAACCAGCTTCTCAATGTGGTCCACAAAACGCAACTCACTGTCGAGATTAACTCCCAGATTCTTAGCCATATCCACGCGATCAATATTTATCCCAAGAATAGAGACAACCGGAGACTTGGCTGCAATTTTCCGTATTTGGGTCTTTGTCCCAAGTACCATAAACTTAGATTTATTAGGATTAAGAACCAGACCACTCCTCCCACACCAATCAGTTACACCTTTCAAATCTTCATTAAGCAGTTCCACCGCTTGCGGAATTTTATTAGGGTGTTCAGATATATATAACTGGAGGTCATCTGCGTACAGATGATATTGGCTATGTTTTGGAATCCTAGCAAGATCAGCACTGAAAATAATAAAAAGGAGAGGTCCGAGGATTGAACCCTGAGGCACGCCACGTTCAACAAGCCGTGGTACAGAGACAAGAGTGGCTCCATTTCGTCCCGTGAGCTGAACCATTTGGTATCGGTTACTTAGATAGCTACTGAACCACTTCAAAGACTGGTTATCCAACCCATAGTAGTCAGCTTCGAAAGTAGAAGAGGAATATCAATACAGTCGAACGCGCGAGAGAAGTCAAGAAGAGACAGGATGGTACCCCTTCCAGCATCCTGTTATGGTTTCGTTAAATAAGACGTTACGGCTACTTTTAACTATAATGCCATATTTAACTAAACCATAACATGTCAGGTGTTCATTAGGTGACGTAAAAATGCTAAATTACTTCATTCAGATAGTTTGTTGAGCATAATTTGATTTTCTATCTCTAATTACTAGATATGTTTTTTTTTCATTGGCGGCGCTAGTGTGCGGCGTAAACGCTCTTAAGAAAATTTGCCTACATACTGTCCCACAGCTGGGTAATAGCCTCTATCGTTATTGGAATTAAGTTATCGCTACCATTAATGGGTTTTGAATCAATCACCACTCTTGTTAAATAATGCGGGTTGGTGATTACAAACCCGGGTTGCATCGTAATTTATAAAAATTTATTTGGCTGACCTGGGAATTGAACCCTGGACCTCAGTCAAAAAAGTTATAGAATGCGTAAAGGGCTGTTTTTATAAGGGCTATTATAACACGGATTTCGCGTTGTAGCTATTTAACAGTGACCTAGTCGCGTTGTGAGCTTTTTTCGTTTTTGTTTCGATTTCGTTCTTATATATACTCGTCTTCATTTTCTATGTCTCGCTCAGACGTCGTAAAATAAAGTAATCCTTTATGTGGATTTTTTTTCTCCTTTGCACAGCTCTAGTGGAAACGCAGCCAAAGAGAAATGTATCTTGAAAAATTTAAAGAAAATAGTAACAGTGGATTGCGCTTCGGTTCAAAGATTTAATCCTTTAACATTCTGTAGTTTCTTTGTGGAGTCGGAGTGCTGGCTGCTGAGTTGCCTTTCTATACATTTGAAGTGAAAATATACATTTATTATTTACTTCTAAGAAGGTCATGTTGAATGTTGCACGTTCCATTTCAATGGTTGTAGCTCATCTATATGTATAAATAAAAATGAATCGCTAAATGTGTTGCTAATCGCAAAACTCGAGAACGGCTGAAACGATTAGGCTGATTTCTTTTTTGTTGTGTTTGACGAAGTCTGAAGAAGGTTATTAGGGAGAGAAAAAAACGTAAAAAATACGAGAAAAATAGTAAAAACAACAATTTTCTTTCCCATACAAACCACTCTGTCCCCAGCTGTCAAACATTTGACATCAATCAAAACAAAACAAAGGCGCGTTAGGATTATCATTGGTATGCCTTCAAGTTGATTAGAGGTCAGATTTATTTATTTACGCGCCAAGTAATCATACAAAAAATATCGTGTACCCTAGGGCATTACAATAAAAATATCATCACATTAGATATTACTAAAGTCTTTCAGTGTTATTTTATTTCTATTAAACTGCGACAGGCCAATAACTTTCGACAGAACGAAATCTGTCGGGGTAGCATAAAAAATAATGTTACTTCGTTTTAGAGAAATAGGGTAGAACAAGGTCTGCCGAGGCAGATAGTTGTTAAATAAAAGCGCATTACGAGTGCAGTGTACAGATACGCTGCTGCAAGTAACTGAGACTATATTAATGTAGTTGGAAACTACATTTGGTTGCGCCAGTTGGTGATTTAAATTTGCCGCGCAAAAGGTAGTTTGGCGCTATACTTTCCTTTATCCATCCCCTCCAATACCTTTCTCGCGCTCAAGAAGACCGCATTATGGAACGCCGTACGCCAGCTAGCGCTGCGTCTGCAATCGCAAGCTAGGCACTGACAACGTCTGAAAGAGATGGCCGCTTCCATTCGCGCTTAGAGGAGATCTCCATTTCGGTCATCTAGCTATCACCGCGTTAAGGCCTGCGCAGACGAGGGACTTTTGTCCGCTTGCTTTGTTACATTCAGTCTCTAAATCTAATCTAAGACTTCAAATTCGTGTGCGTTAGACGATGAAATTGTAAGCGATCCATTTTGACGGACAAGAAAGTCCGCGGACAATAGTCCGTCGTCTGCGCAAGCCTTTAGGAGTGTTAAAACTGTGAGAGACCACGCGCTGGTGGTCCAGGTCTGTGCTCCAGCAAAGTGCATCCGCCGGCCACCAACCTCGTGCCAGTTCCAACTGCTCGCCCGCCACACCATCTGTGGTTCCTTCGAGCAGCACCAACATTAGTATAGTTACATAGTTTACATTGTTGGTCTGGGTGTTTTCTATGTATAATAAGTATGTATTTAAGTATTTTAAGTATGTTTATCCGTTGTCTAGTAACCATTTAACGAGTTTCATAACGAAGCTTCTCTTGGGCTAGATAATTGGTGTGAGTGTAGGAAAGTTTATTTATTTATTTATAGTTGTTAACAAAACTCTAAACACCGTGTTTCAGAAACTGTACTAACAGTCTACATAGTAACTAATATGACACCAAAAATACTAAATTGACTTGAAATAGCGTGTGCAAAGGTGGACTTGTCTCTATAAGAGATCTCTGTAAGTCAACCTAAGTTGCAATGGGAGCTTCATGTATAGGTGGAAGCAATATAAGTAAAAACAAATCTATTTCTTATCACACATATTTTTTTTTATTTTTTTTTATACATTGCTCGGCAAATGACTCCACTCCACCTGATGTTAAGTGGAAATGGAATTCAGACGTAAGGACAACTGGTGCAGCGAGAAAAAATCGCAGCATCAGTCACCATCACCCTGCCGGCCCACAAGGTGCCTCTTCACGCCTCGTTTGAAGGACCCTATGTCATAGGAAGGAGGGAAAACGTGTGCTGGTAGACTATTCCATCTTTTGGAAGTGCGATAGAGAAACGAGTCACCAAATTTCTTTGTGCGCGATGGAATGTTCGAGACAGTACAGCGGTGGCGGTATTTATCGGTATAGTCACGAGTTTTATCATGTATACACTTTTGACTAGTTTTATTCCATTAAAATAAGATTTACATTGTTTACACGTTAATGCTCGTCGTGACTGTACTAACATCTTAATAGTAATTGATCAGTTTAATACGACACCACGAATGCATTAAAAATATAATTGAAATGAATACAGAAGGACAGAGGAAAGGGAAGACCGAAAAGAGATGATATGGAACGCGAATGGCATATAGCTTACAAAGAAGTAACAGAATTAGCTGGGTAAAGAGATGAATGAAAATGCTTCGCCGACTAAAGCGTGGCTCTTAAGTTAAAGAAAGAAGAACAATTAAATATGGTAAGTTACTTAGAAAGTAGGCTTTGAGTTCATTTTTGATATTGGTGTTTGTCAAAGTACCGCCACAGCTTGTTAATGTTGCGTTGTTTCCTCGCTGCACCAGTTGTCCTTACGTCTGGACTCCATTTCCACTTAACATCAGGTGGAGTGGAATCAATTGCCGAGCTATGTATAAAAAAAAAAAATAAACGGGGTAAAAGGAAGACGGCAGTTTATAAACCATTAGTCTTTTTTTGTTCTTTTTATTTAATTTAGGAACTTTTGTTTATGACAACATGTCAGTTCCATCGAACCTTATTAACTAGAATAACATAAATAAATAAATAAACTTTCCTTCACTCACACCAATTATCTAGCCCAAGAGAAGCTTCGTTATGAAACTCGTTTTATTGGTTACTAGACAACGGATAAACATACTTAAAATACTTAAATACATACTTATCACACATAGAAAACACCCAGACCCGAGACAATGTAGAAAAACAATAATTTCTAAATTGGCCCGACCGGGGATCGAACCCGGGACCTCAGAGATGGCGACACCATGAAAACCGGTGTACAAGCCACTCGACCAAGGAGGTCGTTAACACATGCATACACTAGAATAACATGAACCTTACTAATTAGAATAATAACAATATTAACCTTAATGCCATTTATATTTAGAGGCGAGATCGCAGAGCACCATAGCGAAACTCGAAATTGGTTTCGCCAGGATGCTCTATATTATGCCAACATCAAGAAGCTTTTGTCGTAGTTCATTACGCAGTGCAACTCTTTCAGTTTCAAAGTTTTTACAATCCAAAAGAATGTGTTGTACGTTGTATATCATCTAACGTGTCACAAGTAAGTATAACAATTGGGTGAGTCTATTTTTTTCATTGAAAAGGCGAATTTTTTTGAGGGAATCTGACCAAATCTTAGTATATGAGCTAATATATAGTCTTACATACGACAAGCTGCTGTAACAACTAGCCTACAACTGTCCCACTGGGCTAAGGCCTATATCATTGAAATCAATGCCTTAACCACCACGCTGGCCAAATGCGAGTCATGACCACAAACTCGGGCTATGCATCGAACAATCTGAAACACACTTTGCCCGATCTGGGATTTGAACCCGGGACCTTCGGGTATCGGGCCGAGTGATTTACCACTCAGCCATTGAGGCGTTCAGCTGCTGTAACTCACCCCTAACTAGTAACCGAAAGGCTTAACAAACAGGGCGCCGTGATCTATTTACCAACTTTCGCTAATTACTAAATTAACTAACCATTAGATGCCTAATTGTCAAATACGCCGGATTGTTTGCCCATAAACAACTGGGATCGTTTGCATTGAGCGTTTGGTACATAGTGGCCGGGCATAGACAATTAGACATTGTTGTTATGTATCTATGTATCTATGTGTGTTCGGGTAACTAGTTTAAAGCTTCATTGGTAGTTGTATTACCGGTATTTGGGATGG